>CM055658.1:11072588-11161370 GCA_029378335.1 Agrilus mali
CTCTGTATGCCTGTTTTCTCAATATTACAAAATTTCACCGCCTGCATTTTTTATCAATAATAACAGATTTAATTTAATTACACTCCATCTACGAAATCTGTGGATGGTGAATGGACTCGAAAAATAGGTGTAAGCAGAAAATTGAGGGCTCGAGTAACTAACTGGCTGAGGTATGTAAAGTTGAAGCTTCTTTATACATATGTATCTATCTATCTATCTAAAAAATTAAAATTTTTTATATATTTATTATAAATGAATAGTCTAAAAAAAAAAGGAAATTTTACTATTGGTTAAGCTAAATCTTATATATAATAAAAAAACTTACTGAAAACTCTGATTATAAACCTGAAGAAGCAAGTATTGGTGATCCAATTACTGTAACTTGAAGAAACAGGTATTGGTGTCTTTATGCCTACCAAACATATTTAGACGGTTGAGTGGGGTTGTGTCTCATTCTGTTCTTAGACGTCGTGGTGGAAAGTTTTACAGAAAATTTTTATAGTGAAGATATGGTTGGCCAAAATAAAAAACAGGCAGTGGTGAAATCCCGTTTTGGGAAGCTTAGGACGGGTGCGGTAAGTAGAATAAAATATTTCTTGTAATATTTTCTATTAATTATGTAATTTTTAAAACAATTATGTTTTGTTTGTAGTATGAAACGGCTGGAGTTGTTACGACGATGGTTACTTTATCCATTGCTACAGCCACTACGACTGTAGCAAAGGGTAAATACCTAGGGTTGAAGCGGAGAAGTGCCGTGACGTCTCTGACGTGGAGTCAACCGGGGACGTCGTCAGCGTCTAGAGCCGAACCGGATACCCAAGCAGAAACCCTATCGAAGACTACTCCGGCAGAAGAGTCTGTTAAAGATATTTTAATGGAAGAAGGGATATGCGCCATATCACCTCTACCCGACACCCCCATGACGCTTTCGTAGGAGATGGATCGCTTAGAAAGCGCCATGGCAAGTGCCCCTCGCATCCTAGAGATGATGACAGCACTGACGACAGCTCGGGAGAGGAAGCGCGATGCTCGAAGTAAGGTAAGAACAGAGCTCGCCCGAGTCCGAAAGTGGAGGACCACTCTTGAAGCCGAGCTCACTCGTCTTCAAGGAGAAATCCTGCATCTGATGGAGAAAGAGACACAGCTATTGGAAGAAGATGAGAAGTTGTGTCTCGAAGGAGACGTCCTTGATCATGAGGTGGAGATGAAGCGTCCGAGGTTCGAGCGGTTCTGCGTGGGTGTGCAGAAGCTGGCGCATCAGATGGCGCATATACCTAAAGATCCCGGAAAGCAGATGTTGGCTGAAGAGGACATCTAGGTCCTATAACAACCTGAGGTAGAGGGGTTTTAGTCGGTAGGTCCGAGGACACCTTCCACGGGAATCCGACACTACCTAGTCGTACGGACGACTGGGTGTCTATGAAGATTTCCCCTCTTCCACGAAAACATAAAAAAACAAGTAAATATATCTGTAGCAGAGAGGTAAAAAGTCGTAATTCCACTTTTACCCAATATGGAGTTAATATCATTTTCAATGTGCACGCTTTCAATTTGTCATTGTGGCAAAACATGGTAAGTCCCACTTTGTTGGTTGCCTACATTTTTAGTTTTGAAGAGGTAGTAACTCCATATATTAGTGGAGTAAAGAAACGTAAGTCCATAAACACGTGCTATATAGTCGGTGTTGCAAAATAGTAAACAATAGTAAGTCCACGGAACGTGAATTACCAATAGCGCTATCGGTTTTTTAAAGTGTTTCAGTGTTTTAAAATAATGGAGAGTGATAAAAGTTATAATATCTTAAAAGATATTGTTGGTAAAAGGGTTTTTATCATAATGGAGAAGGCGAAAATTGCCAATAATAACAGTGAAGGTATTTATTACTAACATCATTATTAAAGTAAGTTTATGTTTACATTTTGAATGAAACTGGAATGAAAACCTGTATTTTTTAATGAAACTACTTTACTTTATTGTGTTTTTTATCCACTTGACACAGGAATCTAAAGTATTTCTGTTATAATATGCAAAACAAATGTGATTATGATGGAGATACGATATTTTACCCCGTTCAGTTGAACGTATTTTAAACCGATAGTATCGGTTGTACTCTTGAGAATGGCTGCTTAGCCGAAACAATTGTCGAGTTATATTAAATATATTTGTTGAAGTTATTTGTGTTTGTGTTTAATAATAGAGTACTTAATTATTTGGTCAGACAACTGTCCCAGCCAGAACCGCAACATTATTATGATGTCCAGTTATTTATGGCTACTAAAAGTTTGTCCAAATTTAAAAACTGTCGAACACAAATTTTTACTAAGAGGTCATACACACATGGAAGCTGATCACGTACACGCGCTAATTGAAAGAACTCTAAAGAAGCAACCGACGATGGAAATATGCATCCCATGGGACTGGCAGCAGTTAATAAGGTCGTCAGGTGCAACTGTCACAAAACTAGATATTTCAGATTTTAAACATGTTGACTACTTGTACAGTCAACCTAACGCTCCTTTTATTAATAAGAGAAAAAATACTCAAAAAGAGGATTTTTTGATATCAAACGTCGTACATTTTGAAGTTACAGCTGACCATCCTTACACTATATTTTACAAACTAAACTTTAATGATGAATAGATAGTTCGGATGAAGAAGACAACGAATAAATTTTGCTTTGTACAAATCCTAGTCTTTTTGTCTGTCATTTTTTTGAGGATACCTGTACTTTTAAGGCATTGTGTGTTCATTAATAATTTTAATGATAAGCAATAAAATTAATTTTGCAGTAAAAGGCTTGCATTTTTTTGATTACCTGTTTTTTTAGATTGAGGCAAAAAGTCGTAAGTCCAAAAACATGATACAGGTAAATATGAATGAAACAATGATATTGGTTATTTAAAGTGCTTATCATGTTAAGTAGCATACCATAATAACAACTGGGTACAGTGTATAAAAGTTAGTCAAATTTTAAATTAAATTAACATTACCACTTGTTTATTAAATTTCTGAACTGTTTCACATATGGACATACCATTGTTTACCTCTCTGCTACAGATATACTTTTTAATTTTTTTTAGATAGTTATATATGTATAAAAAGGCATCGACACTAATATTTCCTGTCAAGTAAAGTACGTACGCATTTACCAGTATATACTGCAGTCAGTCAGTTAGTTGAGCTCTCAATTTTCTGCTTGCATCTATTTTTCGAGTCCATTCACCATCCGCAGATTTCGTAGATGTAGTGTAATTAAGTTTTGTGTTAATATGTAGATATATAGATGTAGTGCAATTAAGTTTAATGTATGTATTGTAAATAGTGTATAGATGTATGTAATATCTAATTAGTGAATAATAATACTTAAGAAAAATAATAAAAAATTAAAGATTAAAAAAATTAGGGTAGGCTAAGGTGTGTTAGTATGTAGATATACAGATGTAGTGCAGTTAAGTTTAATGCATGTATGTATTGTAAATAGTGTATGGATATATGTAATTTGTAATGAGTGAATAAATTTCCTTCGCTTTTAAATATGTTTTTTTATTTTGTTATTTAACACCAAAATCAGAAATTTGGATGTTTTTAAGTTCATTATTTGTTGACGAATTCGAATTATTGACTTAATGAAATTTATTATTCCTAAAAGAAAAAAAGAGAAGAAGAAATATACGTCTGTTCAAATTTAATAATGCTAGTGATATTGATACCTAATACAAAGCAACAAAGCGAGCGATTACGCTGACGTTGTATTTTTTAATTTTTTAGATAGATAGATACATATGTATAAAAAAGCATCGACATTATATACTACAGCCAGTTAGTTACTCGAGCCCTCAATTTTCTGCTTACACCTATTTTTCGAGTCCATTCACCATCCACAGATTTCGTAGATGGAGTGTAATTAAATTAAATCTGTTATTATTGATAAAAAATGCAGGCGGTGAAATTTTGTAATATTGAGAAAACAGGCATACAGAGGTCTAATTTTTGTAGGTATTACAAATATTTACATTTAGCATTAGTGTAATCCAAATAGCTTTTTCAAAAGAGCGATTCTTCTTTAAATAATATACCGGTAGTAGTTCTGTTGCTTTCAATTATTGCTGTAGATATGGATAGCATTTAAGCATGATATTCGGCAAAACTGCTGATAACGCAGTTATTCATTAGACATGTTTCCGATACCGTTTTGGAATGAGGCGTAAATATATTGTAGGCGTCTAATAATAATGATAATAACAATCAATAAACAGTTTAAGTAAAATTTTAAAAATTACTTACTAGTTGCTTTTATTATAAGTTTTTGTTGTATAGACAGGCATCGAAAATATATAAGTGCTTTTATTATTATTTTTAAACGTTGCGGAAGTTGGTGGTTTGAGATAAAAAATGATTGTTGTTCTTCCACAAACAAATCGAAAGTTGTTATTGCACCTGAAATAATTTTTTATTTTATCGTTTCAATAGAAAACAAAAAACACAGTGTAAATATTTTCATATTAGACATATATATTATAAACCCAATAGTATCTACACAAATGTTGTTAACGATAAGTATTATAAGGAAAGAAATTATTGTTGTCGTCCCCATGGAACGGTGTCGTTATTTTCAATCCGCTGTCGTTTCTTATAGTCCATTTGGAAAACCTTCGAAACGCGCTTCCGTGTTATCACATTTTTTGTCTTGGTATCCCTAGCAATTTGATCTTATTCCAGTACCACTCCTTTTGACGTACCTAAAATGATATCATCTAGCGCGTTTCTGTTGAGTTTCGTGCTGTTATCGTAATTGAGCGTAAACCCCTTTATTTTGGTGACTTCTGTACCGTTTAGTGTTTTAAAATAATAACTTTTAGGACCAGTAGACAACCACTGAACAATATAATCGCCATCCGTCAGTTCGCTACTCCACTCACCCAACATAGACCCTGTTGGTACGGTATTTCGACCGTTGTCAATATATACAATACTATCTGTATCGTAGTAGACAACGTCCTCACCGAGTTTATCTAGCATTTCGTAAAGTCTTAATCGGGCATTAGAAGTGGTAAATGTCGCGATAAATATGTTGGTGGATGTGGAGTCTTCCACAAAGCAATCTTTGTATTTGAAGGTCACATGAACCATGTCTTCGTTTACAAACGCACAATTTGAGATGTCTATTTTATCGTCCAATAATATTTCGTACCATCTCTTCGGGTCATTGACGAATTCGCTCGACTCATGTTCAATCTCTGGCCAAATTTTCCCCATAGCGAGTTTAGACAAATTTTAGCTACTGCCCTTCTTCCCGGATTGACTCCAATTTTGTTCAAGATCAACTCTATACCCATCTGTTCTTTGATATTACGAGCGTACGCTTCGTTTGATTCGTATTTATGCGGACTTGTTTCCAATTTAATTTTCATGAAATCTTTAATGTAATCCTGGAATAAATCTGTAGATTTCTGTGAAAAGTGCCACACTTCCAAAATTTCCCGTATTACGTAACCTTTTTCCAGAGCCTTGTTTACTTCAAGTGTCGTCCAGCATCCCGTAATCGTTCGTTCATCTTCAGTATGATTACATATCTCTGGTGCATAATGAAGACATTTGCAACATAAAGTAAATGTCAATTTGTCGGTTTTTATAGGTAAAACAGGGTGGTAAAGGTTTCGGGGAGGTAAAATTTTACACTTTACCAACCCGAACCAGTTAGGGTCATATTTGGATGGTTAGATAGATAACTTACAGAATTATAGGTAGGTATGAATGTTGAGGTAGGTTATCTCTCGAAAAAAAAAAGTTATAGTAGTGTGTATATGTATATGTATGTATGTATACATATTAGCAACAAAAGTAATGTGCAACTAATGCTGTGTCTGCAATTTGCTCGATATAGACGGAGTAAAAGATGGAAAGCGCGTGAATATCAATACATAGACATAGATGGTACGTATACTGCTGGACAAGTGATGTTTGTCTGTGTATGATGCACTTACATATGTAAAATGATAACTTATGGAATTATTGTTTGGTAAAACAAAATGTAAAGCAGAGTATGAATGTATGTATGGTTGAAGGTATCCAACAAAAGTAACGTGTAGTTAATGCTGGGTCTGTAATTTGTTCGATATAGACAAAGTAAGATGGAAAGCGCGTGAATATGACATAGAGGAACGGGTAAAGGTTTAATTAAGACGTGTGTGTGCGACAGCAGCGAATGTATCGATGTATAGGTACTGAACGACAAGTGATGTTTGTCTGTGTATGAGAAATATTATATGTATGTACATAGGTATTTAATATGTAAAGTTTGTTCGGCAAAATCAGCAAGTTGGATGTTTTTAAGTTCATGATTTGTTGACGAATTCGAATTATTGACTTAATGAAATTTATTATTCTTAAAAGAAAAAAAAAAAAAAAGAAACCATACGTCTGTTCAAATTTAATAACGCCTGTGATATTGATACCTAATACAAAGCAACAATGCGAGCGATTACGCTGACGTTGTATTTTTTAATTTTTTAGATGGATCGTAGCTACCTGAAATGATATCATCTAGCGCGTTTCTGTTGAGTTTAGTGCTGTTCTCGTAATTGAGCGTAAATCCCTTTATTTTGGTTACTTTTGTACCGTTTAGTGTTTTAAAATAATGACTTTTAGGACCAGTAGACAACCACTAAACAATATAATCGCCACCCGTCAGTTCGCTACTCCACTCACCCAACATAGATCCTGTTGGCACGGTATTTCGATCGTTGTCAATATATATAATACTATCTGTATTCACAAAATGTCATAATAATTTCGAAATACCTTCTGCATATATTTTTCGTATAGTAAGCACTTTGCGACCGTAGAACTTCGTTCTTACAATTATAGTCCAATGTTGCAATAATTTATTTACGATCGTGTGTGTTTTGTAAATCATGAGAAATATTATGTATATGTAAGTACATAGGTATTTAATACGTAAAGTTTGTTCGGCAAAATCAGAAAGTTGGATGTTTTTAAGTTCATTATTTGTTGACGAATTCGAATTATTGACTTAATGAAATTTATTATTCTTAAAAGAAAAAACAAAAAGAAGAAAATAACGTCTGTTTAAATTTAATAATGCGAGTGATATTGATACCTAATACAAAGCAACAACGCGAGCGACTACGCTGACGTTGTATTTTTTAATGATAGATAGATAGATATATATGTATAAAAAGGCATCGGGCATTAATATTTTCTGTCAAGTGAAGTACGTACGCATTTACCAGTACATACTACAGCCAAGTTATTTAGTTGAGCTCTCAATTTCTGCTTACACCTATGTATTTTTCGAGTCCATTCACCATCCGTACATTTCACCTGCACCTGCACGCATGATGTTTACAATATTGCAAAGGTCGACACCTTGCTGAACCGTAAAATTACTCATTTCATCACAAACTGCTTTTAATACTAAACATTATACATACAAGCCGATAGAATACAAATATATTGATGACGCTAATGAATTGTGTGATCCTTTAAAGTTATTAGTCGATTCTCAATAGCATTGTACCTAGTACCTAAATTATACGTAACTATTATACGACGATGCTATGCTGCTGTACATGTTTATAATAAAATAATAATAACACGATGAACGGTGCAAGTATGTATGTAGTCCTTCACGCACGAGCTTGTCTTCGTCATAAATAATCTTCGTTCTGTTTCATTTCCACACATACATCATATATACCTAGGTATGTACTTAGATACATAATACATTTTTTATATGTTCCCATATCCTGCACAAAATAATATTGGCAATCGAAGTGACATGGTATGGTATATCGATTACCTCGATTACTGCGTCTTACGATTAATGTACTGAACAGTACCGATAGTAGCGATGGGACGCGGGGGGGTCCGGAGAGTACCTATACGGGAATTATTAATCGAGTCAACGTTCATCGGTTCATTTTTTTTGATATTTTATTTGAATTTAATATTTTGATTTACCTGTTTTACTTGAATTTAATATTTTGATTTACCTGTTTTACTTGAATTGATTTTTACATTGATATTTTGATTTACATGTTTTTCACTGGAACTAATATTTTTTATTTTTTTTTTTTGATATTTATATTTATTTGTGTTTTATCTGAATTTATTTCTACATTGGATATTTGATTTATATGTGATTTACTTGAATTGGATATTTTGATTTTTATGTTTATTTGAATTTGTTTTTAAATCATTGAGTGGCTGAGATCGTGGTTTTCTCTGTCAGGCTCTTTTTCCACGCTAGCCACAGGCTGGGTCTGACACTCTCATTTCCAAATTTACATTTGATTTTGATTTTTAATTAAAAAGTAGGAATGAATTCACTGTGTTTTATTTAACCTTGTTCCTCTAATGGTAAACCCGTACCAGAGTACAATTTGTCATTTTTGACAAGACCTGGCTTTTCAACACAACGAAGGGTAAGAAGTTTTTGACGATCACGTTGGCCTAGGTAAGTTACACTACAGATTTTTGGTGTCGTGACCAGGATTATGTACTTTGGTTGGGTCATTTTGAGGAACAAAAGAGTTATCAAATTTTATTTTTCACATTTTGTTTTGTTCTTTACAATCGTACTGCTGTTGTTTTTACTTTTCTGCCAGCATCAGTACTAACAAGAGTCCAGGGGCGCTTCCTGTGGACAACTCAGGTTTGATTTCCAACCCACTCATCAGAGTACTCTCAGACAGTGCTCCACATCAACCAACCCTTTCAACTGGACACAACTTGGACCCTGACGGTAGTATTGACTGGAAACGTGTTGCCCTGGCCTTTGCCAATAAACCTAGTGTACCCACGTCATTTTCTCGTGTTTTTCTTGTAGTCAAGAATTTAGTCCGACCAGTTATCCTTGGCATTGATTGGCTTCATTTGAATCAAACTAAAATAGATTTCACCACTAATTCCCTCGTCATTAATAGTATTTCTGATACCTTTTCAATACCTTTTTTGGGTCCTACTCAATCGTTACAACATTCTTCCGTAGAACATCCTTCCAGCGAAACATTAAACAACACTATTGAAACCTTTGCTATATGTACTTCTATTTCGGTTCCATTTGACTTTGCTTCACATATGAATACTAGAGAGGATTTTGTTCAAAAAGTTGAGACCCTTCAACACACACTAGAATTTCAAAAATCAGATTTGCTCCAATTATTAATTAAATATCAGATCTTCAACCAAAACCCTGGAAGAACCAATAAATATTTTCATCACATTCAATTACACGATACCAGTCCATTTAATAGAAAATCATACCCGATACATTATAGTCTTCGTACAGCAGCTGACAAATGTATACAAAATATGGAAAATTTAGGAGTCATCAAGCGTGAATCTTCCCCTTATACCAGCCCAATTACCATTGTCAAAAAGAAAGATGGTTCAGTAAGAATTTGTTTAGATGCCCGAATCCTAAACTCTAAAATGGTAGCCGATAATGAATCTCCAACTCCTCCTGAAGAAATTTTTAGTTCCTTCCATAATATCAAATGTATGTCCTTGATCGATTTACGATCAGCTTATTGGCAGATTCCACTCACCCCTGACAGTACGAAGGTAAATCATATACTTTTCAAGTTCTTCCTTTTGGATTAAAAACTGCTGTTGGCTCATTTACTCGTGCCATGGATGTTATTTTAGGTCCTGAATTACAATCTTTCATTTTTAAATATGTCGACGACTTGCTTGTTGTATCTGCAGAACAGCTGTTTTCAAAATTAAAAGGAGCCAACATGACCCTCAACATAGAAAGATCAAAATTTCTTAAACAAGAAGTTAAATTTTTCGACCACATTTTAACAACTAGGGGCGTCCTTACCGACCCTGATAAAACACAAGCCATCATTTTCGGTCTAAAAAAAATTCCGAATACTCATTCTTTGACATAAACTTATTATCAGAACTGATCATCGTCCTTTAAAATTCCTAAAACATTGTCGTCTTCTAAATGATCGTTTAACAAGGTGGATGATGTACTTAAATGAATTAGATTTTGAAATTGAACATGTCCGAGGTGGTGATAACATCGTTGCTAATACTTTGTCCTGTTTCCGTTTCCCTCCTGGTTTAATTGATACTTCTTTAATTTCCGACAATCTACCAAGTGTAATGCCTCTTACTTCTGATTATACAGCTGGATTTTTCGAATCTCAACAATTTACGTACTTCTTTCAAAAATATCCGTGAATATCAAATCAATGACTCTTTTCTTCAACCATTGATTTTCTCACTTCAAGTTTTCATACATCCTCCACAACTATTACCCAAATTAGTACAACCAGAAGTTTTAACAGATGATATCATCTTTGGCTATTATCAACAATATCGACCTTTCGTTTCGTTTTCCACCCCTCTGTAACTGTTTCTTTTCCGGTAGCCAAAATTACCGTTTTCTGTTGCGCGTGCGAATCTCAAAATTGAAGACCGGTTTCTCACTGACAGATTACCATCTGCATCTCCAAACCAATCTTCAAAGGGGCGTTCTGTGGTATCCAATGGTCATCTTTAATCCTTTAAATATTTTACGCACGCTTCTTTAAAAAAAAGAAAAAACTTAACTTTATATAGTTTTTCAACCATGGTATTACAAAATTGTTTATCAAATTTCTTGATAACTTTCTGAATAATTGCCTGCATTTTACTTTAATTTGTTTTGTGTCTTTATTTGTATTTTGTGTGTTTTTGAGTTTTTGTTTCAAATTGGATTAATTACTTACATTTCTAACAGGTATGATAATTATTTTATTATTTTAAATTCATATTATTTTTGTATCATTTTTATAATTTTAATTGTTTCAAATTTAATTACACTTTTTATTATAAATTACTTACATTTCTAACCGGTATGATAATTATTTTATTATTCTAAATTAATATTATTTTGTTTTATCATTTTTATAATTTTAATTGTTTCAAATTTCATTTCACTGTTTTTTTTTATTTTCTTTTATAACTGGGAATTCTGTTCAATTGTTTATAAATTTTTAAATTGATTTCAATTTAGGTAAATCTCTCTAAATTAAATAAACTACATTTTAAATTAATTTTACTTCAGGTAAATCTCGCTAAATTAAGTAAACTACATTTTTAAATTAATTTCAATTCAGGTAAATCTCACTAAATTAAAGAAATAATTTTTATTTATTTTTTAAGTTTCAATTCAGGTATATCATACTAAATTAAATAATTTACATTTTTTTAAGTAATTTCAATTCAGGTAAATCTTACTAAATTATACTTTTTAAAACTATTTCATTTAAAAAGTTTTTCAGGCTTAACATTAATATTTCATTTTTTCATATTATAATAATTTGTGTATATTTTCGAAAGGGGTAAAACATTTTGTGGTTCAATCTAAGTATGAAATGCCTTGTTGTAAGTACTAATATTTTCTTCCGTGTGTACGTTGATGGGAGTATAACAGGGGCTTTTGTTATATTGATAGTTTATCGATGATGTCTAGGTCTTACAAAAGGATTCTTGATTAGATAAAAATGCAAACAAACATTTAGTCGTGTAGCCCGATGCGTTCCAACGATCGTCGTTATCTGGATTGCTTCCATACAGGACTCCAGACTCCTAAATTAACTAACAAATATGTTTTTGGTTTTAAAATGTGCTGCTGTTTGTAGGGATTGAATTTCAAATTGTGTCAAAATTTATCAAATATTCGGGAAATTGGGTTTTGTTTACATTTTGTCAATTTTTCATAAGTTTTTCTAAATTTTGTTACACATATTATTTTTCATTTTTGTTGAGCCTGAAAACTACAAAATTTGAATTTATCTTTTCCAAGTTGTTTTTGCTTTCATTTTATTTAAGAATTTTAATTATCTTTACAACAATTTCTTATTGATTATTTTACATATATTTTATTCTATTGTTGTCTTATTGTGTTTTTACCCTTTTATGTGTTTTTGTGTGCCCTGATTTATATGTGTTTTATTGAATTTTCTTATTGATTTTATTTTTATGTGCATTTTATTTTGTGTTGGTTTTACCCTGCAATTACATGTTCTACTTGATTTTATTTTTGCACTGGATATTTTGATTTTTATGTGTTCTACTTGAATTTATTTTTTTTTGCATTGGATATTTTTGATTTACATGTGTTACCCTGGAACTTATTTTTACCTGGATATTTTGATTTACTATTTTACTTGGATTTGACATTTTGATTTACTTGTTTACCTTGGTTTTGTTTTTGCATTGATATTTTGATTTACCATTTTATTTGAATTTAATATTTTGTTTTTTTACCCTGTTTTACTTGAATTTAATATTTTGATTTACCTGTTTTACTTGAATTGATTTTTACATTGATATTTTGATTTACATGTTTTTCGCTGGAACTAATTTTTTTTTTTTTTTTTTTTGATATTTATATTTATTTGTGTTTTATCTGAATTTATTTCTACATTGGATATTTGATTTATATGTGATTTACTTGAATTGGATATTTTGATTTTTATGTTTATTTGAATTTGTTTTTAAATCATTGAGTGGCTGAGATCGTGGTTTTCTCTGTCAGGCTCTTTTTCCACGCTAGCCACAGGATGAGTCTGACACTCTCATTTCCAAATTTACATTTGATTTTGATTTTTAATTAAAAAGTAGGAATGAATTCACTGTGTTTTATTTAACCTTGTTCCTCTAATGGTAAACCCGTACCAGAGTACAATTTGTCATTTTTGACAAGACCTGGCTTTTCAACACAACGAAGGGTAAGAAGTTTTTGACGATCACGTTGGCCTAGGTAAGTTACACTACAACCTTACATCAAAGAAATATTTTGGTGATATTTTAGTTTCAGAAAGCTGTAGCAGAAATCATACATAACATCTTTTAACAAATCCAAAATGGTAAAACCAATATAGAGAGGTTTATCGTAAACAATACGTAATTTCTTCATCTGAATGGCTACAAAGTTGGGAGTGAAAATCTTAGAATTTTTGAAATTAGCTTTGGCTATAAACGTCTCAGCTAGGGATTGCAATCCGGAAAAACGGATCCGGCATCATTTAACGGTTACCGGATCCGGTACCAATATACCGGATCCGAAGACCGGATCCGGTGCTAGCAGTTTGTGGCAAAATAATATAGCTGTTGCAGGAGTAGGTACTTTATATGCGTTGAGCGTGGTGTTCATGCGTACGAGTCGTTCGTCGTCGAGTCTCCCCACTACACTTCGCCAGTACCACCCTGCTCGCTCCCCCGCATCCGCGTCACGCCACCGCCAGACAACTGTCTGAGACACTATCATTCGCATCGCGCGCGCTTGAGGAAATAAGTGTGTTTTGTTTTGTCGTTGCTTCGTCAAAATGTAAGTAAATATATATTGTTCTTATTATAAAAAACATAATATAATATTGTTCTTTTTATTAGTATATCCAAGCTATAAAAAGTTTCATAACATGTCACTTTCAAAACCAATTCAAAATGAGGAGGATTATGATGGAGAGAGTGAGAAAACTATATGGCATTACTTTAAAAAAATGCAAAAAGACAAATTTGTAAACGCGGAGTGCACATTGTGCTCTAACAAATTAAAAATAAGTAAAGGTTCTTACAAAGGTTTAAAAACACATTTGAGAACAAAGCATTGCATTTGCATTGATCAAAGTTCTGAAAGTACCCAAGTAAAACGTCCGTATTCTGTTTCATTCTCTTAACCATCTACATCAAAAACCGATTCAGCTGATATTAATTGTGAGGAAGAAATATCCAAGAAAAAGTCTAAAACAATTGACAATTATTTTAAAAAAGAAAATTCTATGGAAACGATGATCTCTAGAATGGTCTGTGAAAATGGTGTGCCTTTCAGTTTATTTTGTACATCGTCTGATTTGAGATATTTATTTTCAAAAAGTGGGTTTCAACTTCCTCATTCACCAAATACTGTAAGATCAATAGTTACAAATTTCGCAAATACCGTTCAATCAGATTTTATAATTGAGTTTGAATACCTGAAGAATCAAGGAAAAAGATTCTCTTTGAGTTTTGACGAATGGACTTCCCAAAAAAATCACCGATATTTGAACCTAAATTTACACCAAAAAGAAAAACACTTTAATCTGGGCTTGATTAGAATTCATGGTTTATGTACTGCGGAACATACAATCATTTTAATAAAACACCGCTTAAAAATCTTCGGTCTTGATGCTGATACTGATATTATTGGCATGAGTACTGACGTCGCAAGTGTCATGGTCAAAGTAGGTAAGCTCATGAATTGCTATCAACAACTTTGCTTCGCACATGGGTTGCAATTAGCTGTGATCGATGTTTTATACAAAAAGATTGAAGAGGAGGCAGAACAACACCTAGCAACAACGCCAACAACATCTAATGAATCAGATACAGATGACGGAGATACAACGAATGATGATGAACAAGGAGTTACAGTTACTACAACGGATCCTCGTCATGCATATCTTTGTAAGGCTGAAGTAATTCCTAGATACATTGATATTCGCTGTTCAAAAGATCGCCTACTAAATACGATATGTACCTGCAAAAGTATGTGAAAGAACATACAGGTAAAGAATTAAGTCTTATTTTGGATTTCCGCACACGTTGGAATAGTCTTCTATCTATGATGGAAAGATTTTATAAGCTGAAAATGTGTATTGATAAAGCTTTGATAGATGTAGGATCTGAAATTAAATTTAGTGATATTGAATGGTCAAAAATAAAAGACTTGATTGATAGTTTGCAGCCATTTAAATTGGCTGTAGAGGCCTTGTGCAGAAGAAATTCGACTCTGTTAACTGCAGAAACAACATTAAAATTTGTTTCAGAGAAGTTGCTCACTCATGACACAGTGTTAAGTAATGAATTATATGAAGCACTGCATAAAAGGATTAAAGAACGCCGCACTGCAGTAACAGGAATATTAATATACTTACCGAATCCAAAGAAATATATTGAAAATGTAAACCGATCTGTGATACATTTACTATGCCAAAGAAAAAAGTCATACGATCAGAAATGACAAAAATCTTAGAAAGAGTTATTCAAGAAGATAAATCTAAAGAAAACATAGAAGAAATAGTAGAAGAGACCTTAGATTCACCATCACTAAAGAAAGATTTGACACTACAGGAAGAATTACAATTACAAACCCAGCAAGAAGCCACGTGTTATAGGTATAGCGTACATACTAAAAAAGAGAAAGATTTTGATAAAGTACTAAAAAAAGAAATTACGACATTTGAAAGCGATGGAGTTCGAGGAGAATACTTATCTGCTATTCATGATTATTTGCTGACAATAAAGCCGACAAGTGTAGAAGCTGCAAGGGCCTTTTCGGCCGCAGGCTATATTTGCAGCTCTATTAGAAGTCGTTTAGCTGATGACACAATTAACAATATTTGTTTTCTACGATCTTTTTTTCAAAATCAATATTGATTTTCTTTTAATACTTATATTGTCTTACAATTACTACTTAAAATAATTATTTATCGTAAGTTGATTAAACTAAAGAGTTATAAACTCATTATTGTGATCATTTTTGCCATTCATTCGTTCGACAGATTCATCAAATCATGATGGTATCTGTCTTAAATACCTATAAGACTTGTTTGTTAGCACTCTCAAATACTTTAATAATGATTTAGATCTCATTTTAGTTAACTACGTAAAGTTAATTGTATCTATTAGATATTATAGTTACTTGATAATTAATATTATTACTTATAAATTGATCTTTCTGTGAAAGTGAAATCTAGAAAGACTGAGCTACTCGTTACGTTTACGTCGTAAAATTATTACTAGTTACCTACACTACTAAATTTTAATTGTTTTCTTGTCTATTTGTCTTAACATTGGTTAGGAAATAAAGTCGATTTTATATATTTGTGATTTATTTTTTATAAACTACCTACATATAAGTGCAGTGACACTTGATTAACTCACTTATTTTGTACGAAAAAGCTAAAATCATTCGGATCCGGTCGGATTGATGGGAATCCGGTCGTATCAGGCCGGACTGAAAATGACGCCGGATTGCAATCCCTAGTCTCAGCACCAAGGAAGCGACCCGAATTTTGCCAATGAGTTACTAATTTCACATCGACTCGTTCATCAACGTTCTCCATCGTCTTTCGGAGCTGTTGGGGATATTCAACATCGACTTCAAGTACGTAACCGTATTCAGAAGAAGCATCTAAAGAGAGAACATTCAATTCATCAATTTCGGTCTCGTTTAGCCAACGAAAGTGGGAAACAGGAAGGGGTTGACTCATACTATGTCCATACAAATTAGTAGCATCCAAATACATAATATAAGAAGTAGGAACGGAGGTGTTATAATGTGAGAGGTGTGGATTGTTAGCGAAATGCATTCTTTGAACGCATTGACTTATACCTCCACGTACACCTTTTTGAAAAAAAATTTTTAACATATCGATATCGGTTAGAAGTTCTAAATTAATACGAGTGAATTTTAACATGCTATCCCATGCAAGCCCTGGTGCGGTGTAATACTGAGCTGGGTCCAAGTCATAAGTGGTAATACAAATTGTTCGGAAATTCTCGAAAACATCTGCTAATAACAGAACGTCTGTTTTTATGTACAGGTCAGAGTATTCTCCGAGAGTTGAACAAGAGAAAGCGTTCCAAACAGTTTTAGCTCTTTCGTAGTCCTCATCGGAAATGGGGAGGGAAGTGAGTTTATCGAAAAAATCGTCTTTCTGTGGAAACGTTGTTTGATCAAGCTTAGAAATATCATCCACGTATGAATAAGGGAAAACACCTTTTCTTGCACAAGTTGGAAATGTCGAGGATCTGGAAAATACTTTTTCACTTGTACACATTGATCAGAATCGAGTTCTTCCGACAGCTTATCTTTCTTTAATGGATGTGTAAAATTGACATTTTAAACATTCGTCTTCTTCATCATACTTCAGCCAAAACGATGGTACCATGTCAATACTTTCTAAACCTCAGTTGCCTTTTTTGTCGTCCACAAACAGCACTAGTGTATAAGCCGTGTTTACAGCCATTTTTTAAACAATATTAAAAAAAACTCTTCACTTTTCCCACTCTTCACTATTCACTACAACTATAATATTTCCGATTAATATAACCTTCCTCCATTATATTGTATAAGTAAAACAGTACAAATACTTGTAAGATATACATTCCTACAGTACTGTATACTTGAGCGACGCTTGTAAACGAGGCTTGTATATTCAAGATAAGACATTCGAATATAAACTGTTCACACAGAAGCATTGTTAATTTTCATCTTACATACTTGATGGGAAAATATAAATCTTGATTCAATTATTTACACGAAGCAATAATTAGAAAAAAATATGTGATCCTTTTAAAAACGATAGCTGTACTGAATTAAGTTAAAAGAAATATTTAACGGATTGAATAGATATGTGAGAAAAGGGGGATGACTACTCGAGCGACACAAGTCGTCAATATGTATATATATATATATATATATGAAATATAGGTTTAATTACAATAAGTGACCCAAATTAGCCACTGACATATACTGTAGTTTTTATTTTAACAACAATCCTTTTCAAAGAATTATCACACAAACTACATGAATATTTTTTTTACATTTATCTATAAAAATATTTTAACCAGTAAAAATAGTAAAAAATTTTTTTAAATAGATAGAAAATTACTTTTTTAACAATGTTTGTTGATTTAATACAGAAAATTATTTTAAAAATATGTAAATACTTACTTAAAATATAAAAAATTTGAATATGGTTAAAATAAAAATTATAATAGGTCCGGATCAGAAAACTATATTGTTTTTCATGCATTAATTCCGGTTGATGAAATTAGGCCCATTTTTTAAAAGAAAGGGAAATCGTAAAACGGGTTGCCAAAGGCAATGAATATCCGGACCTGAAAATAAAACGCATAATATGGAAATTTTCATATATTCCGGATCAGGCCCAATAGAAAATGCCTTAAAACAATAAGCCTTAATATTGCCTTATCCTGCCCTTATATATAATCCGGTTAGCCGTACTTATTTGCTACTCGGGAACTGAATGCAGCCGGTTCGCTAGAATTTAAACGAACAGTGCCATTAAAATCCTTAACAATTGGTAAAGTGTATCCAATTCTAAGAGTGTTTAGTGCCCAAACCAGATATGGTCGACAGGTGAAGGTCGACCTAGGAGAGTTTGAGTTTTTTTTGCCTCAACGATGGACAAACATGATACCTGAGGATAAATTTGGCGAATTAGCGAACACAGGCCTTATTTTCAAAGGCGTGAAAAAACTTTCAAATGGGGCAGAAACATCTGACATTAGTATAGAGAAACTTAAGTAAGACATTTTAAAGTCATTTTTTCATTAAGTAGGTAGTGTTTAGTCCAGTACTCTATATATGTGAGTGTGTTAGTAAAATTAATCAACGAACTATACATGGCTTTAAATATTTAAGTGAACAATTACATTCGTTTTTTCAATAAGAAGTAGTCTTCTGTATATATGCGTGACGTGGTAGTAAAAAATAACTTGGTGTAAATACATAGGTTTCAACATTTGAATGAACAATTACTTTTGCTTACGAGTACTAGTAACAGTATGATGGAACCTCCAGCAAAAAGAATTAGGCTGACAACATGTGATATTTGCAAGTGTACATTTCAATCCATTAATTATTCTGCTCACCTTAAATCTATTAACCACAAAACTAAATGTTTGGAACGTGATGCTACTCTTGGTTCTAATGATCATAAGGTATCGGCAGCATTCGATCTAAAAGTGATTTCTTATCGTTTGATGCCTAATACAAAATTTGCCAATCTACCTATAAACGATTATAGTGACTTATTAATAGAATACTTAAGGATTTTACCGTACTGAAAGTAAATTTCGAACTTTATGGAAGTTTTCTGAAGCCTGCAGCAGTAAATTCAGATGAAGATCGAGAACCTATCTTGGAAGTAAAATCTTTTCTGGTACCATACCAAGTTGTAGATAAATCTGTCGACATTAATGAAATCATTGAAAATTTAACTACAACTCTAAAGAAAAAGCTTGAGGAACTTCAGGTAAGTCAAAACTAGTCTAGTCTAATAATAATCAGACTATTAATATGCTTACGCTTGTTTTAAAGAACGTGATAGTGGATATATGTTATGTTGGACATATTCCGCAAATTCCAATGTGCGTCACCTGATGCTGAATCAGTCCCGCAGCTTACAAATAAATCCCGCATATCGCCAATTTCCAATAACATAAACATCCTGTGGACTTGTTTCTTTTATCAATTATTACTATTACAGATTGTTAAGTTAATTTATAAAAGAAAGACAGAACAGATTGTACCACCGAATCAACTACTTGTTTTATTCTCTTGTTCCACTTTTGTTTGCATGTTAAATTTTCAATAAACTTTTATAACGCTAAAAGTTTACGTTTTCTTTCGTCGATAAGTCTTTTTCTAACTGGCGCAGTCAGTAGGATCTCCGGAGAAAAACAGGCGTTTTTTCTTTTGATTTCCATTAATTTACCGGATAAAACACATAGTGTAAAGTTACAAATCAAAGTTGAATAGTTACGACGATTGGAAAGAAGAAGAAGAAGTGGGAACAACCGTATCTCGTGAAAAGCCACAAGATATCGGGTGGACAAGTAGAGAAACATCGCAGTTGCCCGAATCGCAGTGTAAAGCCACTGGAATCTGGAAAAGTACAGCCTGTTCTCAATACGACCTACCGTCATATTTATCAAAAAGGAGAAGAACATCAAGTTGTCTGAAGTGCAGCGTAGAGATACTGGAGCCTGGAAACTTTGATCTGCCCTCAACACCGTCATCTAACAAAATTAGGGTGAGTCAAATTATATATTTCAATTTTTCTTTTTCTTTTGGGTTCTGTCAATTTCAAGCTCGTTATCGCATCGCAAACAACATGACAACGAATAACTCCAATGTCAACATCCCGTCCTATATTAATTATGATAAGGCAATAAAAATTATAAGTAGTTTTGACGGTTCTCCATCTAGATAACATAATTTTATTGAATCTGTAGACTTTATTCATTCAAAATTCGACCCCGCTGAAATTACAATTTTTCCGTTTGTGGTAAAAAGTCGCCTAGAAGGTGCAGCCCTTGACTTTATTAGTTCCAAAGAATGAAACTCATGGACAGATATAAGAAATGCTCTTTTAGAACAGTTCGGTGAAGTACTTGACTTACAGTGTTTAAATTTTGAACTGTGTCATTTATAACAAAAAACAGACGAAAAATCATTACAATTTATTGATCGAGTAGGATCTCAGCTAATACGTATTAATAAAGTAATCAAGTACGACCAAAATTTGAATGTAACCGAGAAAAAATGCTTAACTGATTTTCATAACAAAACAGCGTTGCTTACGGCAGTAACGGGTATCAAAGAACCATTGTCTCATAGTTTACGATCTTTAAAGCCGACTTCACTTTCAAAAATAAGACAAATTGATGTAAAATACGAGGTTGGTCAGAAAATATTACTAAAACGACCGAAAAATCCAAATACACCCAAGGCCGTACTCAATACTGGACCTTATGAGATTTTAACTGTTGATAATAAAAACAAAACGCTGAAGATTTTACTAGACAATAACGTAGTTAGGAAATTTCATTTCAACAATACAAAACCATTTCACAAGTAGGCAGATTAGTTCAGACATTTCTTGAATTGTTAGGTTTCGATGCGGCAACCAGCCACGAAATTGAAACATAGCATTTTATTTTCCAAATTTTATCCAATAAATAAAACAATATATAATTTGTTCTCATCCCTAACTGACTTCGAATCCTAACTTTTTGCGGCCACAACAATCATTAATTCGAACATGTTATTTGTTTCGAGGGAAAGCCTAACCAGGAGTCCCGATAACCTCGCAAAGGCCCCTTCTTACATCACCCTTGCTTCGGTCTTTTGGGAAAGGAGGTGTTATGTTGGACATATTCCGCAAATTCCGATGTGCGTCACCTGATGCTGAATCAGCCCCGCAGCTTACAAATAAATCCCGCATATCGCCAATTTCCAATAACATAAACATCCTGTGGACTTGTTTCTTTTATTAATTATGACTATTACAGATTGTTAAGTTAATTTATAAAAGAAAGGCAGAACAGATTGTACCACCGAACCAACTACTTGTTTTATTCTCTTGTTCCACTTTTGTTTGCATGTTAAATTTTCAATAAACTTTTATAACGCTAAAAGTTTACGTATTCTTTAGTCGATAAGTCTTTTTCTAACTTATATACATCAGGAACTTTTATTTTTGGAAGTCAATTTGGTGAAATACAATCCGCTGAAAGGTTCCACTTACGTAAAACTTCCGTTGGACATTGTGCGCAAAAAGGCTGTTATTAACGTTAAAATTGACGATAATATGTGTTTTATCTGGGCACTTCTTTCCGCTCTATACCCCGCCAGATATCGTGTAAATCAAGTATCAAGTAATATGAAATATCTTTCAAAGCTAAATTTAACAGGTATGACCTTTCCAATGATTTTATCTAACATTAAGTTGTTTGAAAAATTGAATCCTAATATAAGTATAAATGTTTTTGGTCTCGAAAAACAAAAAGAAAAAACAATAATTGTAGGACCATATTATTTCTCTCAATGTAGAAAACTAAACCATATTAATTTATTATACCTCGAAGAGGAAAATAAACAACATTACTGTTATATAAAAAATTTAAGTCGTCTTATTTCAAAGCAGTTAAGTAAGGGAAAAAACTGCTGAATATATTTGTGACTGTGCGAAATGTGTAACCGTTTTACCTTCAGTTTGAAATAATATTTTGAAATTTAAACAAATAGAAAAGCAAATTAAAGTTCATTTTGTTATATATGCCGATTTTGAATCTTTGCTATCTTCAGAATCGATGGATACTAAAACAGTATCTACCCTTATTCATAAGCCATTTAGTTTTGCCTTTTACGTTAAATGTTGTTATGATGATTCACTTTCGAAATTTCATTCGTTTCGTGGAGAAAATTGTGCAAAAGTTTTCTGTTATATGATAAAAATGAAGCTTTACTTATATACCATACATACTTAAAAAATATCATCCCTCTAAAAGAATTAACTGATGAGGATTTGCAAAATTTCGCATCGGCAACAAACTGTTATTCATGCAATGGAGATTTAGGTTCAGATAAAATTAAAGATCACTGTCACCTCAGCGGCAACTATAGAGGCTGTTGTCATAATTCCTGTAATTTAAAAGTAAAAACCGTAAACTTGATCCCGGTTTTCTTTCATAATTTTAGTAATCAAGATTGTCATCTTTTTATACGTGAGTTTGCCGAAGATGAAGAACCAATGAATGTCATTCCGGTGAATAAAGAGAAGTATATTTCATTTACAAAGATAATTTTAGTTGATAGAAGAAATAATGAGAACATTTACATAAGTTTACGTTTTGTAGATTCTTATCGATTTATGAATAGAGAATTGGAGACACTCCCCGCGAATTTATCGGATGAAAAAATTAAAGAATTAAGAAATTTTTTTCCAAATCATGAAGAATTTAGATTAATGCGTCAAAAGGGTGTTTTCGCATACAATTATTGCGATTCGCTGGAAAAATTAAATAACGATTGTTTACCTTCGAAAATAGATTTTTACGATAAAACGCAAGATACTCCAATTTCTGATGAAGACTATCAAAGAGCAAACGATATTGGGCATAAATTTTCATGTAAAAATTTAGGTGAATACAGTGATATTTATTTAAAAGTAAACGTAATGTTATTATGCGATGTTTTCGAAAATTTCCGAAATTTATGCTTGAATACATACCAATTAAATCCAGCCCATTTTTATAGTTTACCCAGCTTGTCATGGCAGGCAATGCTGAAATTTACTAACCTATAGTTGGAGTTGTTAGCTGATTGTTCAATGATACACTTTTTCCAACGAAATATCCGAGGCGGTTATGCTGGAGTGGTTCAACGTTTCGCACAAGCCAATAATAAATATCTTCCGTCTAAGTACAATAATTCACATGCAACGTCTTTCGTAAGGTACCTATTGGGATGCCAATAATTTATATGGATATGCGCTTTCGGAAAAATTGCCTATATCAGGATTTCGATGGCTTTCACAATGAAATTGATTCATTTAACCTAAATGAATATGGGTGAATATACGCTATTTGAATTCTAATGGTGCATAACCAAATTTTACGTTAAACTTATTATATTATTGTTTCTGTATGCTTAAACAATAAAGAATATTATCTTTCATCTGGCCCACACAGTCTATTAACGATCATTATTTAATTTAAGGCATTAATAGTTTAAAATAGTTATAAATGTATACTCCTTTGGCCTCCCCCATTAGTAGATTATAGTGATTTTATGGCCAGATGCTTTAAATACTTATACCATTAAGTTTTCTTTTAACATGATCATATGCTTTGTTTAATATCGAAACATATTGTGACGTGTTCAGTCACGGAAAACACAATTAACAAAACAGAACAACGAGTTTATTTAACAACTAAAATTAATTTGACTACACTACAATTATAAACAAGTCTACACATTTTATTTCATTAAAAGTCTCTTTCAATCGCCGTTACCGTAGACACTATCTATCGCACTCTATGATTTCCATCGCCTATGGTTCGCCTATCGATCGCTTCCCATTCGCTTGTAAACATCAGCTGTCGACTGTCAACTAACTCAGTGCGAGCCGTCTCGCCTTATATAGTCTTTTCAGCTTCTTTCTAGGGAATTCTACAGCCTTCTCGTAATCCAATTGTTTTCCTATTGATCTCTGCTGAAGTTTTCTAGAGGTTTCAGGAAAGCCGGGAATATTCATTATCTATTCAGGGAAGAAGTTCGTTAATTAGGCTCACACCAGCATAATTGGCAAGTACTCGTGACACTGCCCCCTTCTTAGAATTGATCGTCCCGATCAATGTCTTGAGCTTTGCAGGGTGCCAAGCGATCCAAATGTACAACTTTCATCTTGGCCTTTGGTCCTCTCTGAATACGGTAGAGCACGCCATTCAGCCTTCTGACCACGGTGTAAGGTCCTTCCCATGCTCGCTGTAGCTTCGGTGAGCGCCCCTTTCGACGGACAGGATTGTAAAGCCACACCTGGTTCCCTTCTCTGAACCCTGTGCTGTTGGCTCTCCGGTCGTACCTGGTCTTCATGGGGTCACTCCCTACTTGGATTATGTTACGAACGGCTCTATGGATGGTATCGAGTCGTTTCTTTAGCTGCTGTGCGTAGTCGGTAGCCGAAGGTCGCCGATCTTCTGGGTGTCCAAACCGGATGTCCATAGGTAACTTCAGCTCTCTTCTAAATAAAATGCTGGCTGGTGTTCTGCCGGTGGCCTCATGAACCGCACTTCGATAGGCCAACAGGAACAAAGCTATGTGCTGGTCCCAGTCTGTCTAGTGATCGTTAACAACCATAATCAGATTGATTTCCAGCGTCGCGTTAAACCGTTCGACCATTCCGTCAGATTGTGGGTGTAATAGAGTGGTCCTAGTTTTCTGTACTCCCAGCAGCTCACAGACTTCCCGGAATACCGCGGATTCAAAGTTCCGTCTCTGATCAGAATGGATCTCCATCGGAACTCCATACCGACTGATCCATTGATTCACCAACATTCTAGCGACCGTAGTAGCTTCTTGATTTGGGATTGCGTACACTTCAGGCCATTTGTGAAATAGTCCATCACTACTAAGATGTACTTATTGCCAACAGTTGTTGTTGGGGATAGTCCTGCGACGTCCAGAGCTATTCTTTCAAATGGGGTACCAACATTGTACTGTTTCATACGCCCTCGGCTTCGAGTCTGAGGTCTCTTGGCTGACGCACACGTTGGACACTTCCTACACCAATTTTCGACGTCTCTTCTACACTTCAGCCAATAAAATCGTTCTCGCATCTTCTCCAACGTCTTTGTTACTCCGAAGTGTCCTCCACCAACACCTCCATGGACTTCCGTCAGCACCTCGTTGACTCTGTTCTTCGGGAGAACTACTTGATGTCGAATTTTAGTTCCATCAGGGCTTTCCCACACACGTTTTAGTACCCCATTCTCGATGATGAGCGAATCCCATAAGGCCCAGTAGCTCTTCGTGATGGTACTCGTACTACTAACATCTGTCCAGGTAGGTCGTGCTGTTCCTGCCTTTTTCCACCGCAGTATCGGTTTAATGCCTTCATCATTATCTTGGTCCTTCGCCAGGTCTTCGCTCTGCCAGTGTCCTTCAGGTTCCACAATCGTCTGACAGATCATTGCCAAGTTGACTGGTTCTTTCTTCTCTGCGGCCATGCAATGTTTGCAGTTCTTCGAGCATGGTCTTCGCGAGAAGGCGTCAGCGTTACCATGTTGTTTTCCAGCACGATGCTCGATGCTGAAATCGTATACTTGTAGCCATCGAGCCAGTTGTCCCTCTGGGTTTTTAAATTGCAGTAGCCATTTCAGGGATGCATGGTCTGTCCTTTACAGGAATTTTCGTCCGTAAAGATACTTGTGGAAATGTTCGAGAGTTTTGACGACTGCCAGGAATTCTCTACGGGTCACGCAAAAGTTTCGCTCCGGCTTTGACAGCGCCTTACTGAAGTAGCCAATGACTTTTTCTTTTCCTTCCTGCATCTGCGACAGTACACCACCAATTCCTACATTGCTGGCATCCGTATCGACAATGAAGTCTGTGTCAAACTGTGGGTACGTCAGTATTGGGGCTTGAGAAAGGGTAGACTTCAGTGTTTCAAAAGCTTGCTGACACCGTTCTGACCATTGGAAAGGGACACCATGCTCTGTTAACTTGTGAAGCGATCGATCTATATCTGCAAATCCCTTTACGAATCGTCGGTAATACGAACACAACCCCAAAAAGCTTCTCAAGTCGTGTTGGTTCTTCGGAACAGGCCAACTTATCACAGCTTCAGTCTTTACAGGATTGGTTCTTATTCCTTCTGAGGTGATAACGTGGCCAAGATATTTCACCTCCTTACAGAATAGATTGCATTTCTTGGGACTGAGTTTTAACTTGGCTGCTAAAAGCTTCTTGAACACTTCTTCGACATTCCGGAGGTGGTCTTCAAATGTCTTTCCCAGTACCATTACGTCGTCAAGGTACACCAGACGAACCTTCCAATTGAGCCCTTGTAGTACATTTTCCATAAGTAGCTCAAAGGTGGTGGGAGCGTTACATAGTCCAAATAGCATAACGTTAAAGTGCCACAGCCCGTAACCAGTCGTGAATGTGGTCTTCTGCTTGTCTTGAGGATCCAGTTCAACTTGCCAGTATCCACTCTTCAAATCTAACGTTGAAAACCATTTGGCACCAACCAAGCTGTCAAGGGTGTCGTCAATTCTGGGTAAGGGATAGTTGTCCTTTAAGGTTTCATCGTTGAGCTTCCTGTAGTCAACACAGAACCTGATCGATCCATCCTTCTTCCGAACCAACACTATCGGAGAAGCCCAAGCACTTTGCGATGGTTCGATTACCCCCTGTTCTTCCATGTTCTTCACCAGGTTGTTGACTTCTTCTTGCTTAGCCCATGGAACTCTTCTAGGTGGTTGTTTAATAGGACGAGCTGATCCTGTGTCTATACGGTGGTATGTCAAATTCGTTCTCCCAAAGTCGTTGTCAAATAGGGCGAAGATGTTTCGATACTTGCTGAGCAGTTCTTCGAACTTTCTTATTTGTTCGCTGTTAAGGTTTGGGGCCCGGAATGATGCACTAAGTCTCGAAGGACGGTTGGAAGCGGTTCGCTCTCTGCCATTATTATTTTAATTATTATTATTATTATAATTATTATACAGGTGTAAGTATACAATATTGTTACAAAAGTAATAAGAATATATAATACAGTGTTGTACAACGTTCTCCTTGTTGATGGCATAAGAATGGGTAGTAATCTACTTTTTCTATGCATCAGCAAGGAGTTCAACTTAAGGTTACAATATTTACACAGTATATACAAGTACAATATTTCGCTGAAGGCCGAAGCCTGTGCGCGAACCTGCTTAAACTATCTCTAAGTGTATTTTAACTAATACTAATTTTACACAATTTGATTCCGCTCAAGTAAGACATTATAATATGGGCAAAAGTATAATTATTGTAATAACAGAAAATTATGTTATCGGTTGGAGAAGGCTTTTCATTTCCTTCGATGAGAGAGCTATCAACCATTTTCTTATTGTTCGACTATTTTTTAAAGTATTTAGCGAGTTATCTTTATATGATATAGGCAAAGCATTAAAAGCTTTGCAACCTACATAGCAATAGTTTCTTCGATCAATTTCTTTATTAATTTTTTTCAATGGTATGTTTACTGTTCTATATGATTTGATTTGTTTACGTTCTAAATAAATACTTTGATTCGAGTTAAAATTTGTATAAATTGACTTTTCAATGAAATACTTTTTTATGCTAATAATGTTGTTTTCTAAAAATAGTTTTTCTGATTCATAGTACAAAGGTTTATTAAATATCAATTTTAATATCTTTTTTTGGACGCAAAGTAAAGGGTTGATAGTTTTATCATGAGTGCCTCCCCAGACAGTGATACCATATGTTACAACTGACCAAAAAAGCGCATAATATATCATTAAAAGTTGTTCTTTCTGTAGATATGTTTTTAAATGATAAAATAAGTAAATGAGGTATCGACATTTTTTAACAATCTTTTCGACATGTGTTTTCCATTTTAAATTTTGATCAACAATAAGTCCGAGGTATTTGGTTTCACATACTCTTTCAATATCAACGCAATCGCAATCATTTCCAGGACAATCAATCTCATGTATCATTACTGGCGTAGCTGTAGGAAGACTGTTCTTGTAGCTACCAAATGTCATGTAAACGGTTTTCTTTGCGTTAAGTGAAAGATGGTTTCTATAAAGTTCTCTATATAACTTGTTAATTTCTATGTTACAAGTTTCAAAAGTTAGTTCCCAAGTTTTATCTTTTACAATTAAGACGGTGTCATTTGCAAATGACACAATGTGACTATTCAAATCCATTTTAAGTATATCATTTATATACAATATAAACAAGATCGGTCCGAGGACAGTCCCCTGAGGAACACCACATTTTACAGTTAACTCGGTGCTACAAGAACCGTCTATTTTTACAATTTGTTTTCTGTCGGTAAGGTAACTATTCATAAGATTGAACGCATGACCTCTAAAACCTAAATCGTATAATTTGGCTAAAAGAATCGAGTGATCGACAGTATCGAAAGCTTTCGCGAGGTCAAGAAATACAGTTATACATGGCGTTGATGTACTTATAGCATCGTGTATCTCGTCAATTACATTTATTAACGCGTTATCCGTACTAATTCCTGACTGAAAACCAAACTGCCTAGGACTAATTATGCTATTTTTTTCAATGAAATTTGTTATCCGAGCTTTTAAGACTTTTTCAAAAATTTTTGCAAAATTTGAAATTGAGGAGATTGGTCTATAATTAGTCGTTTTACTAGCATCACCCGATTTGTAGATCGGAATAATTTCAGCTTTTTTAAAATAATCAGGAAAAGTTGACGTTTCCATACATAGATTTAAGATAAAAGCCAATGGTTTAGTTATAAATTTAGAGATGACTTTAAGAATTTTAGTAGAAATGTTATCTACTCCTGATGCCTTATCTTTAAGTTTTTTTATAAGATCCGAGATTTCTAATTCGTTCGTCGGTGCTAAGTAAATCGAGTTTTCTATTTTGGTGCGCGCAGTTTCATCGGGTATATCATGTACAAATTTACTAGCCATTGTCGGCCCAATATTCGTAAAAAAGTCATTGAATTCATTAGCAATTTCTTGTTTATCAAAAATTAAAGTATTTTTACTATTCGAAAAAATTTTATCAATACTATCTTTTTTTTGTGCGCCACTTTTTATTTTGGAGTTAATAAATTGCCATAATTTCCTATTATCTGTTTTTATTTTAGTAACGATACTGCCATAAAAGTTTGTTTTTGCTAACTGAATCATTGTTTTTAATTTGTTTTTATATTCATTGTATTTTCTCTTCAGTTCTAAATTAATAGGATTGGCTTTTAGTTGGCTATATAGTCTATTTTTTATTTTACATGATTTTAAAAGACTGTTTGTCATCCACTCTTTTCGCGCGCATTTACTAGCTTTTTTTCTGGTAGCCGTCGAGGCTACTTTAATGTGACAATGAATTTTCTCGACAAATTTCTCTATTGTTAAATTCGCGTTGGTTTGATTATAAATTTCGTTCCAATTTTCCTTCTCGATATTACAAACTAATTTGCGAAAATCTATTTTATTATATACAATCGAGTCTACTTTTCTGGCGTTATTTTTTGTTTCAATTTCTAAGAATAAAAAAGTCGAAAAATGATCTGTAATTCCGTTATCGTATATCATTGGAAAGACTTTAAAATATTCATTTAATTTGCCAAAAACATGATCAATACAAGTCGCGCTTTCATTTGTCACTCTAGTCGGGAGATTGATAAAGGAATGATAACCGTTTTTGTAGAAATTATTAATATAATTATTTGTTTTTGCACTTTCATGTAATAGATCGATATTAATGTCACCGATAAACAGATGATTTTGCACACTTTTATTCTCGAGTATAAAGGAATGAAGATCATCAACAAATTCGTTTATTACAATACAGTGTGACTTATATAGCGAAGTTATAATTAATTTTTCGTGACCTAAATCAATTTCAGTAAAAATTGCTTTTATTCGATTAATTTTTTTTGGACGTGTTTTTGTGTTTGAGTTTCGACGAAACGTAAACACAAGTTCCGTCGCACTTGTTTATCTCGCTGTCAACATAATAGAAGGTATAATCATCAATTTCATACAATCCAGGTAATATTATTTTGTGGGTCTCCGTGCATATTATTATATCTGGACTTGGTTTTAATGATTCTATATAAATTTTCAGCTCATCAAAATTTTTATTAAGACTACGAATATTTAAATGCAAGATAAAGACACCTTTTTTATTATGTGTCAAGTGACTAATTTGAGTTAAATCAGAACATTCGAACGTTTCAACTTCAGTCTGTAGCTCTTGTGTTAGAATCATTACTTAAAGTTTAGCAGTAATTTGTCTGATTTATAACCCACTTTTTGTAAAATTGATAGGTCGCGCACGCGTTTTCGTCGAAAGCGAAATGAGCGAGGTCGTGTTGAGTGCCGAATTTCTGATTTGTTTTCGAGCAGTTCGCACAACGTTTGTTGCCCTTATCGGGGCACGACGCACCGTCGTGGTTTTCCGCACAATACTGGCAACTAACGTCGCTTTGACATTTCTTCGCGCTGTGTCCGTAGCCGTTGCACTTGAAGCAGCGGCTCAAATTGAAGTCCTCGTACACGCGACACCTTTGCCACCCGATGTAGACTGTTTTGTTTTTCATGACCGTGTGGAATAGCTCGGGCGCTAATTCCATAAAGATTGTTTTTGTGCCTCTTTTTTTGTTATTCAGTACATGAACGATTTTATAGTCATCGTTCGTGTAATTCTGAAAGTTCTGAGAAACGATTAGATTTTCGATGTCTCGCGGGTCGATGTCGCCGTCGACTTCGACGATCTTAATGCGCGGTTTTTTCATGTCTAAAGTTTTGATTCGCAATTCAAACCCGATATTTTCTGAATCTCTTTTTTCATTGCCTCGTTATTTTTGACATTGTTACATTTAATCAAAAGCGAACCGTTTTTTGTCTCTTTAAGAGTTTCAACTGAGATGTTTAAATCGCGTAATTTGACTTCGTTTTTGATTTTTTTCAAGATTGTGCCTCTAGAGGTTTGCTCCATTGGTTTCACAAGAATAGGGGGTTTTTTTTTTTCCGAAGAAGCGATTTCGGCGTATGACTTAGTTACGTGTGGAACGAGATTTGCACTTGTTTTTTCAAGGTTCGATATTTTGTCCTCTAGCAGTTGGATTCTCTTCACTTTTTCTGCAAGCAGTTTGTTCGTAAGGTCTTTTACATTTTTGACAATTAAGCTATCGTGATCAGCAGGCGCGAGACAACATGTCACACGCGTGGCATCGATAATGACAACATTTTTTTGCCGCTCAAGACACGAGTAATGAAAAATTGCGCCGCAATTAATACATACGCATTGTTTCGGTACTTTAGTCCTACAGCATTTAAAGCGCGTGGATTCCGCTGTCTCCATGTTTCTCAATTGTTCTAAGGCCGACGTGGCCGAGCCGTGCGTGTTTCATCCAAACAGATTCAAGGTTAGGTCCGCCTCTCGATGTTCAAAAACCGATTTTATTGCAGGAACTTGGTTCAGCTTTAACTCCAGATGCAGCCCTTGCTGCGATTCCCTCTCTCTAAACAGTATATTCAAAAAGATAACAGGAGCTTTAAAAGTTGTAAAATACACAACTTGCACGACCGGTTCGGATGTGTTTACCTTGATTGAGGATTCAGTTTCGATTTCGCACTGGAGGATGGAAACAATGGGTTCAAAGACTCCTACTTCCATTCCTTTACACACTTTCTGTTCGAAGTCCTTCAGAATGACCACTCTGACAGATGCGTTCGGCGTCCCAGTTTGAATTAGTGTTCGTCCTATCAGTATGGCTTTCTGTGTCAAGTCCGGCTTTTCTGGCTTCTACTATCCCCACCAAACCATCCGCACCTTCGCCATCGATGTTTATTTTCAGAACTACCTCTGATCTGCTACGATGACCTTTCGAAGACCGTACTTTTTGGTGGGGTTTGTCATCACCAACTCTTTCTTGCCGATACATAAAATGCCGGAGCCCAAATCCAGGTAAATTTTGTTTTGTTCAAGAAGGTCCAATCCGAGGATCACGTCGTCGGCGACATCGGCTATCAGTGCCTTGTGTTGAAGGCTTACTTCTCCCAGTCTCACCTCGATGTCGCATTCTCCTCTAATCGGTGCTGTTTCGGTAACCGTGGTCAAACGCAGCTTCTTCTGCAGGGGACGGATTCTCCACTCGTTAACGATGTTCGGCCGGATTATGGTCTTTGAAGCTCCCGTATCGACCACCATTCTAACCTTCTTGTTGTTGATGTGGCCTTCGACGAATAAGGACTTGCTTCCGTTTAGTTGGGAAACGACGATTTCGGCTGGGGCTGGGTAGGGAGAAGCCAACTTGCGCCCCTCAAAAGTTGGCTGATCTGAGTTTCCCGACTGCTGTCGGTCCGCACGGCGTTCCTCGGCCGGGCAGTCTCGCTGTAAATGTCCGTGCCTTCCACAATCCCAGCACCTTCGTCTTCCTTTGTTTTGGCCATGGTCTCTCGTTTGTCATTGATGGTAGTTTTCTTGACAGTTTCGACGCATTCCCTGATCAGCCTTGTGACTTCATTCTTGTATTCGTCGTACTCAACAGCTGTTTGGCGTACACGCACGTGGCCTTTGGAAGCTTGTTTTGCAGCTTCGAATTCTAAGGCGTGCGCCAGTGCGTCACTCGCAGTCTTGTGGCGGGCCAAACGAAGAACTTGCTGTAAGTCGGTGTCCCTTACACCATCGACGAATGTTTGGACTGCTAGCTGGTCTGCAAAGTCCTGCGGAGCGGTAGGATAAGCCAGTCTAACCAGACATTCCACATGGGCCTCGAACTCTTGTAAATTTTCTGATGTCCTCTGGTTGCGACACTTTAGTTGGGTCTGGTACACTTGTTGCAAATGTTTGTCGCCATATCTCATTTCAAGTCGCTCTAGCAGCGCAGAGAAGTCTCGTTATTGGCGCTCTGGAATACCTTGGAGGACGTCCAATGCTTCTCATCGCAGAGCTATGACCAGCGCCGTTGCTTTCTCAAAATCGTTCCAGTTGTTTGCTTCTGCCGCTGCCTCGAACTGTCGTTTGTACACAGACCAGAAAGCTTTTCCGTCGAAAGTCGGTGGCTTAATTATGATCGCTTTAGCAGTCTATTCGGACTTTACTTCACTAATCGGTCTTGTATTCTCGAACTTCTGTCGCATCTTCTCTACTTCCTTTTGTACTTCTTCTTTCAACTCATCTCTTAGCTTCTCTTGTCTCGTCTCCAATTCTTGTCGGACTTCCTTTAACTCTTTTTTCAATTCTTCTTGCTCAATTTTTATTGTCCATATATCTTCGACCAATTTCTCTTGAACTGCCTTAATTTCTTCTTTGCCTGCTTGGATTTCTTTCTTCATTTCTTCTTGTGCTAATTTCATTTCTTCCTGTCCACATTCCATTTTTTCCTTCATTTCTTCCTGTGCTGTTTTCATTGCCTTCATCATTTCCATTAAAGCTATTATTTGTTCTTCCATTATTGTTGATTGTTTTCTTGTTACTGGCATAAAGCTTCAAAATTCTTCTTCTCTTCGGACCTCTCTTACCATCTGTCGCACTAACTTTCTTCGGGAATCTTCAATTCCCTTACTATCCCACTCCTGACACTAAATGTGACGTGTTAAGTCACGGAAAACACAATAAACAAAACAGAACAACGAGTTTATTTAACAACTAAAATTAATTTGACTACACTACAGTTATTAACAAATTTACACAATTTATTTCACTAAAAGTCCCTTTCAATCGCCGTTACCGTAGACACCCTAGATGACGATAATAGATGTAAATCTCGATTTCTCAATTTGACATCTGCGCCATCTCACCAAGTGTCTTCCCAAGCTGAATTGAAGAGCGAGAGCATAAGTGAGACAGAAGATATAAAATTCTACATAGAAAGCTACCATACCGGCTTTGGCGCGAATTTTAAAAACGTAAAGCATATATGGTTTTTGTTATCATAATTTATTATTATAAAAATAAAGAAAATACGTTATCACAAAAGTGAATATATTTAATTAAAGGTATAATTACAGTAACGTAATAAATAGTGCGAATACAATAATACAAATACAGAGTTACAATTTTATGGAAGAGAACTATTGCATTATTCTTTTTTAAAAGTATCTATAAAAATTACCAAATTTTAAATAAGACATAAAAAATTGTTAATTTCGATAAAATCCAGTAGCTTCTGTATAACAGCAGTTTGATGAAGGAGATCTGGTAACACTCGCAACGCCTGAGTAGTGATGTTTATAATCAAGGCAGTAAACTTAATTGAGGAATGGAATAATTTGTGCCCCTTATACCCTTCCAGGTAATTCACACTTTATCAAAAAAGTCAACAAACAGAAACGAAAAACTTATAACACAAAACGGTACAATGATTGATGGATCATACGACAACAAATTCATAAACCATAAACAAATTGATGCACATATGATAGGAAATCCCAAATTTTACGGGCACACTGGTGCGCACCCTATGTGAATTTATACGCAACGACAATTAACGACACTTTTTAATCGTCATCACTACCAAATTTTCTGTACTGTCAGTAATTTAGAGGTAACAAACAAAGGCGATTTAGTTAGGAAGACAGGTGCTACGATGGCGCTGTCGTCGACATTTCATACCCTGGTAGACACTATCTATCGCACTCTATGAATTCCATCGCCTATGGTTCGCCTATCGATCGCTTCCCATTCGCTTGTAAACATCAGCTGTCGACTGTCAACTAACTCAGTGCGAGCCGTCTGGCCTTATATAGTCTTTTCAGCTTCTTACTAGGGAATTCTACAGCCTTCTCGTAATCCAATTGTTTTCCTATTGATCTCTGCTGGAGTTTTCTAGAGGTTTCAGGAAAGCCGGGAATATTCATTATCTATTCAGGGAAGATGTTCGTTAATTAGGCTCACACCAGCATAATTAGGAGTACTCGTGACAATATTTTATCAAAATACACTGCAAAATTTTTTATTAGTTTAAAAAAAAATAACTTATTTTTACGTAACGTTACAATAATGTTACTTCATCTGGCAAAATTCAAAGACTTAAAATTTGACTTAAAACCGTATAGGACTTAAAACCGTATAGATATGTTTTTGTTGGTGAATTACAAGCGTACAACAGTGTGAAGTTAGAAGCAAGCTAACGACGTTGAGCAAAACTCCAATAATATTTTGTCAGTTTGCGATTCACTGTAGGGAAGCGTGTTTGTGCCAGTCGTTGAAGTATTTCCTTTGGTAACTATATGTTTTTGTATTTTGTCGTTACGAAATTGTATATTTGCACAATACATTGTTTATTGTGTGTAGATGTCATGTATTACGTTTAAATGTAGTCAGAAAAGCAAGCGATGTTTTTTTGTAGATTATACGCGATTTTGTCACTTCTCTGGCATCACTTCTCTGACATATTTCATGCCAGAGGAAATACTTTAGCGTGGGGACACTACAAAATTACTTGTAATAATAATTTAAGTTAGGTTGTTTTAATAATTTTTGTATAACAAACACCAATGCTATTTAATTATTTAAGTATTTTAACTTAAGTTTAGGCTTTTGAAAACAATTGAATGCAGGCGGTTCGCTAGAGTTTAAACCAATAGTTCCGTTAAAATATTTAAAAATTGGTATCGTGTATCCTATTGTAAGAGTGTTTTCCGTGCAAATATGATATGGTCGACAGGTGAAGTTCGATTTAGGAGAATTTGAGTATTTACTACCATAAAAGTGAACCAACAAGTTAAAAAAAAAACTTCCGATAAGGGCAGTTAGGTTATTTTAATTATTTATGTAAGCTTATTATACTAGTTTAATGAAAAAATGACGTTTAATATACTAACTTCAAACAATTGGCTAGATGTGTTTTATTTGTATGTTAATGACCTAGGAGGAGGAGGAGGGGAAAGGAGGAGTAGAAGGAGAAAGGGGTGATAATAGTGGTAAAAAGTTATTGAAAGAGTAGTTCTCGAAACAAATACGTTAGTTTTAACTTAAGAACGCAAACAGGCAGTTGTACAGTTAAAACCGGGAAATAAAATCAAAGTTCTTTCAGCATTTAAATGAATCCAACTATCAAATTTTGTGCAAGCGACTGAGGATTGGCACAGCAGAATTGCAAATTTAGAAGAAAACTGGAGAACAAGCACTAACGTGTTTGATAGTGAATTGTTCAATATTGTAGCTTGTCCGCTATCTGGAAATTTTAAATTATCCAAAAAACTGTGATTCTAATGATAATAATGAAGAAATTTACCATACAGGAAAAGCGTTAGCGTTAGAAGTGCAGAAAAGAAGAGATATTTTTAAAGAACCGAAAAAAAGAAGAAAAGTGACAATATTTTATCAAAATACACTGTAAAAATATTTATTAGTTTAAAAAAAATAACTAATTTTTACGTAACGTTTGACTTAAAACCGTATAGATATGCTCTTGTTGGTGAATTACACGCGTACAACAGTGTGAAGTTAGAAGCAAGTTAACGACGTTGAGCAAAACTCCAATAATATTGTGTCAGTTTGCGATCCACTGTAGGGAAGCGTGTTTGTGCCAGCCGTTGAAGTATTTCCTTTGGTAACTATATGTTTTTGTATTTTGTCAGTAGGGTAAGATAACCGATTCTAAAACAGAGAAGTGAGGAGGGTGATTTATTACGATCGAAAAGTGAATTTATTGTGAAGCAACAGTTGTTGCATTTTAACGGAATGTGGGTCAAGGTCAATAATTCATAAGAAATACATATCCCCCCCCCCCCTTTTCCCCCCCCCCCCATTCAACCCCCCCTCATATTTTATGAAAGGTTTAAAGTTAAAGGACAAATCGTTAAAATTATCGATTCTTTTTTTTGATATAAATAAAGTAAATAAGTGCTACAATCAAAATATTGAACAATAAAATTACATTAAAAGTGCTAACAACTTGTAGAAATAGGAATGAATCGGTGAAGTAACCCATAGCCACAACACCCTCTCTTTTCTCATCCACATAAAGTTGAATCCATCGACTCTCAACGTATTTTCTAGACTGTCCATCTTTTTCAACAAACGCAAGTTTTATAGAGAAAGGTCTTGTACGTTTTCAATAATAAGACGTTTGTTCCATTCACATTTTTTAAAATAATAGATTCCCAGTTTTTGTTCCACTTACACGGCACATCAATATCTTTATTAAAATTTTTACAAACATAGGCTTGATCACCAATTGTATTATCAGGTCGTGAAATGTAGAGAGTATTGTTGTATAAATATGTAAAATTAGTAATGACGACACACTGATCATGATTGCTTTTTCTTATTACATAGCCCCCTCCAAAGATATGTGTAGTGGAAGGGGGTTTTCATAAGTTGTGCTAACGAGCGAAGGAGCGGTAGATGTTTAACAGAGTTCAGTGTGGTTAAGTTAGTAAAACATGGAAACCTTTATTGAAAAGTTTAATAGTGTGCGGGTGGGTTATGAAGGGAAAGAAATACGTGCTCTGAAATCATTGGAATTGAACCATAGATATCCAATACAATCCTTCAAAAAGGTACATACAAAATGGGGAACTCGTCTGTTAATCGATTTGTACAGCTTTGTTGTATTTCTTCCATCCAGACACGCAGAAGCTTTTACAGAGCCAGAAATCGAGGATATCAATGAGAAAATTGATAAACAAGTGGGTCAACCATCGATCCGTCTCAAAGGATTTGTGGGAAAATCAGCTGATGTAATACAAATGTAAAATGTGTAACAAAAAGTAAAATGTATATATGTAAGGTTTAATAAAATGTAAACCAATTTTATATTTTTGCTTTGTTTTATTTATTTAAATGAAAAATACATCGTATTTAGGAGTGTAAAGACAACCAACATTTTAATAAAAGAACATTTTTGTAAGCACAAGTCGGTTCAACAGTTGTTTTAAATAAATTATAAGAACACACCTTAACTTTGAAATCAGTTTCTAGATTTGAGAACGATGGACAATTGATGTCTTCAATGTTAACAAAGTTAACATTAGGAAAGTATTCTAGTAGCCACACCTTCTTTTGTAATCCCTTGACATATACAAGTGTTGACTCCATCAATATAGGATGAATAATATCATGAATCGCAGAGTATGGAAGATCACCATTATCCCAATATAGCTCATGAAAATTTCTAGTTAACCAACGATTTTGACTTCTGTAACGAATCGGGAGGGCGTCCCACGGAAATGGAGGTTCAAATGTGTAATGATAAACTGGTTCTTCCTTTAATGCAACAATAGCTACTTCTTTGAAAACAAATCGATTCTCGCTACATTGAAAACCTTGTACGTCTAGTAAGAAAGTCATCGTGCTCACTGTTCAGTATGGGAAAAAAGAAAGTGAAATGTGGTTATGGTTATTAGGTTTTATACTTCTTGAACCAAGTTTGTAGAGGGATTGTCACGTATAACACGATCATGAATGATTAAACAGTAAGCTGCTGTTTTATCTGGTACATTATGTTTAGTGTTAAATTCTAAACGAATATCGGTACTACCGGATTTCACAATTTCATTCTGATAAGAACAGTCTACTATTACAAGAGGAGCAATCGTTAGAAATTCTTTAGGATCAAATAAGGGTTCACTCACATTACCATAATACGATTGTTGAAAGTTAACATACATTTCATACAAAACAGCAAATATGGAAACATCGAAATCTAAATTCAAATTATCGTACGGGTACATAGTGGATCCTAAGTGAACTTTGAAATTGGTGAGGTCGCAGTGATCGAAAGTACTCATATTTTTTTTAATTTTATTTCCTTTATCGGTTTGAAATCCGAAAATAATGAAGCGAGGTTTTTCCAAGTGTGATGTAGTTTTAACAGTCCAGTTGTGAGAATGTGATTGATTAAGTAAGGGATATTCATGCAGTTCCCAACTACGGAACGAAAGTTCCATATTTAAATTACGATCCACGTAACGTAATAATTTTAAAACGTTCAGCATCAGCAACAGATACATGAGGAATTTTCCACGATATCTGACTTAATTGTACAACTACCTCTTCAGCCGGTATTGCTAAACAAATCAAAAACAATTCGTTAAAAAAGCCATCGACAACGGCAATCCGGTCACTACACACACACTCACACTAGCTCCACGTAAACTAAAACGAAAACCCAAACACAAGATCCCTTTTCCACCGGCCAAACTCTCGGCCATCGCCCCCGACATCCCCGATGCATATATCAACCACTTGAACTCCCTCCCCATTTCCATTAAATAAACCCCACACACACACACACACACACACACACACCCCCACACACACACACACACACACACACACACACACACACCCCACACCCCACACCCCACACACACCCCACACCCCCACCCCACACACACACACACACACACACACACACACACACACACACACACACCACACACACCCCACACACACCACACACACACACACACACACACACACACACACACACACACACACACACACACACACACACACACACACAAAAACCATATAATCCCATAAATAACAATCACCGGACTTAAACACACATTTGGCTGAAGAGGACCACCAGGTCCTATAACGGCCTGAGGTAGGGGTTTTAGTCGGTAGGTCCGAGGACAAATTCCTCGGGAATCCGACACTACCCAGTCGTACGGACGGCTGGGTGTCTATGAAGATTTCCCCTCTTCCACGAAAACATTAAAAAAAAAAAATGGCTGAGCAAAAGAGAGCATTATTATCAGTACTGCTGCGAACTAGAACTAATTCTTGTCGTATGTTGAGTATTATCTTTCGAAAGTCTTCACCAAATCCTAAAATCATACGAAGAGGAATACAAACGTTGAAGTAACCGTTTTTATCAACCAGATTCCTAGTATGAAGGGCAACTCCTTGTACAGCGCCTAAAGCAGGAGGTAACCAGCCACTATTAATGAGACGTTTACTTTCATTTTCATTGTAAGACACATAACCCTTCATCATTGCAGTCATACCAGGATTGCGGACTCGGTCAATAACTTTTCCACACAATTCATATCGAATTTCATCAAACAGGTGTAGAATACCATTATTGATAAAGGTAGTAGCGGTAGGTACAGCTCCATCCTTTTTCAGCAAACGTCCTTCTACGTATACAAAACTATTGGAAGGTAAGGTGTATACATCTTCATTTTCTATCGGAATTCGTATGGTATCATTATTTTTAAAAGTTGAATTCACGTATGGTTGATGGGTATGTTTATCAGCATTAACAATAGCGTTGACGAAAACAGCTTTCTCGGTGATATTCAGCATTTCTACAACCATTTTAACGTTTCACCTTTTTAAAACCGCAACCCCAAAGATTTAAGGAACTGTTTATTGGACGGTGTTAATCGTTGAAAGGGTGTAAGCGAAATAAGCGTCTGAGAGTGTGGTAATCGTTTTATAGTATTGTTCTTGTTCGAATATCGTTGGGTGCAACTATATCGTGTAACCATTTTATACTTTTCGTAAATGAAGTCTTACTGTGACGCGTTCTCCACGGAAATTAACAAGATTACCGTCTTGATCAACTATTTTAAGGGAAATGTAATCGATGACACGTGTGTTGATAGATAAATATATAAGATTTGTAGGATTCTCTACAATTTTAAATCCGGGAGGTACATTGGGAATGAATTGATGATGTAGTACATGTCCATCTTGTCCTTTAGTACCATCATTGGTATGTATGTAGGAGTTAGATACAAGGTTACACATTACCGAAATTGCGTTTACCTTGAAAATGTCAGCTACATGGTCAGACTCCTCTTCAATCGATGGTAGAAGCTTATTATTAAAACCTAATATTTTTGCTGGAGAATCTGTTGGAGTGAAATCAACTTTTCTGGTACTCTTAACATGACTTTTTAATGTAGTATTGTCTCCAGACAGGTGAATACTGTCATCAGTCCCTTTCAATTTCTCCTGAAGAAAATTATTAATATCATCGATTTCATAGGATCCTTCTGGAAGAACCACGGCTGGTTTGTTAGAACCTTCAAAGTAGAATTTGTTGTTGTTTTCATCAATATTTGGAATACTGTTATAGGCTTCAAAATTTAATAAAGCTATTTGATATTCTTCATCATCGTTTAAAACAATCGGTTGACTTATTATCATTTGTAGCTCTGACTTCGTATGAGTCAAGGCGAATGTGTAAGACATGTTTTCGGTTTAACGTTCTGTTTAATACAGAGAAGTAACTGTGATGATTTGGTTTAAAAACGGGTTTGCATAATTTGTTGTAGGAATTGGAGAACTAAATGACCACAGTTAAAATCGGTGGGGTTCTGAACACGATCGTAGTTGTAAGTAACAGCGCAAGGACCAGCAGATTGTAAATTATGAACCAATTCTTTCGGTGGACGGAGATCACCAAAACTATCAAAGTATATAGCTTTGTTGTTTCGTTTTACGTAAGCTGTCCAATGTGTACCAGTTCCTACATCTAAATTAACGATTCCACTTTCACACTTGTGAACTTTTCTTGGTAATTCGTTACGCATGAAGATTCCACGAAAGTATGGAATTTGTAAATAGCGAATGTAATTATATAAATCTAGATCTGTTAGAGGACGATTAGGTAACTTCATTAAAAATTTCACGTTTTTTGTTTGTTGAAAGGGTTTAAGGTATAAACCTTAAAACCCGTACGGGAAGGTTGAATCGAAATATTTTTTCCAAGAGCAATAGCTTCCATCGAATTGTTATGACGTTTAGCTTCTTGTAGTTGTTGCTGCGCTTATTTAGCATCTTGCACAGGTTTAGCTATCCCAGCAGCACTACCAGAGAGAGCCCCAAGGGCTGATAATCCTGCGAAAAACGGAATTAACGGTAAAAAACCACCAGTCTTCGGAATTGGAATGATTCTAGGATATTTAGATCTTTTTCCAAACCTTCTAATATGATTTAAGGCAATTTTAGCAGCATCTAACAGCTGCATAGGCTTCTTTTTCTTAACAGCAAGTTTCGCAGTTGTTACTAGTTTATGAAACGGTACAAGTCCTCCTTTTCCTGTTCGTTTTCTCTTATTTATTTTCACCAACGGAATCGAACCACCTTTTTTTCTATGACGTAGTCGTCGTCGTCGTTTGTGTCCCATTCCAAGTTTCTCCTTAGCCTTCATCGCTGAAGCAACTGTGAGAGCTGCCAAGCGTTCACCTATCGATTCGTCTAACGACTTTAGTCTTCGTAAAGATTGTTGTGCTAAAACCTTGTCTGCTATTCGACGTTGCGAAATGTTTGGTGAAATTGTGTATACAATATCGTGTACTTTACAATAGTCGTCGAGAGGATTTATACCAATATCACCTCGGCTAAACGTTTGTTTAATCGTGTCCCTGGAAAACAAAAGTTATGGGCCCGGGAGATGTAATTCAAAAAGGGAATTTTTCTATAAACTATTCAGAACGGTTTTGGTTTCATTTAAAAGGTTTGGTGTGAGGCTTTCACTATTGTTACCAACTGACTATATAAGCAAGTAAACTCTAAAAATTTATATATCCGTAAGGGACACACCCAAATTGTTTAATAATAAAAAAACATGCGGATAGTACAACACCCCTCTGTCTACCGATAACCAATCGCGACTTCAACATCGCTACGAAAATAAATCGTCATGGTCCTACTACCATCCACAATAAGATGCATCGTTGCTGGACCTTCAAACTGTGGGAAAACAAATGTGATTATAGGACTATTGGAGCAACCAAACGGTTTACGGTTTGAAAACGTGTATGTTTATTCAAAGTCGTTATATCAACCAAAATATAAGTATTTAGCTGAATTATTGCAACCAATTGCTGGAATCGGTTATTTTCCCTATAGAGATTCTGATGAAGTAATTGGTCCATCAGAGGCGAGACCTAATTCCGTATTCATCTTTGATGATGTTGCGAATGATAATCAGAATAAGATAAGGGAATACTTTAGTATGGGAAGACATAACTCAATCGATACTTTTTATTTAAACCAAACATATTCTCAAATCCCTAAACATTTAATTAGAGATAACGCTAACTTAATAACACTGTTTAAACAAGACGAATTAAATCTTAAACACGTTTTCTCTGATCGTGTCACTGTAGACATGACTTTTGACCAATTTAAAAGTATATGTGGAGAATGTTGGAAAGAGAAATTCGGATTTCTAGTGATTAACAAGGTTTGTGGTATAAATGAAGGGAGATATGGGATAGGATTCGATAAAAATATAGTAATGTAATTGATAGAAATGAAATCAGTTGTTAAAAGACGACTATAACAACAGCATGGATGTGAAAGCAAAGAAAGAACTGATCAAAGTTAGGAAAGCAGTAAAGAGGAAATTGCAAATGTTAAAGGAATCGATGGTGGGACAGACTCTCCTATTACAACAAGCGTACCAACCAATTACAAAATCGCTTCTTCACTTGAAATCCGAGCTGGGCGAAGAGATTAAAAAGGAATTAAAACCAGACATTACTAATTGGTTGAAAAGTGACGTTCCAGCATCATCAACTCCAATAAAAATTAGAAAACTTGATCCTTCGAATGCTCCAGGCACAATACTTCAAGGTCCTCCTTCCTTTTTAAGGGAAGAAAGTGTATTTGAAGTTAACCCATCAACGGATGAGAGTGTGTTCGAACAAGCAAAAAAAGGATACTTAGATTATGTTAATAGCTCTCGATTTGGAGAATATTTGGAGGAATTACATCCTCTACCTCGAGATTATGTAGAAGGAATTATCAAAGAGTATGACAGTAGTATATATAACACTGACATTGTGAATCCCCGTTTTGACAAAGTTCGATTCGAATGGGACACAAATAAATATTTTATAGGTGATTCCGAAGTAGATTTTGATGGACCAGACGTCGTAATCGATGGAAAATTTAAATACACAGGTACTGTGGGATTATATGAGCAACTGTTTAATTAAGTTCTAAATATCCAACATCGATTAAAGAACGGAGAGACTATGCGGATATATTAAAAAGTTCGGGAGCAGTCTACTATTTAAGGCAGCAAACAACGAAGCCTTCTAAAGGTGGAGGCTTGTCGTTGTTGACTTACAACGAAAAGCCGATAGAATACAAATATTTTGATGACGCTAATGAATTGTGTGATCGTTTAAAGTTATTGGTTGCTTCTCAACAAGCAGGCAACACAAATCATGGAAACGAAATGCAATCAATTTTAGAAGAGTTGTGTGAGTGCAATATAATCGAATAAACAAATTGTTAGAATGGTTAGTTAGACAATGACGGTTGATAAGTTCGGACGTGGGTTAGACAAAAAACGATCATATTCGCGAGCATTTAGCAATGCTCACGATTTTAATCATAACCGCTTAACTAGAATCGGGGATCCTCAGCAGGAGCATGACGCTGTTAATATGCGATTTTTAGAAAACAAAATTAAAGTTCTTTTATCACAAGATGATGTGGTGGATATTAGAAAGGCGTTCGATAAAGTGTTATATTTTTTTGATGTGGCTAATAAAAGTATTATACATTTGAATGAGCCTATAGCCGGATTTCATGCAGCTTCAAAAAAGTATGTGGATGAAAAGGATATATTAACAAAAGAGCATATAAGAATCGAATGTGAGAAGGTAAAGGAAACTGCTGTTAGTGAAGGTGATAGAAAGCTGAACGATTTATGAAAAGAATTCACAAGAACTCTCTCTAAAGTTGGTATAAAGTTGACGAGTAGTTTTAACAATACTATAGAGATCATGATCAAAAATTTGCATAGAGAAATGGAGAACTTGAACAATGAAAGGGATAAGCATATAACAAACTGGGTGAATGATTTAATAGAAAAGAATAGTGGTACAATAATGAACTCTCTTTCAACAAAAATAAAACTAGAGTGTAAAGATGTAGAAACGTTTGCTAGAAAAGGTGATGAAGAATCGTCGAAAAACCTGAAGACTGAGATTGAGCAAGACATGAAAAGAGATATAGATACGAGCATCGAATTAATCAAGACCTTCATTAAAGATGAGTGTAAAAAAGTTAAGGATTTTGTAGATAAAGAACTTCAAGGAACCAATAAAAAGAAAGAAGATCTCAAAAAGGAATTAGTGGTAATGGTAGAATCATTAAAAAAAGAAGCGAAGGAGATTAAAGTAAGATTAAATACTTTAGAGCAAAGAGCAGTAGGTGGTGCAAAATCGAGCAGTTCTAAATCAAAAACCGTAGTAAAAGAACTACATAAACCCGCTAGGATAAATTTCACACGTCGTAAGGTAGTTGTTAAAGGATTGGATGATCTTCATCAAGCCGATTTAGTTGAAATGATTCCATATGCAAGAGAAAATAAAGGTTTCCGATATATTTTAGTTGTAGTAGATGTTTTCTCAAAATTCGTATGGGTTCAAGCGGTAAAACGTAAAACAGGTGAAGATGTTGGAAGAGCTTTACAGTTAATTCTCAAAAGAAGTAAACGTATTCCTAAGAATATGCAAACTGACTTGGGGTAAGAATTTTATAATGAACAAGTGAGAAAAGTGATACAGAAATATAAAATAAACCATAACTCAACGTATAGCACGAAGAAGGCGTCAGTTGTGGAACGAGTAAATAGAACGTTAAAATCAAAAATGTGGCAACGCTTTAGTTTACAAGGATCCTACAAATGGTTAAATATATTACAAGATATAGTAAATGAATACAACAATAAGGTTCACAGAACTATCGGAATGAAACCAAACAAAGTCACTAGACGAAACGAAGAAACACTTTTGAAAAGTGTTTACAACAACCCAAAAAAGATGGATTTACGAAAACTTCTGTTTAAAGTGGGAGATCGGGTGCGAATAAGTAAATATCGTGAATTGTTTAGGAAAGGTTATACACCGAATTGGTCCAACGAACTATTTACAATAAGCCGTATAAAATTATCCGATCCAATTATGTATTACTTAAAAGATGATAATGGGGAAGACATAAAAGGAGGATTTTATGGTGTGGAATTACAGAAAGCTACTCATCCAGACGTGTTTTTGGTGGAGCGAGTCCTACGACGTAGAGGTGATATGGTTTACGTGAAATGGTTAGGGCTTAACACATCTCATAACAGTTGGATCCATAGAAAAAACGTTTTGTGAGATGTAGTCATTTGTATTCATAAATGCTAACATGTTTACAATTTTGTGTACCCCCTCCCCCAAAAAATTATAATTATAAATAAGATTAAACGTGGCGAGTGTAGTCAGTTGTAATCGTTAGTCATTGCATTGAAAGTAAAAGACGTAGTAGTAATGGTTGAAAGTTATGTAATTGAAGTGAAATTTTTCAAAGACGATTTCTTATCTGAGAGAAAACATTTGATTGCATCAGAGTTAGATAACGTGGTGCAAGAGTTTGAGTTGAAAGCTGGATACGATAAACTTGTAATAACAGGCTATTTAGTAAACGAGGAGAGCGATCCAGACGATATAGAAATCGAATTTTCATAAAAAAAGGATTCCTTATCATACGAGTTGTAAGATACATCGGTTGATATTTTGTATTTCATATTGGAAAGAAAACAACTGTGTGATACCTTCGTTAACGATTTTTTAAAAGCTTGTGGTGAAAAAGTGGAGATAACTGTTGATGATGTACAAGGGATTTTAAATGAAACAAATTATAATTACACACGAAATGATATATGTTTTCTAAAGGAAATGTTAACAAACGGGTCAGTTCTAGTCAGGAACAAAAAATTCTCCATCATTAATATAAAGAACGCGTACACACCATTTTTGAAGTGTGTAAATGATTTAATAATGGATGTGGTATACTATGCGCAACCGAAATATTTGGAAAAGTTTCCATATACTTTAAGCCCAACCATTAACAGTCGTCATCAGACAGTGTTGCGATGGATAGAAGAAAACATTTTGCGAGAAGGAACGGAAAAGGCTCCAGGCTGGCGAAATGGTCCTGACTCAGGCAAATGGCCATCCACTAATATTGATGATTAAAAAAAAGTTTATTCATTGTTACTGTTATTAACATAATAGATTGTAACTACAGAAACATTTAACGTTTTCTTTATATGTTTAGGAAAAAACATAACAAAACAACAAACCTGTGTTATAACGTTTATTTATTTACATAGAGAAGTGTATACAATCAATAATAAAGTTTTACAATATAACATTGGAGCATTATTCACATATAGATACAAGTGTTTATTACATAAGTTGTTCGTAAATAGTATCAATAGATTCTTGTGGAAGTGAAGAAGCCTCGAAAAGTTTTTGAATAAAATATTCTCCAACCGTTAAATTGTTTTTATGAGGCAGATTAAAATTTTGAACTAATTGATCGATGTGACTGTTTAACTTTGAAATAGAATTTTCCGAGTTTTTTATATTATAATGTCCCCAAGGAAGCGTATTAGTTGTTTTGGGAATTAAGAAACGTTTATCATCTTTAGGGCAGAGAGCTACTTTAGTTTTCATTTGGGTGTACATAGTATGGAGGTCAGAAAAAAAAACATTCATACATTTTATAATGGTGGAATTGTCCCTAATAACGCGAAGATAATCATCAACTCCCAGATGTAGTTTAATAACGTTTTTCTTAACACCTTTAGCTTTCTTAACAATTTGGTCAACCGCTTCAACACAATACGCTTTAGCTCCGGTTCCGAAGAATGCTTTAATAGGATTATTCGGAAACTCATCTTTGAATTTACCGATAACGGATGTGGTAATGGGAATATTAAAAACTATTATCGCGAGGATAATTGGAAGTATCAAAGTAATTAATATTTTCAACAATATCGCGGTAAAAGTTGTCAGTGAACACTTTAAAAATGAAAGAATCTGTATCCATATACATCAAAGAAATATTTTGGTGATATTTTAGTTTCAGAAAGCTGTAGTAGAAGTCATACATAACAACTTTTGATAAATCTAAAATGGTAAAACCAATATAGAGAGGTTTGTCGTAAACAATACGTAATTTGTTCATCTGAATAGCTACAAAGTTGGGAGTGAAAATCTTAGAATTTTTGAAATTAGGTTTAGCTATTAACGTCTCAGCACCAAGGAAGCGACCCGAATTTTGCCAATGAGTTACTAATTTCACATCGACTCGTTTATCAACGTTCTCCATCGTCTTTCCGAAAGCACTGTTATTCATTAATTTGAAGAAAGATTTCCCAAATTTATTTTCAGACATATTACGTTTCCGAGTATTTAAATCGATGAAAGGTTTGAGCCAGGCTGATTGTTTAAACTCAATAACTCTATGAATTTTAAAGTAGTTTTAGTCCATTGCAAAGGGCTTGTTTGAGCGTTAGATAATGAACAATATATTTTGTTTTATTCATAAGGTTTGGTATCAGTTTTTTAACTCTACCATTTATATTAGCAGGAGAAATAATATTTTCAACTAAAAAAGGGAGATCAGCATGTAAATCATGGAGGTGTTGGGGATATTCAACATCGACTTCAAGTACGTAACCGTATTCAGAAGAAGCATCTAAAGAGAGAACATTAAATTCAACTGATACTTTTGATAGTGCAACTTTTGTGAAACATTATTTAAAACTTATTTTCAAAAATAATAAAACAAAATAGTTTCACTAAATAATTTATTTCGATGACTCGACAATATTGTTTCGATCGAATGGCGATCATTATCAAGAGTAAGTTCTACTAAAGCTTAACACTAGGGGACAACATATTTATACATAAATTACAAGTTACTCAAAAGAAGTGGGGAGTTTGTTGAGACAATTTTCTGTTTGGCTATTTACTAAATTTAAATTATTTTGAATGGCTTTTTTTGATTTCCAAATTTTCTAACATACATAACTTTTTTCTATTGTTGATATCAGAATGAAGAATTTTTACATTGTTGCTACAAAATGAATGTTGTGAATTAATGCAATGCTCTGCAAAACCTGTTTTATTAAGTTTTCTATTTATGCTATAAACGTGTTCTTTTAAACGTGTCTCAATAGCTCTACCACTTCTTCCTATGTAAGTTGCATCACAATCATTGCAAAATAATTGGTATACACCACTTTTTGTTACAGGATGACGTTTTGGTTTATTTTTAATTAGTAAAGTTTTTAAATTAATATTATTGGTTTCTATTGCGGTGACTTTATATCTTTTTATTTTATTTTTGAACTTAAAACTAACCTTATTAATGAATCTAATAGAACAATATTGTGGGGAAGGGTTTTGTTCTGTGTTGTTTACTGTTGCGTTATAAATTGATTTCAAAATTAACTTTTTAGATTTTTTCTTTATTAATTTGTCAATAATAGATGGGCTGTATCCGTTGTTTTTTGCTATTATTTTAATTGTGTTCACTTCATTTAAGTAATTTTGTTTTGAGAGAGGGATATTTAAGAGTCTATTGATCATTGAATGAAAGGCGGCGTGTTTGGTTTGTATGGGGTGTGAGGAACTAAAAGGTATAATGGTGTCTGTATGTGTAGGTTTTCTGAATATGTTAAATAGAAGTTTATTTTTGGAACGATTGATTTCTAAATCTAAGAAATTTAATGTATTATTTGTTTCTTCTTCTACTGTAAATGTAATATTTGGATCTAGTGAATTTATAAAATTGGTAAATGAGCTTAATTGTCTTCTGGTACCTGTCCATATGGCGAACACATCATCTACATAACGATGCCATGTGTATATATGATTGATGAGGGGTTTATTGGAATTAAAGATAAGGTTTTCAAAATGTGACATAAATACTTCTGCAAATATTGGTGACAAGGGGGACCCCATTGGAAGTCCACTATTCTGTTTGTATATTTTGTTATCGAAAGCGAAGTAATTTTGTTGAAGGCATGTATTAAGTAAGGTAATAAGATCCTTGCTTTGTTTGTCATCAAAACCCCACTTTTTGAGATTAATTTGGAAATAACAGTAATTAACGTATTTACCGGAATTGAAGTGAACAAGCTACAAACGTCGAAAGATACAAGAATTGAATTTGTAGGTATATTTAGATTACCAACTTTATTGACAAAATCTATTGAATTTTTAATGCTGTACGGAGAATAACAATTTAGATTATTTAACAAGACTGTGTTAGTTAACTGACATAGTTTATAGCATGGAGCTTGTATATAAGACACTACTGGTCTCATGGGTGAATTTTCCTTATGTAATTTAGGAAGACCATATAATATTGGAGCTGCTGGGTTTAAGTTTTTGGGAGTGAAAATCTTAGAATTTTTTAAATTAGGTTTAGCTATTAACGTCTCAGCACCAAGGAAGCGACCCGAATTTTGCCAATGAGTTACTAATTTTACATCGACTCGTTTATCAACGTTCTCCATCGTCTTTCCGAAAGCACTGTTATTCATTAATTTAAAGAAAGATTTCCCAAATTTATTTTCAGACATATTACGTTTCCGAGTATTTAAATCGATGAAAGGTTTGAGCCAGGCTGATTGTTTAAACTCAATAACTCTATGAATTTTGAGTAGTTTTAGTCCATTGCAAAGGGCTTGTTTGAGCGTTAGATAATGAACAATAAAATTTTGTTTTATTCATAAGGTTTGGTATCAGTTTTTTAACTCTACCATTTATATTAGCAGGAGAAATAATATTTTCAACTAAAAAAGGGAGATCAGCATGTAAATCATGGAGGTGTTGGGGATATCCAACATCGACTTCAAGTACGTAACCGTATTCAGAAGAAGCATCTAAAGAAAAGAACATTCAATTTATCAATTTCGGTCTCGTTTAGCCAACGAAAGTGGGAAACAGGAAGGGGTTGACTCATACTATGTCCATACAAAATTTGTAGCATCCAAATACATAATATAAGAAGTAGGAACGGAGGTGTTATAATGTGGGAGGTGTGGATTGTTAGCGAAATGCATTCTTTGAACGCATTGACTTATACCTCCACGTACACCTTTTTGAAAAAATTTTAACATATCGATATCGGTTAGAAGTTCTAAATTAATACGAGTGAATTTTAGCATGCTATCCCATGCAAGCCCTGGTGCGGTGTAATACTGAGCTGGGTCCCAAATCATAAGTGGTAATACAAATTGTTCGGAAATTCTCGAAAACATCTGCTAATAACAGAACGTCTGTTTTTAAGTACAGGTCAGAGTATTCTCCGAGAGTTGAACAAGAGAAAGCGTTCCAAACAGTTTTAGCTCTTTCGTAGTCCTCATCGGAAAAATTTGGGGGGGAAGTGAGTTTATCGAAAAAATCGTCTTTCTGTGGAAACGTTGTTTGATCAAGCTTAGAAATATCATCCACGTATGAATAAGGGAAAACACCTTTTCTTCGCACAAGTTGGAAATGTCGAGGATCTGGAAAATACTTTTTTACTTGTACACATTGATCAGAATCGAGTTCTTCCGACAGCCTATCAAGGTAAGAAGCCATGAAACGAAAGGAATCGAGAAATCTAATCTTCACAAACACATTTTGAGCTGAGTTATCCAAATCATTTCGAACCGTATCAACTCGTAATAATTTGGTAAAGGAAATGTATTTTTCTTTATTTTGAGCTATGACAGTGAATTTAACATCATTCACAGCCATTTCTTTTAAAAATAAGTGACAATCGTAACCGGAAAGATTATGGAAAAAAACTGGTACAAAGTTGGGTAGTTTATAATTTAAATTACATCTGGAGTGAGCGGCCCCTAATCGCACTTTACCGGTTAAGTGACAATGATCACGCACCCTAACATCATCGTCCAGAAAGGGTTCCTCACAAATATTGCAAGAGGTAGCCTCGGAGAAGAGACGTTTTTCATCATCTGAAAGGGGTATCATGGGAGCCGTGATCTTCAAATATCGGTGATAAATATCGTAAACGTCTTCATCCAAAGTTTTAACAAATTGGTTAGGGCAGTCAGGCCCCCGATACGATCTGAATTTGGAGAGGGAATCATCGAAAGAGCATTTAATCAAGTAAGCAAACGAATGGGGCTGATGTTTGTTGGTAGATGTCGTAGACGTTTTATTAGGATCAGGAAAACATGTATGAATGGGTTGCAATACTGTTTCAAAATCAGCATAAACAACAAAGGGTACTTTGATCCTTTTCTGATAATTATCAAATTTCAAAACATGATTGGGGACCAACCTACCCATTTTATCCATTTTACAATCACCGGTAGGAAGGCTACTGTACACATGGTTACAATCGTATTGTTGATGACGATGGAGGTGGGCTACTGTGGAGAAATACTGTAAGCAACCATCACATAAGAATTTCCGATGTCCTGTTTTGGAAAGTTGTTGAGAAAGTAAACGAGACATGTCCTTAATCCAACAGTAATGATTATTTCCACGATCATCGTCGAGCAACAAAAGATTGAAGTGCAGTCTTTGCTTGATGGGTGAATAGTAAAGGGGACCAACTGTTTCCCATATCCACTTCCCATCTCTCAAACGGATTTAGTCCCGTAGACATTCACAGAGCAATGGTTTTTTCGATTCAAATTTGGGAATGTCGGTTAATTTCATAGGAAATTGAATACCCTCGTAGTTCAAGGTGCGAGAGTAGTGGGGGTAAGAAGTAGTTCGGTGCGGATTTGCTTGTGCTGGGAACAAAGCCGACGTTATTGCCCACGCAAAGCAAGCTTGATTCATCGTTTTTTCACATTCACAACCGCCCTCTTTAGTAGAATTTGTCTAGGTAACGGGATGTAAGAAGACGCTCTCAGCGGATTGTACTTGTTAACGTTGATTTCGAGGAAAAGAAACCCTTTCTAAACTCCATCCTGTAGAAACAAGAAACGTAATTGAAGATGATGGGAAAATGTAAACCGTATGCTAATCAAAAAAATAAAAATATTAAAAAATTATTACATACCTGACTCTCGTTCTTGAAACTCAGACGCTTTGGTCTCAAGGATATCGAAGAAATTTTGTAGAAGATTGGAAAAAATCGATCGATCGCGTCACAACTTTATTATTAGTGTTGAAAGATTTAATTTCAATCAACTGTTTCGTTTCGTGCACGTAACGTCCGAAAACTTCGAGATTTATTTTAAAGCGCGTCGTGGAGATGTATCTGATTACGTATTACCCGCAAGCATTTGTCGAGAATGTCATTGAAAAAGTCGGTATACGAAAGATGGTATTTCGTAGACGTGATACGAAACGAAGCAATCCTGTTAACGAAGGCAGAGGTAAGAAAACTGATTCCCTCCTCGAGAGGTGAGCAACACTTTTTCTTATGTTGTATGGTGCGTAGGTGACCGTTGTACGAAGAGTGAGGAACATAAATTTTGCAGGTTTCACACCACCGGTCAGAAGAGGTAGAAGGTGTATCAAACTTTAGTTTTTTAGTCGGTACAGACGATTTAGGATCACACTGTGCTCGTTTACGACAGGAAGTTCTTCGATGTCTGTTTAAATTGTCAGATCGCGTAAACGAAATATCGCAGTCCGGGCAACGAATCATATCGGTTAGTAGCTGTGGATAGATACCGACAAAGACTGAGGATGACTGTGTGCGTAGTAGATATAAAAGTGTACAGAAGTTGGAAGGAGTGGGAGAAATGGAAACGGTGGGAGTATTAAGAGAGGGGTAAAAGATATTTAAGAGAGAATTAAGGAGGAAAGGAGTAATAAGTTCAGAAATTGTAGTAGAGAGAGGTATATACAATAATAAGAATAAAGTAAGATGGCAGAACAGGTACAAAGTGTTACTGGTGAAATACCGATGTTTAGTCTGGAAGAGTCTGATCTGTCAGCGGTGTTGGACGAGTTCTTTAACAACGAGAAATCGATGACAACAGCTGTAGGTAATGGGAATGAAGTCAGCGAAACAGCGATAGTGCCTGTGACAAGTTCATCGCGAACAACATCAGGAGGTAGTAAAGGTATAATAATGAAACCGAAAAAAGCGAACGTACAATAGGAAGATGTCGGGTGGAACGTTTGAATATCCGAAGGTAGTGGAACAATTACGAGAAGCGACGAAGGCTATACACCGAGAAAAACTAAAAAGGGAGGCCGAAATGAAGGAACAGGATATGAAGAATGCTTCTTTGATTGAACAAATTCACAAGAAGGAAAAGGATTTAGAGGACATGAAAAGAAATTTGGAAAACAGTAGTAGATGGATGATGGAAAATCGGAAGCGGGTAGAAGAGATCGAAAATAAAATGGCAGAGTTAAAAAGACTTGTAAATGAACAATTTAACTTATAATGTAAAAAGCATAATAAAATAAAAATTGTATTATAAAGTTGTTTTTCTTTTAATATTTTCTTATAAAAAAAGAAAGTGTTAGTAGGAGGGTAATGAAAGACATAATTTTCAAAAAAGTGATACATGTTACAACAGGTAGAAGCATGATATAAATAGGGAAGTTAATGTGTGTAGAGATATTGAATTAGCAGTGTGATATATGAATTTGAAGAATCGTAAAAAGTAAAGTAAAGAAATGATGATGTGATTGAATCAGAAGTGGCGGATCGAGTAGAACTTACTAAAAGTGTGTGGGTAACAGTTGGGAATGTACATGTAGCACACTAAGACGAAGGTAGTTTTGTAGAAAGGTTGATAAAGAAACACAAGAAGTTCAAACGAAGTACTGACTTTAAAAGTTGTTTACTTAACCTAAATCATTATTAAATAACAAACGTTTCGCAAGTGATAAATCGAAGCGGACCCCTTCCAATCCATCGGACAGATGTAAAGTTGGAACTGGTTAGAGAACCGTATAATTTGGTTTTATAGCATATGTATGGTGTAATATACTCTACAAATAATCAAGTTGTATGAGATGTTTGTCTTAAGAAATGTTGTTATAGGAATGAGGCGTTGATGGAGCCTGCTGTTGAGAGAACCATAGCAGTTGTTACACCATTTGTATGGTATAGTAAACTTTACAGATAATCATGTTGTAGGAGAAGTTTGTCTTGGAGATATGTTGGAAAAAGTAAATGAGGGAGAGATGGTTAGAAGTACTTACATAAACATTTTATACACGTATATAACAATGTTTATTAATCACAGAAAATTTGTACTATTTAACATCTCCAAAAGAATATATTGGACGTTACCGCTCCACATGCAATACATCCGAGGGAGGTGTTATTCCAAGTGGTGATATAACTCTGACGGATGTTGTAACATATCTGCGTAACACTTTGAAGATGGTAATTTTGAATAAGATCACTGTTTATAGACAGATTTTAAAATAAAAAAATAGGGAGGTATTTTTTAAAAAGTTTATTAATCATAAATACTAATTGTCTTATAATTCTATTATTATTATAAAATGACTTAAAATTATTAAAATATAAACTAAACTACTCCACATGGAAGTGAGAGGCCCACAGCAGAGACCCGTTAGTTAATGTATTGGATAACTCCCTTGCCTTTCCACTGCCGTAGGTCAAGGAAGTCTTGGAACTGCTGACAAAATTCTAAGGGGCGCTTCTGGTCCTTAATCGTCCACTGAGTCACCACACCTACGGAGGTGTTGAAAACCTTCTTGTAGAGAACATTAAACTGGGTTTCATACATAGCAAGCGGAATGACCAGTTAATGTCACGAAATAGTACATTCTGTTAATTAATTGATGAGTTTACTAAAATTTAAACTATGTTGAAGTGAAGAAGTCTTCTGCTGAACGAAGGGAAGGTTTGGATATTTATAGGAGTTGAAAGGAGTGGGGTATGAGTGGAACGAAAAGATTTGGAGGAGGAGGAAGATGAGAGTGGGGTGAAGCGAGAATCGTTGGAGTAGTTAATATAGAAAGAATATTAAGTTATACATGTAGTAATGGTGTAGAACAGCATGGGATTCGTATGTAGAACATCATGGTTCGAGAACCGTTCATTATCCGAATTGTTTAGTGGTAGAGAAGACGGTAGACTACATATACTATATCACACAGACTTCGGTGCTAACATATGTGAGGACGCGTGGATACAAACATGGCGATCTGGTTTAAATATACCAAGCAATTACCGACAGTTTGTACCTGTGAGCGGTGAGAGTTGTGAAAATAGCGAGAAACAAAAAATTGATGGTTATGTTCAACACAAGGTATAGTTTGGACAGTGTTACCTCATTGGAACATATTCTGAGACATAGTGTGTGTGACAACATTAATGATATACCTGCATCGAAGGAAGAGTATTTGTTAAATGTACATGAAAATACAACGCTGCTGTTGTGTAACAGTTGTTATGTAGAAGACGAAGTGGGGGAAGTGGTTTGTAAATGTGAGGATGTTGTGTTCGTTTTCATATTACACCTGCACGGCAGACACCATCACCATTGTTACGAATGCGGAGGACCACTGACAACCGGAGGTATGTGTGACACAAGTATACTACAGCCCGGCTTCCAAGGGGAGCCATCGACAAATGTAAAATTATTGCTTTCTGAGTTATTGTTAGGTTGTCGTAAACGTAATACCTACGAACGTTGTCATAGATATTGTCGAAGTAAAAGAACATGAGCATTCCAAATTGTATATATAGACGTAAAGAAACGGGTTCATTCGAGGACACATGGGTAAAACTGTAAATGTGAGCGCGATATCAGAGTAAGTCGGTTACGATGATGAACTTGTTGACGCATGCGTATAACAAAAACGTAAGTGTTCGTTGTAGAGAACAAGTCATGTCTGTGTGTACGTGATGAGCTTCTTAACGCATGCGTATTAACAGAAAAACACAGGTGTCCATTGTGGACGGACAAGTCATGTTTTCTCTGTGTGTGATAAGCTTCTTCTTTACACATACGTATTTGCAAAAAACGCCTGTGTTAACCGTGGACGACAAGTCATGTCTGTATGTGTGTGATGAGTTTAGTCACGCATGCGTATTAGCAAAAAAACGCAGGTGTTCACCGTGGAGAAGGGTCACGTCTGTGTGTGTTTATGAAGAACAACCACGCATGCGTGTTACACAAAAAGGCAGGTGTTCACTCTGCATGTGACGTCACGTCTGCTAACCACATTCCGACGGTGGTTCACAAGCGAAGAACTTGTTGTATAGGAGGAAGTAGGGGTAAGCGGAGAGGAGTTGCTAACCGGAGCGTTCTCTCATTCTGTTCTCGATCGTCTTTTCTGAAGCACGTCTTTCTTAAAAAAGTTAGTAAGTGATATTGTGACGTGTTCGGTCACAGAAAACACAATTAACAAAACAAAACAACGAGTTTATTTAATTACTAAAATTAATTTGACTACACTACAGTTATGAACAAGTCCGCACAATTTATTTCACTAAAAGTCACTTTTTAATCGCCGTTCCGGTAGACACTATTTATCGCTCTCTGTGAACACTATCGCCTCTATGGGTCGCCTGTATCGCCTATCGATCGCTTTGCATCAGCTGTTACTGTAAACTGTCAACTAACTCGGTGTGAGTGTCTCGTCCGCTTTTATAGTCTTCTCAGCCTTTTTCTAGGGTATTCTACAGCCGTCTAGTAATTCAATTGTTTTCCCATTGATCTTTGCTGGTGTTTTCTAGATGTATCAGGAAAGCCGAGAATATTCCTTATGTAATCAGGGAAGATGTTCATTAATTATGTTCACACCAACTTAATTGGCAAGTACTCGTAACACTGCCCCCTTCTTAGAATTGATCGTCCCGATCAATGTCTTGACCTTTGTAGGGCGCCAGGCGGTCCAAGTGTACAACTTTCATCTTGGCCTTTGGTCCTCTCTGAATACGGTAGACCACGTCATTCAGCCTTCTGACCACAGTGTAAGGTCCTTCCTAGGCTCGCTGTAGCTTCGGTGAGCGTCCTTTCCGACGGACAGGATTGTAGAGCCACACCTGGTCCCCTTCTCTGAATCCTGTGCTGTTGGCTCTCCGGTCGTACCTGGTCTTCATGCGGTCACTCCCTACTTGGATTTTGTTACGAACGGCTCTATGGATGGTATCGAGTCGTTCCTCTAGCTGCTGTGCGTAGTCGGTAGCTGAAGGTCGCCGATCTTCTGGGTGTCCAAACCGGATGTCCATCGGTAACTTCAGCTCTCTTCCAAATAAAATGCTGGCTGGTGTTCTGCCGGTGGTCTCATGAACCGCACTTCGATAGGCCAACAGGAACAAAGGTATGTGCTGGTCCCAGTCTGTCTGGTGATCGTTGACAACCATTTTCAAATTTGTTTCCAGCGTCGCGTTAAACCGTTCGACCATTCCGTCAGATTGTGGATGTAATGGAGTGGTCCTAGTTTTCTGTACTCCTAGCAGCTCACAGACTTCCCGGAATACCTTGGATTCGAAGTTCCGTCCCTGGTCAGAGTGGATCTCCATCGGAACTCCATACCGACTGATCCATTGGTTCACCAGCATTCCAGCGACCGTAGTAGCTTCTTGGTTTGGGATTGCGTACACTTCGGGCCATTTGCTAAAATAGTCCATCACTACCAAGATGTACTTATTGCCAGCAGCTGTTGTTGGGAATGGTCCTGCTACGTCCAGAGCTATTCTCTCAAATGGGGCACCAACATTGTACTGCTTCATTCGCCCTCGGCTTCGAGTCTGAGGTCCCTTGGCTGACGCACACGTTGGACACTTCCTACACCAATTTTCGACGTCTCTTCTACACTTTAGCCAATAAAATCGCTCTCGCACCTTCTCCAACGTCTTTGTTACTCCGAAGTGTCCTCCACCAACACCTCCATGGACTTCTGTCAGCACCTCGTTGACTCTGTTCTTCGGGAGAACTACTTGATGTCGAATTTTAGTTCCGTCAGGGCTTTCCCACACTCTTTTTAGTACCCCATTCTCGACGATGAGTGAATCCCATAAGGCCCAATAGCTCTTCGTGATGGTACTCGTACTACTAACATCTGCCCAGGTAGGTCGTGCTGTTCCTGCCTTTTTCCACCGCAGTATCGGTTTAATGTCTTCGTCGTTTTCTTGGTCTTTCGCCAGGTCTTCGTTCTGCCAGTGTTCTTCCGGTTCCACCATCGTCTGACAGATCCTTGCCAAGTTGACTGGTTCCTTCTTTTCGGCGGCCATGCAATGTTTGCAGTTCTTCGAGCATGGTCTTCGCGAGAGGGCATCAGCGTTACCATGTTGTTTTCCAGCACGATGCTCGATGCTGAAGTCGTATACTTGTAGCCGCTGTAGCCATCGAGCCAGTTGTCCTTCTGGGTTTTTAAATTGCAGCAGCCATTTCAGGGACGCATGGTCTGTCCTTAGCAGGAATTTTCGTCCGTAGAGATACTTATGGAAATGTTCGAGAGTTTTGACGACTGCCAGCAATTCTCTACGGGTCACGCAATAGTTTCGCTCCGGCTTTGACAGTGCCTTACTGAAGTAGCCAATGACTTTCTCTTTTCCTTCCTGCATCTGCGACAGTACACCACCAATTCCTACATTGCTGGCATCCGTATCGACAATGAAGTCTGTGTCGAACTGTGGGTATGTCAGTATTGGGGCTTGAGAAAGGGTAGACTTCAGTGTTTCAAAAGCTTGCTGACATCGTTCTGACCATTGGAAAGGGACACCATCCTCTGTTAATTTGTGGAGCGGTCGAGCTATATCTGCAAATCCCTTTACGAATCGTCGGTAATAGGAACACAGCCCCAAAAAGCTTCTCAAGTCGTGTTGGTTCTTCGGAACAGGCCAACTTCTCACAGCTTCAGTCTTGTCAGGATCAGTTCTTATTCCTTCTGAGGTGATAACGTGGCCAAGATATTTCACCTCCTTACAAAACAGATGGCATTTCTTGGGACTGAGTTTCAACTTGGCTGCTGAAAGCTTCTTGATCACTTCTTCGACATTCTGGAGGTGGTCTTCGAATGTCTTTCCCAGTACTATCACGTCGTCTAGGTACACCAGACAAACCTTCCAATTGAGCCCTTGTAGCACATTTTCCATAAGTCGCTCGAAGGTGGCGGGAGCGTTACATAGTCCAAATGGCATAACGTTAAAGTGCCACAGCCCGTAACCAGTCGTGAATGCGGTCTTCTGCTTGTCTTGTGGATCCAGTTCAACTTGCCAGTATCCACTCTTCAAATCCAACGTTGAAAACCATTTGGCACCAACCAAACTGTCAAGGGTGTCGTCGATTCTGGGTAAGGGATAGCTGTCCTTTAAGGTTACGTCGTTGAGCTTCCTGTAGTCAACGCAAAACCTGGTCGATCCATCCTTCTTCCTAACCAACACTATCGGAGAAGCCCAAGCACTTTGTGATGGTTCGATTACCCCCTGTTCTTCCATGTTCTTCACCAGGTTGTTGACTTCTTCTTGCTTAGCCCATGGAACTCTTCTAGATGGTTGTTTAATAGGACGAGCTGATCCCGTGTCTATACGGTGGTATGTCAGATTCGTTCTCCCAAAGTCGTTGTCAGAGAGGGCGAAGACGTTTCGATACTTGCTGAGTAGTTCTTCGAATTTTCTAATTTGGTCGCTGTTAAGGTTTGTGGCCGAACGCTGCACTAAGTCTCGAAGAACGGTTGGAAGTGGTTCGCTCTCTGCCATTGAGGGTTCAGCTTCAACTTCGCACTGGAGGATGGACACCACGGGTTCAAGGACTCCTACTTCCATTCCTTTACACACTTTTTGCTCGAAGTCCTTCAGATTGACCACTCTGACAGATGCGTTCGGCGTCCCAGTTCGAATTAGTGTTCGTCCTATCAGTATGGCTTTCTGTGTCAAATCCGGGTTTTTGGCTTCTACTATCCCCACCAAACCATCCGCACCTTCGCCGTCGATGTTTATTTTGAGAACTACCTCGGATCTAGCAGGTAGTAACCGGTCTTCTGCAACGATGACCTTTCGAAGACCGTACTCTTTGGTGGGGTTTGTCATCACCAACTCTTCCTTGCCGATGCGTAAAATGCCGGAGCCCAAATCCAGATTAATTTTGTTTCGTTCAAGAAGATCCAATCCAATGATCACGTCGTCGGCGACATCGGCTACCAGTGCCCTGTGTCGAAGGCATACTTCTCCCAATCTCAATTCGATGTCGCATTCTCCTCTAATCGGCGCTGTTTCTCCGGTAACCGTGGTCAAACGTAGCTTCCTCTGCAGGGGACGGATTCTCCACTCGTTAACGATGTTCGGGCGGATTATGGTCTTAGAAGCTCCCGTATCGACCACCATTCTAACCTTCTTGTTGTTGATGTGACCTTCGACGAATAAGGACTTGCTTCCGTTTAGTTGGGAAACGACGATTTCTGCTGGGGCTTGGTGGGGAGAAGCCAACTTGCGCCCCTCAAAGTTGGCTGATCTTAGTTTCCCGACTGCTGTCGGTCCGCACGGCGTTCTTCGGCTGGGCAGTCTCGCCGTAAATGTCCGTGCCTTCCACATTCCCAGCACCTTGGTCTTCCTTTGTTTTTGTCACAGTCTCGGGAAAAGTGACCGACCTTCCCGCATTCCCAACATTTGGCCGATTCTCTCTTGTCGTTGATGGTAGTCTTCTTGACAGTTTCGACGCATTCTTTAATCAGCCTTGTGACTTCATTCTTGTATTCGTCGTCTTCAACAGCTGTTTGGCGTACACGCACGTGCCCTTTGGAAGCTTGTTTTGCAGCTTCGAATTCTAAGGCGTGCGCCAGTGCGTCACTCGCAGTCTTGTGGCGGGCCAAACGGAGAACTTGTTGTAAGTCGGTGTCCCTTACACCATCGACGAATGTTTGGACTGCTAGTTGGTCTGCGAAGTCCTGCGGAGCGGTAGGATAGGCCAATCTAACTAGACGTTCCACATCGGCCTCAAACTCCTGTAGATTTTCTGATGTCTTCTGATTGCGACACTTGAGTTGGGTTTGGTACACTTGTTGCAAATGTTTGTCGCCATATCTCATTTCAAGTCGCTCTAACAGCGCAGAGAAGTCCCGTTGTTGGCGCTCTGGAATACCTTGGAGGACGTCCAATGCTTCTCCTCGCAGAGCTATGACCAGCGCCGTTGCTTTCTCAAAATCATTCCAGTTGTTTGCTTCTGCCGCTGCCTCGAACTGTCGTTTGTACACAGACCAGCAAACTTTTCCGTCGAAAGTCGGTGGTTTGATTCTAATCGTCTTCGCATTGTCTTCGGACTTTACTTCACTAGCGGGTTTTGTGTTCTCGAACTTCTGTCGCATCTTCTCTACTTCCTTTTGTACTTCTTTCAACTCATCTCTTAGCTTCTCTTGTTTCGCTTCCACTTCTTGTCGTACTTCCTTTAATTCTTCTTGCACTTCGGTTCTAACTTCCTTCAGCTTTACCCTCAATTCTTCTTGCATCGCTTCCATCTTTTCTTGTCCAGCTTCTATTTTATTCTTCAATTCTTCCTGGCCTGCCTTCACTTCTTCCTTCATTTCTTCCTGGCCTGCCTTCATTTCTTCCTGGCCTGCCTTCATTGCCTTCATCAAATCCATTAAAGCCTTTATTTGTTCTTCCATTATTGCCGCTTGTTTTCTTGTTACTGGCATAAGGCTTCAAAATTCTTCTTCTCTACGGACCTCTTCTACGATCTGTCGCACTAACTTTCTTCGGGAATCTTCTATTCCCTTACTATCCCACTTCTGACACCAAATGTGACGTGTTCGGTCACAGAAAACACAATTAACAAAACAAAACAACGAGTTTATTTAATTACTAAAATTAATTTGACTACACTACAGTTATGAACAAGTCCGCACAATTTATTTCACTAAAAGTCACTTTTTAATCGCCGTTCCGGTAGACACTATTTATCGCTCTCTGTGAACACTATCGCCTCTATGGGTCGCCTGTATCGCCTATCGATCGCTTTGCATCAGCTGTTACTGTAAACTGTCAACTAACTCGGTGTGAGTGTCTCGTCCGCTTTTATAGTCTTCTCAGCCTTTTTCTAGGGTATTCTACAGCCGTCTAGTAATTCAATTGTTTTCCCATTGATCTTTGCTGGTGTTTTCTAGATGTATCAGGAAAGCCGAGAATATTCCTTATGTAATCAGGGAAGATGTTCATTAATTATGTTCACACCAACTTAATTGGCAAGTACTCGTAACAATATAATAATGGTCAACAAGGGGAAAAAGCCTGCTGTACCAAAGTCCCGTTTTGAGAAGTTGAGGACGGGTGCTGTAAGTAGAACGAAATATTTATTAAAATGTATTATAATAATATAATATTTAAAACAATTACGTTTTATTTGTAGTATGAAATGGTTGGAGTCGTCACAACAATGGCGGCGTTATCGGTTGCTACAGCCACAACGTCTGTAGCGACACGTAAATGGTGCCTGGGGTTGAGGAAACGGAGTGCGATCACGTCTCCGACGTGGAGCGGGTCGTCCTCCATAACAACAGCGACCCCAGCAGAAACGCTGCCGAAGACGACTCCAGCAGTAAAGGAGCAGAACAACTTTCTGGAGGAAGGTACATGTGCCGCAGATGTGACGATGCCTCCTTCGCCCATTTCACCTCTGCCTAACACCCCCTTGACGCTTTCGCAGGAAATGGATCGTTTCGAAAGCGCCATGGCAAGTGCCGATCGCATCCAAGAGAAGATGGCGGCACTGACGTCATCTTGGGAGAGGAAGCGAGATGCTCACGCAAGTGTGAGCAAAGAGCTCGCCCAAGTGCGAAATTGTAAGACCCGTCTTGAAAACGATGAAGTTCGTCTTAAAGCTGAGATAGCTCGTCTTAATGACGATCTTCATCGTGTTCAAGGCGGAATCTCACAAGTTCGGGAGAGAGAGACGCAGCTTGTGGAAGAAGAAGGAAAGTTGCGTCTCGAAAAGGACGTCGAAAAGCAAGAGGTGGAAGCTAAGCGTGGGATGTATGAGCGGTTCTGTGTGGGTGCGCAGAAGCTGGCACAGAAGTTGGCGCATGTACCCAACGACTAGCGGGGACGGTGTGTAAATAGTTAATTTTAATGTAGTATACTAAGTTAATTTGTAAGAATGTGTGAAAATTGTAAAAAGTGTGTGGATGTGTTTAATTGTAAGAAAAAAAATACATAATTCTAAGTTAATTAAGTAAATTAATACAAAAAAGCCCAAAAAAAATTTTTGGGGTTAGGTTAGGGTGTGTTTGTAGTTGTGTTAGCGCCAGAAGTAAAGAGAGAACATTTGTTGTAAACGTCGAATTATGAACACATGTGATTTTGGACGATTTTATCTTTCCTAGGAACGGCTGTGTATAGGTATGCGAGGGATGAAAAATGGGGTGGAAAATGGGGTGAGAAGAGAATCCGCTGAAAAACATCATAGGGAAACCTATACTTGGGGGGGGGGGGAGCGGGGAAGAGGTGGGCGGAGGGGGGGTCAGAGGGCCTAAGTCCGAGAGGGGTAGTTGTCGGAATTTGACTATTCCGATATTGGGTCCTGGTGCACTTGCCCTCCGGCATCAATAGTGAGAGAGGGGTTTTTTTTTAGCACCACTCCTTATACCTTAAAAAAATTCTTGAAGTTAAGGGTAGAAGTTAATTTTCTTAATGTTAACAATTTTCCACTTTTGTTTCTGGCAAAACGTTCTTGGTTGATAACCAAATCTTTTTTAAAGACCCATTTTCTTGCTCACATTCCTCCTTCACACACTTTTCGGGGTTCAAAGTCTAGGGGTAAACACATCAAAAAAAATATTTCTCAATATTCTTCGGTAGGATCATGAAGTTTGCTATTAGACAAACATTTTATAAGAGGAAAACTTTTTTTTAAAATCACTCCTTCTATTTTTCTCGTGAGGTTGAAGATGTCAACTTTTTGTCAACTTTAATTTTTTTTTTCAAAAATTTTTTCAGATTCGGATACTACGCCTAGGGGAGCTTCTTTTAACAACATAAGTTATTACATGATTTCGTGTCCTTATGCTCCAAAAAAAAATTTTTTAAGGTCATTTTTAACACTTTTACCCCTACCGTTTCTTCAACTGCCACAATTCCTTCCTGCCCTTCTTATCTTCTTAAGCGACATCTTCTTACCTACATTTCCATGTGTCACTCGTTCCTATAACTCGCTTCGTGCAATAGTTATACAACATTTTATGTTAGGGGTGAAAAATTTTTTTCTTCTTTTTTCCAAATTTTTTTCCATATTCTTATTTTGGTTCTTCAGACATACCGTTTTGTATCATATCTCATATTCCTATTTCGTCTATTTCTACAGATAATGGCATCTCTCTTTTTCCAATCTTCTTTTTCAACTACTAATTTACAATTGGTTCTTTCTCTCACACTTCTTATAGCAAACCAACATCTTTTTCCCCTTCTATATCAAAAACATCCCCTCTTCGATTCACACTCTTCTCCCCACCTCTTCCCCACTATTTAAGCAATCATCTTTCCCTCTTCAACACCAGTCACTCTCCACCTGTCCTTACGATAACATGACATCTGTCAACCAAGGACAATGTACACTCCTCCAAAGCAATTACTCCTTACCTGGACATGCTATCATCGTGGTCCAACCGTTTAGTCAAGTCTTGCAATCCACTGCTACTACAAAGTTGCAGTGCCAACTGTGTCTTCACCTGAGTCACCAAACACAGGGCTTTGTTTGCTTTTCATGTCGCAGTATGGAACCCCTTCAGTATTGTGTTAGCTGTAACATTTATTCAAATGACGTTTTGAACCGAACTTGTCCTAATTGCAGACAAGGGTATCTATGTCATAAGACTGGTATGTTCCATGAGTCCTCGCAGTATCATGTCTTGCAGTGTTACCTTTGTTCATCATGGTACGACAGGGACCAGGCTCGTCACGATCTAGACGGTTACTCTACCGAAGAATTCATACCACTCTAGTTCTTTTTATCTTCTGTGACCTGTTTCAACTGTAACACACTTACAGTGTTTACTTATAAATATACTCTTCCACCACTGCTGTGTTACTACACTAAACACTCCTCCTTATTATTGTTTACAACCGCAGCATTATCCCCACTACTATCCCCTCCTTCGTTCAACTTATTTAAACCGCTGTAACCCGCTAAGACCATCACTTCTTCGGAAGGATTTCCCACTGTAACATGAACCTCTCCCGTGTATCTGTTGTGCTTACGCCTTTCAGGCAGACAACTCCTTGGAACACCACCCTACTCCAGTGTGTGTTTTGCTAACGTTTGCGCGAAAGCTGTACAGAAGAAACAGCTTTCTCTTGCCAGAAATGTCTTGACAACAGACCTCAGCTTTTGTGTCACAGTTGCAGAGTATACCATTGCGATGTTGTAAACCATTGCTGTCGACCTTGTCGTCAGCGGGAAGGCTCATACCTCTGCGAAAAGTCTGGTATGGTTTACGAAATCGATGATACACATACACTTCTCTGTTTACTCTGCACTACAGCTCAGCAGAGACGTCAACTTTTTTGGTCTATTATGAGACAATCATCCTCTTCTTAGCTCTCCTTATCAATACCTTCCCTTCCCTTTCCCTTTCCCTTCCTTTTCATTCTTTCATGACCTTGACCCACTTTTCATTACAATATATCAATCATTACATCATACTTATTTCAGGTTTTAATGGTAATAAATCACCCTCCTCACTCCTCTGTTTTAGAAGCGGTTATCTTACCCTACTAACATATTCTGCTTTTTCCCGCCACACTACTTTCAGCCAGATGGCAGCATCAAACAGCACCATAACTTTTCATTGTTAATCAATACTCAAACTAACTTACATTCTCATTCATTCTGTTCGAGTTCATTGTAACGTAACGTAACCTGCTGAAGATCAATATACACACCATTTTTAACCTATTGCAAACCAGTGTTTTATTTATTGCTTCTGGCCCCTGTGAATAAAAACTTATCAGGTTATGGGCCCAGGCATCAAGGAGCAATAAATATTTGTCTCATCAGAAAACGAGACTATTTCGTAGCCACGAGCAATTTGAGTACCTACCGCGCCGCGCGAACAGTTTTCGCCGCCACGTGCAATACAGTTTTTCCGGAATTCGCGCCGCGCAGTGCTATCCATTCGCCGCAATGGAAAACGAGACAATTCGACTGATCAAGCTGAAAGATGTCGAAAATTGGGCAGCATGGAAGTTTCAAGTGCGTGTCACACTGCAGTCGAACGACACATGGCCCAAAGTCGATGGCACGGACAAGAAACCCGACAGCACCGGCATCGACGTCGCAGCACACACCCGTCTACTCAGCACCTGGAAGAAGCAGGACAGCATCGCCCAAAGGATCATCGCCACCAGCGTCGAAGAGGAGCCTCTCCTGCACATCATAAACTGTGAGTCCTCAAAAGAGATGTGGGATAAACTTCATTCTGTTGACGAGCCGAAGTCAGAGACGTGCGCCCACATGCTCATGCAAAAATGGTATAGTCTCCAGTTTCAGCACCCTGAAAACATCGCGACATATTTTTCTCGTCTCCTGGAATTATCGCACCGACTTGAACTCATGGGTGAGAAAATTCCTAAGCAAATGATAATTACAAAAGTACTAATGACCTTGCCTTCCTCATATAAACACTTTATTAATGCCTGGGAATCAACACCCAAAGATCAAAGAAACATAAACAATCTTATTTCTCGTCTTACAGTAGAAGAAACTCACATGAATCAAATTTGACAATACGGAAAATTTTGAAAATAAAGCCCTTGCTGTAAATAGAGCTCGAGTAAATAAGTCAAGATTTAAAGGCACATGTAATTATTGCAAAAAAGCAGGACATTGGATACGTGATTGCCGAAAGAGAAAAGCAGTGAACGAGAGGACCAATCAAGGACGTTCGAATCAACAGGAAGCACTCATCGGGGAAGCCCTTTCATTGACCGACGTAGCTAGCGGTAGCAGCGACGTCTGGTATCTGGATTCGGGCGCATCAGATTACATGTGTAACAACAGAACATGGTTCACCAATTTTAACCAATTTCAGCATGTAAAACATGTTCGTATTGGAGACGGCAATATTATTCCAGCCCTCGGAGTCGGAAAAATTGACATTTTTGCGTTTAATAACAAATCTTGGATTCAAACCAGGACATTGGATACGTGATTGCCGAAAGAGAAAAGCAATGAACGAGAGGACCAATCAAGGACGTTCGAATCACCAGGAAGCACTCATCGGGGAAGCCCTTTCATTCACGACGTAGCTAGCGGTAGCAGCGACGTCTGGTATCTGGATTCGGGCGCATCAGATTACATGTGTAACAACAGAACATGGTTCACCAATTTTAACCAATTTCAGCATGTAAAACATGTTCGTATTGGAGACGGCAATATTATACTAGCCCTCGGAGTCGGAAAAATTGATATTTTTGCATTTAATAACAAATCTTGGATTCAAAAATATTTATCAAATGTTTTATATGTACCTGATTTGACCTACAACCTATTTTCTCTAGGGGCAGCCCTCGACAAAGGTGGAATTAAGCATCATTCCGATGACCCCTCATGTACATTTATCAAAGATGGCGCTCTTGTTGTAGTGGGAGTGAGAGAAAGAAGACTTTTTCAAATGAAATTCAAAGTAGCCAACTCCAGCTACAACAGCAAAGCAAATGTTGCTACTGTCGAGCCCCTCAGCATTTGGCATGCTAGATTAGGTCACCAAAATGTAAATCAGGTAAAGAAAAACCTCAATAAAGCAGGTATAAAATTCAGGATCAGCAATTTAAATGCGAAAGTTGCATTACTGGAAAAATGTCAAGACTTCCTTTTCCAATCAGCACCAGTAAGTCCACCCGAATCGGAGAAATTATCCACACAGACGTCTGTGGACCAATTATTTAAAGATGATTTTAGCCATTGGAGGACAGCGTACTTCATGAAGCAGAAGTCAGAGACCAGTAAATGCATGGAAGACTTCATACGAAAAACCGAGAAACACCTTGAAAAAGGTTAAAAGATAATCCGGTCAGATAATGGACTTGAGTTCATAAATCGAGAAGTCCAAGAGGTTTCAGACAAGTCCAGGGAGTGGACTATAACGAGACGTTCAGCCCAGTTACAAGATTCGACTCCATACGTACCATCTTATCCATCGCAGCATCAAGAAATATGATTCTGAAACAGTTCGACGTCCGTACCGCCTTCTTATATGGAGAAATTGATGAAACCATATACATGGCACAACCTGAAGGGTATGAGGATGGATCAAATAAGGTCTGTAAACTCAATCGTAGTTTATATGGACTAAAGCAGTCATCTAGATGTTGGAACAGGCGATCTACTGATGTTCTTAGTAAACTGGGACTCCAACCCACTAATGCAGATTCATGTGTATTTACAAATACCGACAAAAATAACTCGTTAATTTTAACAATTCATATAGACGATGGTTTAATTGCAGCAACCAGCCCGGAAGCTGTCAGTTGTCTACTGTACGAGCTGAAGAAGGAATTCCAGAAAACGTCTAGTGACGTCAGTGTTGATTACGTTGGGTATTCGTTAGTTCGTTATGAATAAAACGTTAGTATTAGGTTTTTTTACTTTAATAAATATGAACACAAACAAAACAGTACAAAGAACTCAAAAATAAGCAGACGCTTAAAATTGCGCGCGTTACATTTGTATCGATTTTCATACTACTTGACCTTCTACTACGTGTCAACCACTATATCTACCTTAATTCTAATGTACAAAAGCGGTTAAACAGTTTAAACAGAAGTCAGGAGAGGATAAACGTACAATATTATACATCCTCCCCGCTATTTCTGAAGGATAAAGTAACTGAATGGGTCGTCGCAACCTGTCCCCATTACTCGTTTGCACTTAACATGCTCTTACGCGCCCGTCACGACCTTTAAAAACTTCACTAACGCGAACTAATCTCCATTGAAGCCTTGGTTGATTCTGGTCTCCTAATAAGGCTACATCACCAATTTTGAAGGGAGTAAATTTCGATGGTTCAATTCGGTGAGCGGATCGTAGCTGCTGTAAATAATCGAAACTCCGTCTACGCCAAAATCGAGTTAGTAGTTTGTAGCGGTTTCTCCACAAAATCAAAATTTCGTTCCGGTTTAATCTAGTTAGTTTGGAATCAATAGTTAGTCCAAAACACTTATCACCTATAAGAAATTTGGAGGGTGATAGAATAAATAAATTGGATGGATCTTCGTCGATATATGTAAGTGGTCTAGAATTCACTGTAGATTCCACTTCTATTAAAATTGTTTGTAACTCATCAAATCCAATACATGATCTCCCCAATGACATTTTTAAGGCATATTTAATAGTTCTCACGAGGCGCTCCCAAAATCCGCCCCACCAAGAAGCTCTCTCTATTATAAAACGCCATTCAATTCGATAACTTAGAGCTAAATTTTGGACTTCCTCCTCACTAAGTATTTTAAATAATTCTTTTAATTCGAACGAGGCACGTTTAAAAGTTTTAGCATTTTCGGAATACATAATGGTCGGTACACCTCGGCGTGCGAAGAATCTGCGCAAGCCCCTCACGCAGCTCTCAGCGGTTAAATCTGGAACAAGCTCAAGATGAACAGCACGTATTACGGCGCATTATATAAGTTTTAGATGATTTATTAGATTCAGATATGTATAACGGTCCAGCAAAATCCACACCCGTTACATTAAAGGGGTTAGCCATAGTTACTCGCTCTCGTGGCAGAGGTGCGAACTGTTCATGGCCATGCTTTCCTTTTAACTTTCTGCATTTGATGAATTATGTAGAACAGATTTAATACGTTGACGACCTTGAATAACCCAATATTTTCTTCTTATTAAAGCTAATGTAGCATTGACACCACTGTGGTGAGTTTTTTCATGAAACTTCCATATTATTTTATCAACAAAGGGAGAATTTTTCGGTAGAATAATCGGATGTCTTGTATCGTAAGGAATACTAGCTTCTGACAAACGACCTCCTAACCTCAAAACTTGTTGCTCATCGAGAAAGGGGTTTAAAGTTAAAATAGTAGATTTCGAATTTAAAGGTTTTTTGTTAAGTAAGGAAGTTATCTCATCATTAAATCCATTAAATTGAACATACTTTAACCAATATATTTCAGCCTTGTTTGATTCATTGCATGTTAAAGGTTTTAATTCCTTTTCCTTAGGACGTCTTAGATTGCATAAAAAGCGAAAGACATAGGCAGTAATTCTGATAATTTTGTCAAAATTACTATAAAGTTCTAGATCGAAAATAGATTCATGTGTAATTTTAATTTCTGTATTTGAAAAACAACTAACCTTGCTTATTGCATCAGATAAATTATTATCCGGTCAATTTCTCTTGGGTTCGTGTAACCACGATGGGCCCTCAAGCCAAGTAACAGATTTTAATAAACTGTCGGCGGAAATACCTCGTGTTAATAAATCTGAAGGGTTGTCTTTTCCTGGACAATACCTCCATTCTCCTTTGCCTAAACGTTTTATCTCAGTTACACGGTTTTTAATATAAGGTTTTAACTTTTGTGCATTGTTTTTGATCCAACATAAGGTAATTTTAGAATCAGACCACAAAACAATTGATTTTACGTTGATCGTTGTATTTTCAAGAATGTAATTTTGTAATCTGGCAGCACATAAAGCGGCAGTTAACTCCAACTTGGACAATGTAAGAGATTTGTCACCCTTCTGATCAATAGGAGCTACACGATTTTTTGACAATAATTAAAATATAAAGAAATGAATAAAAATAGGTACAAAAATTAAATTGGCATAGTGATCAACATCAACCGTGAAAAAGTTCCAGATATCACTCGTTTTTTGACGTTTAGGAGGCGACATTTTATAATAAAATAATATGTATTTATTATATTTAAATTAACTGGATAACTGGGACTTTCGAACCAAAAACTTAAACTACTTAAAACTTAAAATAACGCAAGACGGCAACCATTTACTAGCGACCGGATGAATTGATTCGTGATTCTAAACTAACTAAACTAAATCGTAAATTTGAATGGCGAATATCGATTATGAAATATCTCAACAGGGAATGAACTGGAAAATAACAAACCAATATAAATATTAAATATTATCACGGGCACTGCAGTCGGCGACCAGCAAGCCGGCGAATAAAAAAAATAAATATTATCAGCCATACGCTACGCTGCGACCGTATTACGATGCGAGATATCTGAATCGCGAGATCGCGACCAGCGAGCCAGCGACCATCCATAAAACAGCGACCAAAGTCGCCGTGACTTTGGTAGGTAGGTAACTGGTGGTCGCAGCGACTGATTAGGTCGCAGCGACTTGTCACCGGTATGAAAATATCGCCCATCACTAGGTAAAAGGACCTAAAATACCTAATGGGTCGAAAATTCTAGCTATCGTTTGAAGAACAACTCGTTTAGTAATTACATTATTATCAACCGCTTTTAATACAGAACTTATATCTACAGATAACTCGTCCATTGTAACATACCATAGAATACCTAACAACTTCCTTGATTCTTGTTTCTTTGCGTTGCTATCGTCTTCAGTAAATAATCTTGTTAGGGCCTGATGATTTGAACACCATTTTCGAAGATTTAGGTTGGCCGACTTCATGATTCGACGGGACTGTTCGTACAGGGATGCTGCTTCCTCAATCGAGTCCTTAGCGAGAACCAAGTCATCCATATAGAAGGATTTCAATAAAACTTCGGCTACAGGTTTCAGTTCTTCTGATTGACTCGAGAGATGTTTTCGTAGAGTGGCAGCTAGCAAAAAAGGACTGGTGGTTACACCAAACGTTACTCTTTTCATGCGATAAGACTGGAGACTGGATAATTCGGAAATCGTCGTTATATGTTCTTTAATTGGATCTTTAAACCAAAGAAATCGATGGAAATCACGGTCCTCTTCCGCAAACGATAACTGCAGAAATGCCTTTTCAATGTCTGCGATTAAGGCAACACAACCAAACCGAAAGTTTAATAAAATTCTGACTAAATCTGGTAGAAGATTATCACCCGATAATAGCAAGTCATTTAACGATGGATAACCTGGTGCATGCGCACTCGCATCAAATACTATACGCACTTTTGTAGTTTCTTTGTCTTCGCGATATACCGGTCGATGGGGCATGTAATATATACGCTTTTGGATTTTCGTTTCCATCGGAACAATTTCTGCACAATCATTTATCAAACATTCGCGAACCGCTTCGTCGTATTCTTTTAGTTTTCCGTTTTTGCAAAGTCTATAAGTTAAGCTTTTAACGCGGGAAAACGCACCACTATACTTAGAGTCTATCCGAATATCTTCAGATATCCACGGTAACGAAATCTCATATCGATCCTTTTTAAACTCTATGTTATTGTGACAGATGTGTCATTCTGACGTTGACAAGCGCCGACTGCGAAAATTGTGTGGAAGTAACCTATGACGCGTTCCAGAAAGACCGAGAGTTGCTGGACGTTTCGAGAGTTGCCTAGAAACGTCCATAATACTATATAAGGACAAGCGTTGGACAGTTTGACAGTATTTGATAGAAGAGAGCGACAGATATAAGCGAGAAGAGAAGATAAAGCGATTGACGAGCGAAATAGTTATAGAGTTATTGTTGTTATCGAAATAGATATTGAATCGTTGTTGTTATAAAGTTAATTTAATAAAAAGTGTACAAAGAAAAATACGTGATATTGTAAATTACGTAACAATTGGTGTCAGGAGTGGGATTTATGCCAGTAACAAGAAGTCAAGCAGCAAAAATGGAGGAGCAGATGAAGTTTTTGATGGAAATGTTTTAAGAAATGAAGGAAGAAATGAAGGCAGGCCAAGAAGAAATGAAAGAAGAAATTAAAGCAGGCAAGGATGAAATGAAGGCAGGCCAGGAAGAAATTAAAGCAGGCCAAGAGAAATTGATCGAAGATATGAGAACAATAAAAATTGAACAAGAAGGATTGAAAGAACAGTTAAAAGAAGTAAGAGTAGAAGTGCAAGAAGAGTTAAAAGAAGTAAGAGTTGAATTTCAAGAAGAGTTAAAGGAAGTAAGAGTAGAAGTTCAAGAAGAATTAAAGGAAGTAAGAGTAGAAGTTCAAGAAGAGTTAAAGGCCGTACACAAAAAGTTTCAAAAGGAGTTAGACGATATGAAGGCCAATCTGAATGTTCAAGAGTACCCAAAATTAAATAAAATCGAAGAAGGTAGTGTAAGAATATCGAGAATAAAACCACCAACATTTGATGGGAAGGTCACTTGGTCAGTCTATCTTAAACAATTTGACGCTGCTGCCAAGGCAAATGAATGGAATGACATGGAAAAAGCCACTGCCCTGATCATAGCGCTACGCGGGGAAGCCCTCGACGTTCTGCAAGGTATACCAGAAATGCAACAAAACGATTTTAAAATTCTGGTGGACCGATTGGAGATGCGCTATGGTGATAAACACCTACAACAAATGTACCAGGCGCAGTTAAAGAGTCGCTATCAACGTAGCAGCGAAAGCCTCCAACAATTCGAAGCGGACGTCGAAAGGCTTGTGCGGTTGGCTTATCCTAGTGCCCCTCAAGACTTTACAGACCAGCTATCCACCCAAATGTGTGTCGATAGAGTACGAGATGTCGAAATACAGCAAGCCCTGCGCATGTCTCGACATAAAACTGCAGGCGAAGCTTTGTCGCACGCACTAGAATATGAAGCAGCCAAACAAGCATCCAAAGGACATGTTAGAATTCGGCAGGCTGGGTTGAATTTTGAAGACGATAGCGAAATATTTCGGCAAGAAATGATGAAAATAGCGAAAGAAGTCATGTCTTCAAAACCGAAAGAAGAGACGAGTGAGCGCCCACGCTGTTGGACTTGCGACAAACCGGGGCATCTTTCACGCGATTGTGTAAAGAGAAAACAAGAAGTTACATGTTGGAATTGTGGACGTAGGGGGCACTTGAACAGCGGCTGTCCATCTGGAAGAAGACAGACGTCAGCAGCCGAAGGAAACAAGCAGGGAAACTAAGAATAGCCGGCCTTACGGGGCGAAAGTCGGCTTTGCGTCCCCAAGCCCCAATCATCATCTCCGTATCGAAAACAACCACTGATAATTCACTTACTGTGGATGGTTTTGTGGACGGCAGGAAGTTAAAACTGATAGTGGATACCGGCGCATCAAGAACAATAGTTAACCCTCGAATAATTGCTAAATGGAGGATTCGACCGCTAACAATAAATGCTGTCTTAACCACTGCGACAGGGGAAACAACATCGTTTCATGGAGAATGCGAAGTGGTGATCGGTCTTGGAGACGCAAGCCTGTACCAACAAGTGCTTGTGGCCGATATCACCGACGACATAATTTTGGGACTCGACTTCATGGAGAGTCACCGAATCCAGCTATACATGGGCACAAAATGTTTACGAATAGGAGATCAAGAACTGCCACTACAAAGAAATGGGACTGATCAGCGAACACTACGGGTCATCGTTGCTGAAAACCAAGTTTTACCTGGACACTCCGAAGCTGTTGCCCGAATTATAATAGAGGGCAATGTCACTTATGAAATGACTGGAGTCATAGAGCAAGACAACGAAGATTTGAGGCAGAAGGCTATCCTTGTCGGAAGAACTGTGGTACAAACCGGCTCGACCACGATTCCATTCAGAGTTGTCAATCTGAAAGGCTTTGAACAAAAACTTTCCAAAGGAACACCAATAGGGACATTGGAACCAGTCACCACTATCAATCATTTGGACCAAATTAAAGAACAGAGGGAAGAAAACAAGAAGCTGCCAGAAGCACTACAAGAATTAATCAGCAAGGCAACTGAACATCTTAATGAAGACGAAACTCGAAAGCTAGAACACCTAAGTAGAACGTATCAGAATGTCATTGCGATTGATGACACCGATTATGGAAGAACCAATCTAGCGTACCACCGAATCAACACAGGAAATGCAAGACCTATCAAACAGCCACCCAGACGAGTACCATGGGCCAAACGAGAAGAAGTCGATTCATTAATTAAAGACATGCGCGAGAAAGGGATAATAGAACCATCGAAAAGTCCATGGACTTCCCCTATCGTTTTGGTACGTAAGAAGGACGGATCAACGAGAGTCTGTGTTGATTATCGACGATTGAATGAAGTAACACATAAAGACAGCTATCCTTTGCCACGAATCGACGACACGTTAGATTGTCTGTCGAGCGAAATTAAATCGTTCTCGACGCTGGACCTAAAGAGCGGATATTGGCAAATCGAAGTGCATCCTGAGGACAAAGAAAAGACTGCGTTTACTACTGGGAACGGTCTCTGGCAATTCAATGTAATGCCCTTCGGTCTATGCAACGCACCAGCAACCTTTGAAAGATTAATGGAGACCATTTTACAAGGATTGAATTGGGAAATCTGCTTGGTCTATTTGGATGACGTCATTGTGTTTGGGCGAACGTTTGAAGACCATCTCGCTAATCTGAGTAAAGTATTTCAGAAATTCACAGCGGCAAAGCTAAAGTTAAATCCCAAAAAGTGTGCGTTGTTTAGAAGAGAAGTGAAATACCTGGGCCATGTCATATCAAGTAAAGGCGTTGGTACAGATCCTGACAAGACCGAGGCAGTTCGTAAATGGCCGCAATCAACGAACCAGCATGAATTGAGAAGTTTCTTCTAGCTGCATGCTAGGACTGGAGGTGGACATTTTGGGGTGAAGAAGACCTTAGAGAAACTACGTGAACGGTATTACTGGGTGAATGCTAGATTGGAAGACTGGTGTAGAAAATGCGAAGTATGTGCTTCCAACAAAGGTCCGAGAACCAGGACACGAGGAAAGATGCACCAGTATAACGTCGGAGCACCATTCGAAAGAATAGCCATGCTGGTCCCTTTCCCCGAACTGAAAATGGCAACCGCTACATCCTCGTTGTGATGGATTACTTCAGCAAGTGGCCGGAAGCCTATGCAATCTTCAACCAGGATGCAACCACCGTGGCGGAGGCAATAATAAACAACTGGATCAGCCGATATGGAGTTCCTATGGAGATTCACACTGACCAGGGCCGAAATTTTGAATCAGAAATATTCCAACGAGTATGTGAATTGATTGGAATAAGGAAAACTAGAACGACTCCGCTGCATCCTCGGTCTGATGGCATGGTAGAGCGATTTAATGCGACTATAGAAAACAACCTGAGGATGTTCGTGAACGATCATCAGACCGACTGGGATCGCCACATACCCTTATTCCTTCTGGCCTATAGGACATCCATACACGAGACCACCGGACAGACACCTTCTTGCGTACTATTCGGGAAAGAACTGAGACTACCTGCTGATCTAATGTTTGGTCGACCTGAAAATTCTTCGAGGTCCACACACAATTATGTGTCTAAACTACGCGAGCGGCTAAACACCATCCATAAAGCCGTCAGAACAAGAATAAAATTCGAAAGTGACCGAATAAAGACCCGCTACGATCAGCGAGTGAATTCCACTGGATTCAGAGAGGGCGATAGTGTATGGCTCTATAACCCAGTTCGCAAGAAAGGAAGGTGCCCTAAATTACAACGGAATTGGGAGGCCCCGTACAAAGTGATTACCCGGATAAACGATGTCGTCTACAGGATACAACGAGGCCCCAAATCGAAGATGAAAGTTGTACACCTCGACCGGTTGGCTCCATACACAGTGGAAGAAACTGATCGGGACGATCAGCGCTAGAGGGGGAGCAGTGTGACAGATGTGTCATTCTGACGTTGACAAGCGCCGACTGCGAAAATTGTGTGGAAGTAACCTATGACGCGTTCCAGAAAGACCGAGAGTTGCTGGACGTTTCGAGAGTTGCCTAGAAACGTCCATAATACTATATAAGGAACAGCGTTGTAAATTACGTAACATTATTATTAATAACTTCTTCAGTAAAGCTCTCTTTCGATTTTTCGTTAACGTTAATTCCAATCGTTTCTAAGTCCCATAACTGCTTAATGTCTAAATCATCACAAATGTTGACTTGAGCATGTAATGTGGTTACCAATTCGAAACCCGCCAAAAAACTGTTAGTTTCCCGTAAGTCACCACTACCATGCAAGGTCCAACCTAATTTAGTATTCACTGCGGTTAAATTTTTAGAAAGTGGTTTCGTTTCACCCGTCACGATTTTCCAATAATTATCAGCCCCAACTAATAACGCGATCCCTTTAATCGTTTGACTTCTTAGGCTGATATCTGCTAATTGGTGATTTACTGAAAATGTAAGAACAATAGGATCTTTTAACGACGGTGCACTTAACGAGTCAAAACAAATTTCAGGTACTTCAATAGCGTCAATTTGAAGTATTTCGTTATTGAATTGGCTACAAATTTTAACACGAACACGATTGCACATTCTTGCTGGTGGTCTATTTATGCTTCCGAAAGACAAAATTGAAATTTTATGGTTACCGATAATAGGTAAATTTAGTTTACGAGATAGGCACTGTTTAATAAATGTAAGTTGACTTCCTAAAATCGATCTAAAATTAAACGAATGAGTGTATCATTTTCGTTGCTGTCAGATTTTATGGATACACATGCTGTTTGAAGGAAAACGTCATCAATTTGCTCATTAATCAGAAAACTCGCGGATTTCTCCAAGACTGTATCATTCGATTTGCTTTTATCTTCCGATTTAAGCGAATCACTCGCGACAAAGCGATTGTTGAAGTTCGGGTCACATATTGTTGTTACATGTCTACGTTGGCACTTAGAACAACGAATGTCTCTTGCGTTACAATTTTTAGAACCATGATTCGGCTTAGTACATCTAAAACAACGCGAATTCTGTTTCAAATTTTCTTTCTTCTTCCCCATATTTATAGAAGAGTTGCAGTCTTTAGTCGCGTGCAATTTCGATTTACAAAACAAACAAAAATCTTTAACACTCGCGAAAAGTCCAGCCGCGGTGCTAATATAGGTTTACGCTTATGTACGTGATCTTGCTTTTCTTTATTGTCACTCGCGTTTACAGTTTGTGCTTGTTCGATAGACTCTATTTCGATTTTGATAAATTGCAATAAATCGGTTATTTGTTTATTATAATCGTAATTAAGATAACAAGAAGATCCAGCTTCAGAAACACTGCAATCAGCTACATTACTAGAACTCCTTAATCTGTTTTTATTAAATTGAATTCGTAGGTTGTACGGCAAAGTTTTGAATATGATAGATTTTACCATTAAACCATATTGATCTACTGACAAACCGAGAGATGATAAAGAACGTGTTACAGTTGAAGCAGTATTGTACAGTTTACGCAAAGCGTTAATATCCTTGTCATATTGGTCAACGTTATAGTCGTTGTTTTCGTTTGTTTCGCTTACTACTGTTTTCTGACGTTTCAGACTGCTGTTTAAGAACTTTTTTTCTAATTCGACCATTCAAACATGCGATTGCTTCTACGACTGCATCTTCATACTCTGCTATCTTTTCACATTCAGCTTCTAACCGGCCTTCTTCAAATGTGGGGACAAGCCTCTCGTTTACTGCTGATAGATTCACATGAGTAGCATTTATTCTTTCAATTATAACTTGAATTTCATCGATATCTGGATTTTCATTATTTAATAACTCATTGCCACTATTAATAAGCTTTGTAATTTGAGCTCTGTAAGTTTTGCGCAATGCCACATCCATTTTCTTCGTTAGATTTTATTGAAGCACGTGGTTTTCACTCTAACCTTTAAAAGTCCACTGTATTTCCCGGGTTTCGGCACCAAAATGTTGATTACGTAGGGTATTCGTTAGTTCGTTATGAATAAAACGTTAGTATTAGGTTTTTTTACTTTAATAAATATGAACACAAACAAAACAGTACAAAGAACTCAAAAATAAGCAGACGCTGAAAATCGCGCGCGTTACATTTGTATCGATTTTCATACTACTTGACCTTCTACTACATGTCAACCACTATATCTACCTTAATTCTAATGTACAGAAGCGGTTAAACAGTTTAAACAGAAGTCAGGAGAGGATAAACGTACAATATTCTACAGTCAGTACCTTTCTCGGACTCCAAATTCAGCGACAAACTGATGGTTCGATGTTTCTGTACCAAGGAGCCTACGCTCGTACTATCATTCGGCGTTTCAACATGGAAGATGCGAACCCTGTAGCAATTCCCAGAGATCAACATCACCAAATGTGTGCAGACATGCACATAAATGGAGACAAGGATGCAGTCAACATACTCTATCGACAAGTCATCGGAAGCTTGATGTACCTTTCTACTGGAACCAGGCCTGATATAACCTTTGCGGTTAATTCTGCGAGCTATTACCTGGAAAAACCGAAGAAAATTCATTGGGAAGCCGCCAAGAGAATTATTAAGTACATCAAGGGCACACTCGACTACGGTCTGTACTATCCAGCCTGTCAACTTCACCGTCTTCGCCTATTCAGCAATGCTGACTACGCAGGAGATCGTGGAACTCGAAAATCAACTACAGGTATCATCGTCAAGCTCGACCAATCAACTATGTATAACCTGGAAATCCTCGAAGCAGAAGAACGTATCATTATCCACGACAGAAGCGGAGTACGTTGCAGCCAGTACAGCAGTAAGAGAAATCATATGGCTCAGAAAATTACTCAACGAACTCCATTTATCTGTGAAAATCGAGACACTTTATCTCGACAACCAGAGTGCTATTCGTTTAATCAAGAATCCCGAATTTCACCAAATAAGTAAGCACATTGACGTATGTTACCATTTCATCAGAGACACGTTCCGAAATGGAGAGTTTCAGCTAACATATGTCACAACGAAGGAGCAGCAAGCCGATTTACTCACCAAACCATTACCGAGAGTCATTTTCGAGAAGCAAAGACAGATGCTCAACATTATTCAACTCTGAAGAGAAAGCAACAAGTCTATACATCAAATTTCAACCTTAATTCTATAAATGTTTGTTTCCTGTAAAATCTGTAAATTTTGCTTTAGTGGGAGTGTTAAATAGTAAAATCAAAATTTAACATATTCTGCTCTTTCCCGCCACACTACTTTCAGCCAGATGGCAGCATCAAACAGCACCACAACTTTTCATTGTTAATCATACTCAAACTAACTTACATTCTCATTCATTCTGTTCGAGGTCATTGTAACGTAACGTAACCTGCTGAAGATCAATATACACACCATTTTTAACCTATTGCAAACCAGTGTTTTATTTTTGCTTCTGGCCCCTGTGAATAAAAACTTATCAACTTTAATAACCAGCGATAAATAAAAATACACATGTTATAAAATAAGCACGGAGCGACATGTTCGCTCGTCTCTGGTCTAAACCATAATAATCGACCGCTCCCGTGAAGACAACCCTTCTACCCAGAGTAGTATCAGCAAACGTGCCGATAGCCAACAAAAAATGCCGAAAGACCGCCAAAGAAGGAAAACAGCAGTTGAGCAGATAACAAAAGACAAAAATACATAGAACATTCATTGATCAGTTAAAACCGAACTAACCAAACAGGGAATGTTATAAGAATTGTTTATTGGCTTCTCAAGTTTATGCTCAAAGGTTTCCCGAAAGAAAACATGCTAAGCCAGCCGTTTTTGAAAGATTATTAAAACAAATTCAGGAAAGCGGAAATGTCGCTTATAAAAAATTCATAACACGAAAATCAGTCACTGAAGATGAAGAAAATTTTTTTATGGTAGTTGGTGCAGTTATCGAAAATCCCAATTGTAGGGATGGTGAGTGGTTACATAAAATCTTGTCAGGATATTTTTAAATTATTTAATAACGAGTAAAATAAAATACAACCATAGTATGGCACAAACTTTTTACGACTAACTTATTTTAGTGATGGGCGGGTAATACAGTAACGAATACTTTATATCCGTTACTTCCAAATACCCGAAGTAACGATTACTCGTTTTCAAAAGTAATCGTTACTCGGTACCGACTCGCTTCTTACGTATCTGCGTACGTGCTAATTCGTATAACGTATATCGTATATGTATCGTAAATCGTATATCGTATCTCGTACTCTGTTTCTGTTATTGGTATCGTACGAACACCAACGACTTCGAATAGGAGCGAAAGTACTGAGGTAGAAATCTCAGCGCTCTCTGTTATTTAACTTACCTATTACTCTTCTCAAGTCTGCTTACGTATCTGTTATTATACAGTACAGGTCGCTTTTCAAATTCGGTAGTATAAAAGTCTGTACTCGATACATATTTACATTAATTTGTGAAAGTGTATATATATATATATATAAACCGCATCATTACCGGTTCCAGCTGATGTTAATACCTACCTATTGCCGGCTATCGCTAATGATTACTAAGTACCGAATACAAAGTAACGAATACCAGATCCGAAAGTAACAATTACATACGAGTACTGAAAAGTACCGACAATTCCCATCACTAACTTATTTGCTTATTTCTAATTTTTACCTATACATGCACTGTCTTGTTCGCTCTCATCCTCTCAGTCACTCCCTACCCATCACGCTATCGCCCTTGTCCAATCGGAATGATACATAAAGTCCATCCGCTCGATTTCAGACATCTGCACAAATATCAATAATAAGTAGACATACACGCATTCCCACTTTCGTACCCTACACAATATTAGTCAAAATCAGATTTCCAAAAATATGAACATTAGCCAACCAAGTATTTCAAGAATTCTCAAAAAACACGGTTTTTATCCATATAAAATCCAGCTTTGTCAAAAACTTTATGGAAATGATTTTGATAACCGAACTGAATTGTGCATGTGGGTTTTGGATAGTGTCAGAAAATTAAATTTTTTTCGATAGTGTTATTTAGTGATGAATGTACTTTCATAACAATGGTCTCGTGAATAGACATAACTTTCACTACTATTTTGATTCGAATCCGCATAAATACAGAGTAATGAGAAATCAGAATAGGTGGTCAGTTAATGTATTCCAATACTGGCCCGTATTTTGTTGGTCCGTATTTTTTTGAAGAACCATTAAATGTTATGATATTTTTGGACTTTCTTTTACACCAACTTCCAATATTATTCGAAGAAGTTCCTTTTAATATTAGAACTACCATGTGGCTTCAACTGGATGGAGCTCCGCCTTACTATATCACCGTGAGGTTCGGCAATTTTCAATTACCAACTTTCGAAATAAGTGGATTAGAAGAAGCGGATTTAAAAATTGGCCCCCCAGATCCCCTGACACCAATAGATTTATTTTTGTGGGGACAAATAAAAGAATTGTCTATAATACGCCTCCGACAACTCCGCAAAATATAAAAATTCATATAAGCGGCGCTTTTTAAACTGTTTTCCCGCAAATGTTATCCAGAGTTAGCAATGGTTTCGAAAAAAGAATTTACAAGTGTCTGGAAAACGATGGTCGACATTTCGAACTAATATGATCTTAGAATCGCACGTGGCACACACAAAGAAAATGTTTTTATGATGAACTATTTATATAAAAATACATTAAACAAACTACAATCACACTTTATTTTAACTATGTTTTTATACAGCTAATAAAAAAAAAACAAAAGTAAATATCTAATGTTCTTAATGTTGTATATCACTTAAAAAACAAATTTTCTTTACATTCTCAGGTTTGAGGCAGGAACGTTTGGAGGTAACAATTGAGTAAAATATTGTATGTATTTCCTTAAATAAAAACTAGTAAGAAACCAATACAGATTTACTAGCATAAATTTGCTGTTTTTGCTTTTCACGACATTTCTTGCTCGCAGTTTTCAGACGGAAAACTACAAATCTACAAATAAGTTTGGCCTTTAAATTGTGAAAGTCAAGAACATTGTGTAAAAGATAAACATTAGTAACTTTACTTATAAAAAAATCCTTGAGATTAACATTGTCTTGTTTAGATACTACATCAAAATATTGTCGAAACACTATATATATATATATATATATATATGTTAGCTTGCATCATTCTAGAAACCACCTTATCTCCTTGTTTATATAAACAAACTCTGGCTTCGACATCGGTGGATTGGTATTTTTACCGATCATTGTATTATTATTATTATTATATACAGTCTCTTTTGTTCTCTTGATGAGAGAAGTTGTATTTCGACCAAATAAACGTCTTATCCGGCTGAATTATTTCTTAAAAACTAACATCAGGAGTGGGATTGCTCCTCGTAGTGAAATCTCGGGAGAAAAGAACCTAAAAGCCGAAAATCATTGAACTTTAAAAAAAAAAAAAAAAGTAATAATTAAAATAATGACTGACAACGGCGGGGAAAGTGAACGCGACTACGCGAGTGGTTCAGCCATTACCGGTAACTGACAGTGAATCAATAAACAATCAAATGATGTTAATGTTTAAAATGCAACAAGAAAGTAATAGTAATTTTCAAAAACAAATAATGCAAATCTTATCCACAATGGCCAACGCCCAGGCAACCCAAGCTCAAGCAACGTTGCAGTCAGCATCACAAAATGCGCAGGCGCCGTCAATTCCTGCAACTGCTCCTGAAGTTATGGCAGCTGCGTCGTCGCAGATTCGATTAACACTGTGATGGAATGGATGGATGACGTAACCAAAATACAACATGAGCTTGGAATCTCCGATACGCTGATTGTACTGAAAGCTGGCCATGCTCTTCGAGGACGAGCTGCTCGTTTTTATCAGCATTGGAAGCCAATTGTACGAGATTGGGCTTCTTTTCGAAGAGATTTCGAGATCGCATTTCCGGAACAAGGAACACCAGCGACGCGTATACGTGCGTGTCTAGCAATTACTAGTGGAAAATATGACTCTTTAGTAGAGTATGGAAATGCCAAACTTGCAGCGATTAAGCGGTTTTATCCAGATTTTCCTTGGAACATAGTCCTCAGTCTTATCGAATACGATATTAAAAATGTAGAAGTGAAAAATAGAATTTGTTTACAATCCCCCACCGGTGAGACTGACTTATTAAAACTGTTAGCTGCTTGCGATTCTAATAAAATAAACGAAGGTGACCGTTCGAATAATTTATCACTAAAGCGAATCCACAGTTTTCGTGATGAACATCCTGGTTTTCAAGGGAAGTGCCGGAAGTGTCATCGTTTTGGTCATAAGCAAATTGAATGCAAACAAGAAGCGAGATCTATTATTACTACTTCATCTAAACCATTGCCGGGTCCTTCTGGAATAAAATCGAATCATTTAACAAGTGACCAAACAAAATCAACCAATGTAAAAACTTGTACCTACTGCGAAAAGAAAGGTCATACAGAAGAAGTTTGTTATCGAAAACACGGAGTGCCAAAACGAGTAATGCTATCACAAAACACTCGCCGGATACACTCACTTCCTTCAGCCACCATTTCATAATACTGTTACTTCTATATCCTATTTAGTGGACACAGAGGCAGAAGTCTCAATATTACAAGAAAACATAGCAAAAATATTAAATTTAAAAATAGAACCAAATAATCAGTGTCTGTCCGGAATGGGAAATTCCATAATAAAACCTATTGGTCATACCAGCACGTTAATGTATACACCAACCATGACTTTGGAAGTTGATTTCCTCATTGTACCCGACGGATATATTCCGGGGAATGACATCGACGCTGTGATAGGTCTAGATGTTCTTAAACGACCAGGTATCAAAATCGAGGTAAATACCAACAGTGTAGACATTGTATATGACCCGTTAAACATTTCTCGAATTTGTCACATACACAAATTTAATGAAAAAGAACTAAACTTGTCAGGATTGGACGAGCATTTATGTGACAATATAAAAACAATTCTTCAAAATGCAATAAATCAAACACCAGCTGCTGTAACAACAGGCAAATTAAAGATTAGTTTGCGTGATTCAGAACCCGTTGTTTATAAACCTCGCCACTTATCGTATGGTGAAAGATTAGAAGTAAAACAAATTATACAAGAACAGCTTCGGGCCGGGATAATTCGTCCAAGTGAATCCGCCTATGCCAGCCCTATTGTTCTTGTAAAAAAACGAAATGGAGACACACGGTTGTGTATTGACTACCGAGGTTTAAACAAAAAGGTATTACGCAATAATTACCCCTTGCCCCGGATACAAGATCAGATTGACGCACTCACTACGGCTGTTTATTTTTGTACGTTGGACATGAAAAATGGATTTCATCAAATTGAAATTGAGGAGGAGTCAAAACACATCACTGCTTTTGTGACACCCGACGGACTTTATGAATATAATAGAATGCCGTTTGGCTTTGTAAATTCTCCATCGTGCTATCAAAATGCCATCGACAAAGCTCTCGGAACATTAAAAGACAGAATTGCTTTTGTTTACGTTGATGATGTGCTGTGTCCCGCGCAAACTATTGAAGGACTAAATAATTTACGACTAGTTGTTAATACTCTTTCAAATGCTGGATTTATGCTGAACTTGACAAAATGCAGTTTCTTTAAAACATCGATAGAATATTTAGGTGTTGTGATTGAAAACGGTAGTGTAAAGCCTAGTCCTCGAAAGGTGAATGCTTTAACACAAACTGTCTCTCCTACAGACGTGAAGGGTGTTCGGCAATTTTTAGGACTTGCGGGATATTTTCGGCGTTTCGTGAAAAACTTTGCTTGTCTAACGGCACCCATTTCCAAGTTATTACGTAAAGGACAACCATTTGTGTGGACAAAAGAATGCGAAAATATTCGTATTGACTTAGTAAAACGTTTAACTGAATCTCCAATTTTAAAAATTTTCAATCAAGATTTAGACACGGAATTACATACAGACGCCAGTTCGGTAGGGTTGGGCGCAGTGTTGACACAAAAAGACCGTGATAATGTGTTACATCCGGTTGCCTACTATAGTAGACGAACTACCGATTGTGAATCGCGTTATCATTCATATGATTTAGAGACTTTGGCTATCGTTGAAGCTACGCAGTATTTTCGTACATATCTTTATGGCATAAAATTTGTTATTTATACGGACTGTAACTCTGTGCGTGCTACTGCACTAAAGAAAGAACTCCACCCACGTGTTGCCAGATGGTGGATTCGATTACAAGACTTTAATTTCGAAATACAATATAGGCCGGGATGTAAGATGGGACATGTAGACTATCTTAGTCGAAATGCTCCACTTAAACAAATTTTAATAACAAGAATTACAACTGCTGATAAAACATCAAATAAAACAATCGCTGAATATCAAGCAAACGATGTATTTTGTCAATCTATAATAAACAAAACACACACCGAACCCGGATATACAGTCAAAGATAACTTCGTGTTTTTACAAAGCCCGAATGATAAAATCAACCGTTGTTTTGTTCCATTATCGGCACGACTTGATGTTATGCGACTATATCATGACGAATCGTCACATATTGGTGCCGACAAAATGCTATCAAAATTACGAGAAGATCTCCTATGGCCACACATGGGTAAAACTGTGCGGAAATATGTATCAAACTGTCGATCATGTGTTTTGGGAAAATCTTTTACCGGCAAAAAACATGGTGTGTATCAGCAAAACTCTAAACCAACACGAAAATTAGACACATGGCATATAGACCACGCTGGACCCCTTGTGAAATCTAACAAGTGTACTCAAATATTAGTGATAATAGACTCATTTACCAAATTTGTTCGTTTTTGTCCTATTAGGCAAAAGACCACTGAGTGTACCATAAAAGCCCTGATCGCAGTATTTGACGAACTAGGCACACCGAAACGTATAATAGCAGATAGAGGAACTGCCTTTCAATCAGGAAAATTTAAGGAATTCCTTTCAGAGCGATCTGTCGAGTTACATCTAATTGCCACGGGAATTCCACGTGGAAATGGACAAGTGGAACGCGTAATGCGTACCTTGTTCAATTCCATGAGAGCCGTTCTAAATGACAAGGACGAAAAAAAATGGACAACTATATTACCTAACATCGAAGATGATTTAAACGTTACTATTAATAAAACAACCGGATATGCTCCGTGGGTTCTCATGTTTGGTGAAAACCGACGTCTAAAGGCTACTGATAAATTGTTAACCGATACATTAACAAACAATGACATCATCAATACAGAGGCAATAGGTACTGATGTAAACAAACGCATGGCAAAAATAACTGAGCGGGCACGAAAGGTTTTTAACAGCAAGAGAGTTAAGGCAGTCCCATATGTAGTGGGTGAAAAAGTAGCAATTGAAAACAGCCAGTTGTCATATGGTGGGAAATTGAAGCCCAAGTTCCAAGGTCCTTTCGAAGTTACGCATTGTCTTCCCAATGAGAGGTATGCGCTACGGAGAGTTGGTAGTCGAAGCAGGACAACTGTAGCTGCGCACGAACAGTTACGCAAATGGCCCGAGACACAGTAAAGAAAAGGTCCATTGAGACAAGCAAGATCCCTAAAATATTTTTTTTAGGCAAGACAATAGGTTCCCTAAACTAATGTTTAGGCATAATTTTTGATATTTCTGTGGTCCCTAAAGATTTTCTTTAGGCTCAAAAGTAATGAAATTTGGACTTTTAGTTCCCTAACGCAAACGTTAAACTTTTGTATAGTGCAAGGTCCCTAAATTGATATTTAGGCTATGGTCCCCAAAGTACTTTTGGGCTGTGGATTATAAGATCCCTAAACTGGTGTTTAGGCACACTAAAATAATAATTATAAGACAGAAAGTAGCGATCAGTGTGAATTGTTTAGCTCCCTAAATGATTTTTAGGCTCAATAACAAAAAAATAAAAGAGAAGCACGAAAAAGAATTATTATAACAATCACATTCAGACTGCGAATTTAATACCTCTGTTTCCAGATAACAAATACACTATTTGGCAGCCCAGATAAACAAATGAGCGGTGCGAGGACGCCCCGACGTCAGGAAGGCCGTGTTAGCTTGCATCATTCTAGAAACCACCTTATCTCCTTGTTTATATAAACAAACTCTGGCTTCGACATCGGTGGATTGGTATTTTTACCGATCATTGTATTATTATTATTATTATATACAGTCTCTTTTGTTCTCTTGATGAGAGAAGTTGTATTTCGACCAAATAAACGTCTTATCCGGCTGAATTATTTCTTAAAAACTAACATATATATAACGCAACCTTGTTGGAAGTCGCATTAGAAGTTTCACTTCAAAAATATGTTTTGTTAGATATATATATATATATATATATATATATATATATATATATTGGTGTAAGCGTCTCTTTGGGGACGCATATATGGGGTGATTTTTAAACATTGATATATGTGTATGGAAATAGTTGTCTTATGATATATATCGGGTTTTTTTGAAAATATATTGATTATTTTTCAAAAAAAAAGCAATTTTCTTTTTCACGAC
>CM055658.1:11161870-11420667 GCA_029378335.1 Agrilus mali
GTTTGAAATGACACGGAAAAGGGACGTGTCCTGCCCTGTTTGCCTGGACTTAATACGCCAGGCGTTCTTGGCTTGGATATGTTCTGCTTGAAGAGCGGAAAGGATGTCAGTGGCAAGGATATTGTGATCGACTGATAGGACAACACAGGAGAAGGTAGGTCTGTGTAGTTTTTGAAATTGGGATTGAGGACGTCGGGATTGGGAGGGAGGTTGGTTTGTTTCTACTTTAAGGTTGTTGGATAAAAGGGATTTTAAAGGCGAAGGTTTTTTAAAAAAGTCCGGGTCTTTTGAGGTAATAAGAGCTTTATTACCCCGGTAAACAGTTAGGGAAAGGAACAGGAGAGTCGGAATACTTTTTAGTAGGGAGTAGAGATCTTTTTGGTTAGAATATCTTTCAGGAATATTCGAGACTAACGCCTCGAATATAGGATGGGAGTTGGAGTAAGAAGGGGAGCTTGAAGTGGAGTTAGGAAGTGATCTGGGAGAGGTTTGAGGAGAAGTGTACTGGGAGTCAAAGGATCTAGTCCTCCGACGATTTGCGGTCTTGACAGGCTGGTCATCGATCGGAGAATCAGGGGCTCGACGTTTGGGAGTAGAGAGTAAAGGAGTGGCCATGTTCCGTTGCATATTCGTTAGTTCAAAATGTAAATTTAAATATCTCAATTTAAAACGTGTAGCCTTGAAGAGGTGACCTTGAAAAGGTATACGCGACAAGCTCAAGTGTCTAGCCTTGAAGAGGTGACTGTACGAGAGTGTGTTAGGGAGAACAGTTGTATGTGAGCGAGGTGGATGCGTTAATTGGTTAGTTGTAAGTTTGTGGTTTATCGTTTTTGGTTAACTCAAAAGGTCTTTGCGTACTCCGTCCAATTGAGTGTTGGTTAATGAATAAAGAAATAAGAAACTTGCTCCTTGTAACGGCTAAGAAGATCTAATTGTTCTAACGAACAGTTGAAAGTCGGCTGAGAATAACCAGACTGTTGATTGCTGCTGTTGGTTGGAGTAAAGCTTGTTGCGGTCGGTTGAGTCGTCTGCTCGGTTCGAAAGTTCGTCGAGAAGTGAGATATACTAAATAATATTTCTTATATATATCTAGGCTTAAATAGTAAGGTTTGATGCTAGTTTTTAAAAGTGGGGATATCTGAAAATCTATTTGGTCATTCGTTACCTCTTTGTTATTAAGAAGGGCTTTATTAATTTCAACAATTTCAAGTAGATTTAAATGTCTACCCTTGTGAGTGTTGTGAAGTAATTCGATATTATCACAATCTAAAGTATGGTTGTTCACAATACAATGTTCCGCGAAGCCGCTGCATAGATTTTTTTGTGCAATTGATTTTTGATGTTCTAAAATCCTAACTCCTAGAGCACTACCCGTCTGTCCTATATACATTGCCGGGCAATTTTTACAATTTATTTGGCATACTCCACTCTTTTTTAACAATTCCGTTTTTTCTTTATTATTCGTTAATAATGTATTTAAATTTAGTTTATTTACACTTATTGTATTTATGTTTAGTTTTGATAATCTCTTACTTATACTGTTTGTTAGATTCGGAATATAATTAATATAATAGTAATGAGTTTTGTCTTTTGTGCTTGGCAAGGTATAGAAATGTTTTAAAACTAATTTCTTTCGTTGTTTATTTATAAGAGTGTCTTATACTTATACTTTCCTTATAACCATTATTTCTAGCTAAAACTTTTAAGAATTGGATTTCTTTGTTAAAATTATTTTTATTTAAGGGTAAAGTTAATAACCGGTGTATGAAACAATGGAAGGTGGAATATTTAATATTACTTGATTGTTTGGAATTGAAATGTGGAAGAGTATCAGTGTAAGTAGGTTTACGGTAAACATCAAATTCTATTTTATTATTTTTTCTGGTAAGGTTTAAATCTAAAAAATTTAAGACACCTGATTTTTCGACTTCGTATGTAAATTTCATACTTTTCTTTAACGAGTTTAAATAATTTAAAAATAGTTCCAATTGTCTTTCTGTACCTAGCCAGACGCAAATAACGACATCAACATATCTTGCCCAAAACTGGACTTTCTGTATTAAGGGGTTCTTAGAATTAAAAACCAGGTATTCCAAATGAGACATGAACATTTCACTTAATAGCGGCGATAAGGGAGACCCCATAGGTAGACCATCTGTTTGTGAATACCACTTGTTGTTGAATCGGAAATAACTTTGTTCTATGCAGATATTTACAGCCTGTGTTAATTCATCTTTTTGTAAAATGTCCAAATTACTATTATCAACAATATTTCTAAGAATAATTTTTAATTCTTTAATAGGGATAGAAGGGAAAAGATTGACTACATCAAAAGACACCAGTTTTGCATTATGTGGTGAATGTAAATCTTTTAATTGTTCAACTAGACCTAGAGAGTTTTTTATGGCATATTTTGAATTGAAATTTGTTACGGTAGGTAGAATCTGGTTTAAGACTTTGCAAATTTTATACGCCGGTGCGTTAATATACGAGACTACAGGTCTCATAGGGAAACCTTCTTTGTGTATTTTAGGTAAAGAATATAATGTAAAATACACAAAGAAGGTTTCCCTATGAGACCTGTAGTCTCGTATATTAACGCACCGGCGTATAAAATTTGCAAAGTCTTAAACCAGATTCTTGCCAAGCACAAAAGACAAAACTCGTTACTATTATATTAATTATATTCCGAATCTAACAAATAGTATAAGTAAGAGATTATCAAAACTAAACATAAATGCAATAAGTGTAAATAAACTAAATTTAAATACATTATTAACAAATAATAAAGAAAAAACGAATTGTTAAAAAAGAGTGGAGTATACCAAATAAATTGTAAAAATTGCCCGGCAATGTATATAGGACAGACGGGTAGAGCTCTAGGAGTTAGGATTTTAGAACATCAAAAATCAATTGCACAAAAAAATCTATGCAGCGGCTTCGCGGAACATTGTATTGTGAACAACCATACTTTAGATTGTGATAATATCGAATTACTTCACAACACTCACAAGGGTAGACATTTAAATCTACTTGAAATTGTTGAAATTAATAAAGCCCTTCTTAATAACAAAGAGGTAACGAATGACCAAATAGATTTTCAGATATCCCCACTTTTAAAAACTAGCATCAAACCTTAGTATTTAAGCCTAGATATATATAAGAAATATTATTTAGTATTTCCACTCTTTTGATAATGGTGTAACAACCGAAACGACTGTCGTCAAGAATTTTTCAATAAATATTAGTGAAACTACCAAGTGTTTTTTTCTCTTCTTTTAATTTATATAATTACATTCGCTATTTGCAAATTCCATATTTTCGTGGAATCTTCATGCGTAACGAATTACCAAGAATAGTTCACAGGTGTGAAAGTGGAATCGTTAATTTAGATATAGGAAGTGGTACACATTGGACAGCTTACGTAAAACGAAACAACAAAGCTATTTACTTTGATAGTTTTAGTGATCTCCGTCCACCGAAAGAATTGGTTCATTATTTACAACCTGCTGGTCCTTGCGCTGTTACTTACAACTACGATCGTGTTCAGAACCCCACCGATTTTAACTTTGGTCATTTAGTTCTCCATTTCCTACAACAAATTATGCAAACCCGTTTTTAAACCAAATCATCGCAGTTACTTCTCTGTATTAAACAGAACGTTAAACCGAAAACATGTCTTACACATTCGCCTTGACTCATACGAAGTCAGAGCTACAAATGATAATAAGTCCACCGATGGTTTTAAACGATGATGAAGAATATCAAATAGCTTTATTAAATTTTGGAGCCTATAACAGTATTCCAAATATTGATGAAAACAACAACAAATTCTATTTTGAAGGTTCTAACAAACCAGCCGTAGTTCTTCCAGAAGGATCCTATGAAATCGATGATATTAATAATTTTCTTCAGGAGAAATTGAAAGGGACTGATGACAGTATTCACCTGTCTGGAGACATTACTACATTAAAAAGTCATGTAAAGAGTACCAGAAAAGTTGATTTCACTCCAACAGATTCTCCAGCAAAAATATTAGGTTTTAATAATAAGCTTCTACCATCGATTGAAGAGGAGTCTGACCATGTAGCTGACATTTTCAAGGTAAACGCAATTTCGGTAATGTGTAACCTTGTATCTAACTCCTACATACATACCAATGATGGTACTAAAGGACAAGATGGACATGTACTACATCAATTCTTTCCCAATGTACCTCCCGGATTTAAAATCGTAGAGAATCCTACAAATCTTATATATTTATCTATCAACACACGTGTCATCGATTACATTTCCCTTAAAATAGTTGATCAAGACGGTAATCTTGTTAATTTCCGTGGAGAACGCGTCACAGTAAGACTTCATTTACGAAAAGTATAATATGGTTACACGATATAGTTGCATTCAACGATATTCGAACAAGAACAATACTATAAAACGATTACCACACTCTCAGACGCTTATTTCGCTTACACCCTTTTAACGATTAACACCTTCCAATAAACAGTTCCTTAAATCTTTGGGGTTGCGGTTGAAAAAGGCGAAACGTTAAAATGGTTGTAGAAATACTGAATGTCACCGAGAAAGCTGTTTTCGACAACGCTATTATTAATGCTGATAAACATACCCATCAACCTTACGCGAATTCAACTTTTAAAAATAATGATACCATACGAATTTCGATAGAAAATGAAGATGTATACACCTTACCTTCCAATAGTTTTGTATACGTAGAAGGACGTTTGCTGAAAAAGGATGGAGCTGTACCTACCGCTACTACCTTTATCAATAATGGTATTCTACACCTGTTTGATGAAATTCGATATGAATTGGGTGGAAAGGTTATTGACCGAGTCCGCAATCCTGGTATGACTACAACGATGAAGGGTTATGTGTCTTACAATGAAAATGAAAGTAAACGTCTCATTAATAGTAGCTGGTTACCTCCTGCTTTAGGGGCTGTACAAGGAGTTGCCCTTCATACAAAGGAATCTGGTTGATACGAACGGTTACTTCAACGTTTGTATTCCTCTTCGTATGATTTTAGGCTTTGGTGAAGACTTTCGAAAGATAATACTCAACATACGACAAGAATTAGTTCTAGTTCGCAGCAGTACTGATAATAATGCTCTCTTTTGCTCAGCAATACCGGCTGAAGAGGTAGTTGAAACAATTAAGTCAGATATCTTGGAAAATTCCTCATGTATCTGTTGCTGATGCTGAACGTTTGAAATTATTACGTTACGTGGATCGTAATTTAAATATGGAACTTTCGTTCCGTAGTTGGGAACTGCATAAATATCCCTTACTTAATCAATCACATTCTCACAACTGGACTGTTAAAACTACATCACAGTTGGAAAAACCTCGCTTCATTATTTTCGGATTTCAAACCGATAAAGGAAATGATTTTAAAAAAAAATTTATGAGTACTTTCGATCACTGCGACCTCAACAATTTCAAAGTTAAACTTAGGATCCACTATGTACCCGTACGATAATTTGAATTTAGATTTCGATGTTTCCAGATTTGCTGTTTTGTATGAAATGTATGTTAACTTTCAACAATCGTATTATGGTAATGTGAGTGAACCCTTATTCGATCCTAAAGAATTTCTAACGATTGCTCCTCTTGTAATAGTAGACTGTTCTTATCAGAATGAAATTGTGAAATCCGGTAGTACCGATATTCGTTTAAAAATTTAACACTAAACATAATGTACCAGATAAAACAGCAGCTTACTGTTTAATCATTCATGATCGTGTGATACGTTACAATCCCTCTACAAACTTGGTTCAAGAAGTATAAAACCTAATAACCACAACCACATTTCACTTTCTTTTCCGATACTGAACAGTGAGCACGATGACTTTCTTACTAGACGTACAAGGTTTTCAATGTAGCGAGAATCGATTTGTTTTCAAAGAAGTAGCTATTGTTGCATTAAAGGAAAAACCCCAGTTTATCATTACACATTTGAACCTCCATTTCCGTGGGACGCCCTCCCAATTCGTTACAGAAGTCAAAATCGTTGGTTAACTAGAAATTTTCATGGGTTATATTGGGATAATGGTGATCTTCCATACTCTGCGATTCATGATATTATTCATCCTATATTGATGGAGTCAACACTTGTATATGTCAAGGGATTACAAAAGAAGGTGTGGCTACTAGAATACTTTCCTAATGTTAACTTTGTTAACATTGAAGACATCAATTGTCCATCGTTCTCAAATCTAGAAACTGATTTCAAAGTTAAGGTGTGTTCTTATCATTTATTTAAAACAACTGTTGAACCGACTTGTGCTTACAAAAATGTTCTTTTATTAAAATATTGGTTATCTTTACACTCCTAAATATGATGTTTTTTTAAAATAAATAAAACAAAGCAAAAATATAAAATTGGTTTTCTTTTTTATTAAACCTTACATATATACTTTTTTACTTTTTGTTATACATTTTACATTTGTTTTACAACATCAGCTGATTTTCCCACAAATCCTTTGAGACGGATCGATGGTTGACCCACTTGTTTATCAATTTTCTCATTGATATCCTCGATTTCTGGCTCCGTAAAAGCTTCTGCGTGTCTAGATGGAAGAAATACAACAAAGCTGTACAAATCGATTAACAGACGAGGTCCCCATTTTGTATGTACCTTTTTGAAGGATTGTATTGGATATGTATGGTTCAATTCCAATGATTTCAGAGCACGTATTTCTTTCTCTTCATAACCCACCCGCACACTATTAAACTTTTCAATAAAGGTTTCCATGTTTTACTAACTTAACCACACTGAACTCTGTTAAACATCTACCGCTCCTTCGCTCGTTAGCACAACTTATGCAAAACCCCCTTCCACTACACATATCTTTGGAGGGGGCTATGTAATAAGAATACGACGCTAGTATTCATCATCTCAGTTGTCATGGAAAAAGCAATCATGATCAGTGTGTCGTCATTACTAATTTTAACATATTTATATAACAATACTCTCTACATTTCACGACCTGATAATACAATTGGTGATCAAGCCTATGTTTGTAAAAATTTTAATAAAGATATTGATGTGCCGTGTAAGTGGAACAAAAACTGGGAATCTATTTTTTTTAAAAAATGTGAATGGAACAAACGTCTTTACTATTGAAAACGTACAAGACCTTTACTCTATAAAACTTGCGTTTGTTGAAAAAGATGGACAGTCTAGAAAATACGTTGAGAGTCGATGGATTCAACTTTATGTGGATGAGAAAAGAGAGGGTGTTGTGGCTATGGGTTACTTCACCGATTCATTCCTATTTCTACAAGTTGTTAGCACTATTAATGTAATTTTTTTTGTTCAATATTTTGATTGTAGCACTTATTTACTTTATTTATATCAAAATAAAGAATCGATAATTTTAACGATTTTTCCTTTAACTTTAAACCTTTCATAAAATATGAAGGGGGGAGCTGAAAAGGGGGGGAAGGGGGGGGGGGGATATGTATTTCTTATGAATTATTGACCTTGACCCACATTCCGTTAAAATGCAACAACTGTTGTTTCACAATAAATTCAAATTTCGATAGTAATTTAAAACACCCTCCTCACTCCTCTGTTTTAGAAAACGGTTATCTTACCCTACTTATGTTTTAAAATTTTTATTTTTCTATTTAACCCAAAAATTGTAAAATTGAACTTGAAACTTCTTACCCACCCCAAGTTAGGATATCATTAAAGTACTTTGAAATTAATGACCCTTACATATTGTTGGCCCCTTTTAACCGGATGGGATTTGAACCAGGCATCAAGCTGAACACATACATCCAAATACACAGAAAATGATGATGATATCGAACATATCCAAAGATACTCTACTGTCTGGTTAGACGATGCAACATCATGGTAATGGAAACGGAATACATAAGGTCAATCCTATTCAATATTTAATCCTACGCAGTATTAAATCAATATCGAAACCACTTGAACCATTAAACAAAGGAGACACCAATAGTGGATACTATTTACTGTGTGCGTGCCTAGTTTTGAATCACTCATAAGCTATATGTATATTTTTATTTTGCTCGCAATAAGCCAATTTCGACATAACCAAGTAACGATAAATGTTTAAAAATTGCTACTTATTCAACCTGTTTCATTCATACGCTTATCTCATAACCCAAATAAATTTCCAAAATGCCTAAGGAAAAGCGAAGTAGCAAGATTAACTCTTTAACAAAACTATTACTTATTGGCTCAAAATGATAATAGTTAGTTATTAAAAAATGATTAATCAAATTTAGTAAAATAAAATGCTCGGGCGCCACTTTGTTAAACAAAGAAAAAGTTACTATACTCCGGGTAGAGCAGTGGTGGTTCCTGAAGGACCCTGATGCTGTGAGAGCTCGAAACTTGAAGAGTGTATTGAAAAAAAATTACAAGAGAAACAAAAAATTTCAAAGCACAAGCCCACCCAAAAGTGTTCCCTACGCCACTGTTGAGACTACCGCTGGGCTCCGGGTGTAGAGGGGACTTTTAGTCTGCAAGGGGGGGGCCAGACAATAATTTGGTAAATATTTGGGGACCAACCTTAAGATTTCTCCAAATGCTGCCTGCAGGTCTTAAGTGGCTTAATTTTGTATCGGGTTGGTCCGATTGATTTTAAAATAATCCCCTGGCCTGGTAGAGTGTCCTCCAGGAGTCTTTGTCCCAACCCGTGGTCCCAGCTTTACAGTCCCCTCGGGAAGCTACTTAGAGTGTGGATGGGCTGACAAAGATTATGAATAAAAAATATTAAAATTATCCTAAAACAAAGAATATTAAAGAAAAGTTAAAAAAAATTTTGGCATTGAAGATGCCTAAAAAAACAGGGGGAAAAAAAGGAAGGGTGCAGGTGGGGGATCTGTCGAGGTCAGAACAAAACGCAAAAGATTCACTAAATCACTCACCAGACACCACAAGAAATATATTTAAAAAAAATTTAACATTACTAAAAATAAGGTGTGAAAAGTGAAACTGATTAATAAAAATTTCAAAATTGCCACAAAGGTCCAAAGGATTAAAAAGATAAAATAAGATATATTAAATGCCTCGTGGCAACAAAAAAAAAATTGATAACAATTTAAGAGTGCTTCGATAAATTATGAATAATTAATGAAAATTAACGAAATACTTAATTTGAATAATTTTACGTGAAATATTAAAAAGATAATTACACAATTAGAGACACAAAACACTAACAGAAGAAAACACACACACACAGGTCTTGTCGGTACCAAGGCTAGAGGAAGAAGTCCTTAGCATCGACCGGAAAAATTCAACGATCCTATCATCGATTGCCTAGTCCTGCGCAAAGTTGTTAGCTTTGATGATAAGACGGAAGGTCGATCAAAATTTGGAAGAAATCAATACTAGTGAACCAAGACAAAGACAAACTGAACAGAAATAAGTTAAATTTTCGTAACGGGGATTTTTCATAGAAAAAAAAAAAAGTTTCAACCCCAATAAAAAAAAAACTTTTGGGTGTTTTTATTCCCACCAATGTTGGTGAGCGGGTTGTCCCCCCCTCTTGTGCAAAGTCGGAGGGGTAAGGCGGATGGCCCTCTTCAGCCTCCTTTAGAAATAGTGGGAATGGGAGGAAGAAAGATGAGACGAACGAAATGAAGACAGAAGAGAAGTGAAAGACTATCTGTAGAATATTACTACCCCAGCATTTGCCAAAATGATTCAAGAAAACCACAGAAAAACTTGGACCAGAGTAGCCGGCTCCGGAATCGAACCGGTGACCTCCCGAATGATCTAGACGACTAGGCCATGCCGCTCGGTAATCCCAATGAATCTCAACAAACCCAAATGATAAACAAATAAAATTGTATCTCGTAAGTCGCCGTGGCGCTCTAACGAACCAAATAAACTGATTTCAAAAATTCTTAAATTCCAAATGTACTGTTTTAGACAATCCTAATCTAAAAATTGATTTAAATACCCGCTTAGGCAAAATTGAAGCTATATTTACCGAGTTTGAGCATATTCAACCGGACATCGAGCAAGTGTGTCTCGATAACCAATCTGAAGAATCAAGTGAGCAAGAACAAGAGCGCGAGGCTTTCGAAAATTTGTACTATGATAATGTTGCTAATGCTAAATTAATTCTAGAAAAAATAAACACCTTACACGCCACTATCCCACCCGAACAGCTAAGTCTAGGTTCAGTGGCGCACTCGCCCTTGTTCCAGTCGGGTAGTCAATACGGACCACGTTTACCCCCAACCTAAATTTAGTGGCTCCTATGAAACCTGAACCAATTTCAGAGACACATTTCTCTCACTAATAGACAAAAATGCGCAAATTAACAATGTAGAAAAATTTTACTACTTACAGTAGTAGGGTAATAGGGATACTATAACACTTCTATGGCATGTCCATCCTCAGTCCCTTACCATGACCTCTAATGGCATTTTAGAGGTCATTTTTTTGCAGGAAGTTCGAAACGTCGTCCTCTAAAGCGTGAAACTGTGTTTCGTTTGACCTCTAAGAAGTCTTCGTCTGCCTGGAGGCGGAGCCTATTTTGTCATGTCTTTCAAGGTCATTCTTCGTCACACCTAACACACCTGAGGCTGTTGACCTTTTAGAAGACCCCTGTGACGTAATTTATGCATGTTGCATCTTGTTTTTGTAAACTGTTGACTTTATAGTTTTTTTTTTGTTGACCATTGCTTTTCCGTACCGGTTAGAACATTGTGATATCCTCCGTCTTATTCCTATTTCTATAAACACTATCATATCAATATAAGTTATCAAATCTAATTCAACTTCTGTGATTTTTAACACACTATCGAAAGCTAAACCTGGATCAGTATAATAATATAAACTATCTAATTTATACGTCGTCCAGCATGTTGATCTAAAATTTTCAAATATGTCAGCAAGCAGTAGAACATCTGTCTTCCATACATTACATGCATGATTATATTTTTTTGCGAAATGTTGCAATCATAAATTGAACTGTAATAATTTTCTCGAGATCGTAATTCAATATCTTCTAATTTTTCCCAACAGTCTAGATATTCATACGGAAAAACACCCTTACGCTGAACTAATTCAAATTCTTCATCATTTTGATAATAATTTATTCCGATAATTTTTTGTTTCTTAAGATGATAATTTATCTAAGCTACTGGCCATAAAACGAAAAGAGTCTAAAAATCTAAAACTAATATTACTTCTCCTTATTAACCGGTAATAAAGAAATATTACCTTTTATTTCTACGCTTAAAGCTTTAATTATGAAATGACTGTCATATCCAGATAAATTGTGAAAAATTACAGGTACTGTATGATCATTTTTATAATTCAAGTTACAATTTGAATGCGGTGGACCTCTATAATTTCCAGTCAAATGACAATGATCCATTACATTAACATTTTCATTACTAAATGGTCTACAATTATAACAATAAGTAGCAGTAAGATGTTGATCTCCTTGTTCATTTGATAATTTTTTAATTGAAATAATGTTTGAAAAAATATTTTTAAATTCAAAAGCTAAAGTTTCCAATTCCTTAACGAACCACGTAATACAATCTTTCCCTGTATATAACTTAAATTTAGATAGCGAATCATTGTAGTTACATTTGAGATAATATGCAATACTGAAAGGCTCATGTTTCTGATATTTTTGCATTTTACTTGTACATTTTAAGTCGCTATATTTAACTAGTATGCTTTCCATATCAGCATAAATTACAAAGGGTGCAAATTCCTTATTCTTAAAATTTTTAAATTTTAAATACTTTTCGTTATCTTTTGCTAAAGTGATTTTTGTCTTGTTTAAATTTTTACAATTAATTAAATGCTTTTCTAGTTTCCTTTGATGTAAACTTGTTTGAACAACGGTTACATATCCATTTTCTAATTTTACTGTTTTTCAATTGTTTGTGTAATAGTCGTGAAAGATCATTAATTAATGCAAAATGAAACGTTCTATTTCATTCAACATTTGTTTCATTAAAATCAGTATAGGAATCTGAATAACTATCAACAATATCACAATTTAAATTATCACATGCTATCATTAATAAATTAATATGAGGTGTAAAATCAGTTTTACTCAGAGAAATGGGTACAATACTAGTTTTATCAAGTATGAAAATGTTAATTGATTAATTGTTCATTTTTTCAAATTTATCTAAATATTTTAACTTAATTGGAAAATTAATTCCTTCGTATTTAAGAACGGTACTAAAGTGTGGATATGATGTTATTCTATTTGGATTTTTATTGAACGGTGCAGGATGTAAGGTAGCTACAACAGACCATAGAAAACAGAATTCATCATTATTTTGAATATTGATAAATGATTTTTAATTTTTTAATAAATAAAGGCATTTCCACACATGTGGAAAGGCCTACGGTAATTGGAGCGTAATTATTAATATTTATTTTAAGTTGTATTGTAGCGACCAGTGACACCGTACGTGTGTGCGATAACAATTTGTTCATGTACTTCTTATCGCTAACATGTTTACGGCGTAGTCACCGCGTGCGGCTCTTTCTGGAATGATCGACGACTTTCTAATTATTATTCACCATTCGGGAATAATCAGGACTTCTTCGAGTTCCTGTCTAGAAAGTTCGAAAGGTGTATATAAAGTGATCATCTTTGGAGCGAGGAACAGTAGTTGTGATAAAGCATCAGTGCGCGAAACAAACCGATAAATAATAAACAAAACTAATATAAATAAATTGTTATATAAATACGTGAATTGTTCTAATATAAATAGTAGTTCTAAGTTAGTGTTTAAGTGTTATATAAATAGTGTTAAATAATTAATTGTTTAAATAAATATCTTTGATTAGAAAATTCGTTACAATTGGTGTCAGGTGTGGGGTCTGCGAATCGATCCCCAGAGAATTTTCTAGTGTAATAAAAATATAAAATAAATCAAAATGCCGAAAAAATTGTTCGAGTTAAAAGTCGCCGAATTGAAAAGCGAACTCAAGGAGCGAGACGAAGATACGTCTGGTATTAAGAACATCTTACAGAAGCGGCTCGAGGAGGCTTTGATACAAGAAGGTTTCCATCCCAGCACATATGAATTTGAGGATCAATTGGAAATAAAACTAAAGAATCTTGAAGATAAATTAAATGAAAATTCAAAAGTCCTAGAAGAAAAATTAGAAAAATTCGAAGGAAATTTGGAAGAATGACTGGTAAAATTCGAAGAAGAACAAGAAGAAATAAACAAAAAGCTGGGGACTGTCGACGAAAGATTGGCCCAGCTGGAAGAAATGGTCCTGAATTCGGAAAAACAAGAGACCAGTCACCAACTTATGGAAAAGAGGCATAGCGTGGTTGACGGCAAAAAATTCCCGACGTGAAAGAAGAACAGGTCATCTCAAAAGTGCATATGAAGCTACCTACGTTTGACGGTACGATGGGCCACGTTTTTGACGCAATTCAAAGTGGCTGCAAAAGCTTACAAATGGACGTTACAAAAAGCTTCCTCACTCGCCTTTGCTCTGCGTGATGGTGCTGGCGAAATTTTGAACACGTTACCACCGGAAGAATTACTAGACTACCATCGGCTAGTAAAAAGATAAGAGATGCGATATGGCCAAGCATATCTGACGGCTGTGTACCATGTGCAGTTAAATAACCGACGACAGAAGACAGGAGAAAGTCTTCAGGAATACTAGGCAGATATCGCACGGTTAGTCCGGCTCGCCTATCTGGGTACGGCCGATGATACCATGGAAAGATTGGCCGTCGACGCGTTTATTGACGGACTAAAGGGCGACGAAATACAACAGCGACTCCGACTGGACCGGGCAAGGACATTGGTAGACTCATTGGCCCGTGCACTGGAATACGACGTCGTCAAACAGGCGTCGCAACGACAAGTCGAGTGCGGGAATTAAAAGCAGAGGCAGCCGGTCGGGACGATAGACTGGATAGACTGGAAGAGATGATCCGCCTAATGACGACTAAAATAGAAAGGAAGCCCAGGCAAGTCAGGTGCTGGAACTGCGGGAAGTTAGGCCACGTGAGAAGCAGCTGTATGAGCGAGAGATCTGCTTCTCAAGAAGATAAGCCCCGCGTACAGGAAAACTAGTCAGGGTCGGCACGGCGAGGCAAACGTCGATTCCGGAGCATGAAGCCCCCGGTCTAGTTGCACTGACAAAAACCATGAAAGATAGAGCTGATAGCCTTTTTCTTACGGGACGTATAAATGGGAAGCGGAGTTCGTTTCTATAGGATACCGGAGCAAGCAATACGAGCCAATGTGATGACAACAAGCAAGCTTCAACCGATCCAATGAAAGCTACGCACGGCCACCGGGGAAATGGTAAATGTCCATGGTGAAAGCTACGTCAAGATCCGCATAGGAAAGACCTCCTTCCGACACTGCGTGCTTGTGGCCGAAATTGAAGATAACGTCATTCTCGGCTTGGACGTGCTTCGGAAATACGACTTTTGCCTGAGTTTCCAAAGAAAAGTCGTGTTCTTAAACGGAGAAGAGTTCAGGCTAACTACTCAGGACACCGTACCATCCCAAGTCAGAAAGTAAGAAACAAGAACGGAAGACTCGCAACGCCTACCAGAAGCCTTGACGAAATTGTGCCAGGAAGCAGGTAGCAACCTATTTAAATAAAAAGTATTACTAAGTATAGTTAGAATTACTGTTTCACTTCCCATGATATGGAAAAAGATATCAAGCGTAAGCTTATTACAAAACGTAATATTGTAAAGAAAAAATTAAATTTATTGAAAGAGGGACAACTTGTACATGAAAATGTTTTCGCACCGATTACAAAACATGTAAAAAATATTGAAACCAAACTAAAGGATGATGATGATGATGATCGTGATGAAAATACAGCTAAGTACAACGATTATAGTGAAGATAACACTGAGGCAGATGATATTTCAAAACTTTTTAATAAACCATCATCAACATCGTGTTATAATTCTACACCGATACATAAACGTTTAAGTGAATTAAAACAAAGTCCACAAATTCCATCCCTAAAAAATCTATAGTGCAAGAAATTGAAGAGGAAATAGACAAGGACGATCAACACCAACAACAAGAAAGTGTAAGGGATTTTTCAAAGATTACAGAAAAATCGTATACAGATTATTTAGATCAATATGATCCGTTACCAAGGAGATACTTAGATGAATTATATAACAATCCTGATGCATTCGATCAGAAAACAGGAGTACGTCATGATAGAGAAACTGAAAAATTTAACATTGGTACATATACATAGATGGATCAGATGTAATTATAAAGAATACAAAATATAAAGGTACTCGAGGACTTTACGAATTACTATTTAAAAAAGCTCCTGTTGATTATTCAAAAACAGACCTAAAAAATTATAAAGACATTCTACAAAAAACAAATGCACTGAACGTCATTATCAGCACAACAAACAAGTCGCTGGTAGCCGATCAAAAAAATATAAAAAACTAATAGCACCTTTAAGGGAATGGTGATGATGAACGTTGTGACAAACAACCCAGTCGATTATACATACTGGAACGATCCAAACGAATTAGTTGATAGATTACGTTTACTGACTGCGTCACAGCAGGCCGGTCATACGGGACATGAAAACAAAATCAATTCTATAATAGAAGAATTACGTGAAACCAGCATTATAGTATAATTGAAAAAATTGATTGAGTTAGCCTCTACTATATGAAAGTTGATTATCTTGAAGTATGGAATAAAACAATAATTTAAAACTTTCACTTAAATTTATTTTAATATTTCTTAACAAACTTGTTAATACTGCATACAAAAGACAAGGGAAAGAAATTGACAATATTGGAAACAATAGAAATAAAAACCCATTTAAGTAAAAATAAAGAAAATGTTTTAAACGAAATGGAAAACTTGTATGACTCACCAATTGTAAGTATGTGTACCAAACATTTACTTCCCCCACCTGAACCATAGATTTTTAGTATTTAAGCTAGATTTAATAAACTTTATTGTACTTACTTCTTCTGAAGATGACCTTGTAGGTCGAAACAAGTTTGTTAAGAAATATTAAAATAAATTTAAGTGAAAGTTTTAAATTATTGTTTTATTCCATACTTCAAAATTATAGTATAATAATGTCCACCGATGAAAAAAAGCAAGTATACGTATACAGTGAGAAAAAAGCTGCAATTGTTGAAAGAGTAAATAGAACCTTAAAAAATATCATGTGGAAGCGTTTTAGTTTAAACGGAAATTATAAGTGGATTAACATCTTAGATGATGTAGTTAACCAGTATAATAATAAAAACATACAACAACGGGAATGAAACCTAAAGATGTAACTAAAAAACACGAGAAACTTTTGTTGTCAACTGTCTACAATCACTTAAATTGGTTAATAAAAATTCCAAGTTTAAAGTAGGTGATCGTATAAGAATATCTAAAGTACGGGGATTATTTATTAAAGGATATCAACCTAACTAGTCAACAGAAATTTTTACAGTTAAAAAAGTTAATTTAACAAAGTTAAATACCCTGATGTATACTTGGTTGAAAAAGTTTTAAAACGAAAAAAGGATCAAGTTTATGTAAAATGGTTAGGTTTTAGTAACAAAAGTTATAGCTGGATTAATGTAAATGAAATATTGAAATAAAAAGTACTAATATTAATAAATACGTTAAAAATTAATTTTGTTTTATTGAAACATACAATACAGTAAATAATTTCAGTAACTAATCACCCTATATTTTCTTATCCATATAAAAATTGTAAAGGTCAACTAACTAATAACCCTATATTTTGTTTTTTTGAAACATACATACAGTAAATAATTTCAGTAAATAATCACCCTATATTTTCATATCCATATAAAAATTGCAAAGGTCAACAAAAAAAAACCATCAAGTCAACAGTTTACAAAAACAAGATGCAACATACATAAATTACGTCACAGGGGTCTTCTAAAAGGTCATCAGCCTCAGGTGTGTTACACCTGATGAAGAATGACCTTGAAAGACAGTTTCATGCTTTAGAGGACGACGTTTCGACCTTCCTGCAGAAGAATGACTTCTAAAATGCCATTAAAGGTCATGGTAAGGGACTAAGGATGGACACATCGAAGTGTTATAGTATCCCTATTACCCTACTACTACTTACAATCAACCGTATAAGGCGAAGCAGCTTTAAATAATCGGCTCATTAGCGGCTATCGAAAATAGCTATACGACAGCCTAGTCTTTGTTACAAGAAAGATACGATAATCGAAAGGCAATCATACATTCCCATGTCAAATGTATCCTTGATTTACCAATTATAAAAGATGATTCATATGTTCAATTAAGGAAATTTTTAGTTTCATTTCAAAATCATTTCAAATCATTACAAAATATGAATGAGTTACCTATTAAATTAAAAATTAGATATTAAAACCCGCAAAGAATGGGAAACGTTTTCTAAAGATATTGATGTTCCTAAAACACAAGACTTTTTAAAATTTTTATCGCAGCGTTGCCGTTTCCTAGAATCCTTAGATTTCAAATTAAACACTACTCACAATTTAAGTTTGAAAGGTCTTTTGAACGCAAAACTTTGGTCTCTCAAAATTCCTATCCCCTTTGTCACATGTGCAAATATAACCATTTTATTTATTCATGTAAAAAATTCCTAGATTTTCCTATATCGAATAATATTTTCGAGGCAAAAAAGGCAAACCTATGCACCAACTGTTTGCGATCGGGACATCGGAACGGAAAATGTCGGTCATTGCATACTTGCAAAAAATGTCAAGGCAGACATCACACCCTTTTGCATAATGAAGTCAGCCATATTTCAAATTTTTTTTACTGGAGATATTGCTAAAATGTACAGGCAAATCTTGTTAGATCTAAGCCAGCGCAAAATATGGCGCGACGACCCTAATAAAAAAAATTCGACAGTACCGTTACTTACGGAATGGCTAGTTCTTCTTACTTGGCCACTCATTATATAAGGGAAATTGCTAACCACTCTGCAGAATACTATCCCATTGAAAACCATCTACTTCGTTTCGACTGCTACGTCGATGATATTCTAGCAGGTAGTGATAGCAAAGAAAAACTTGTCGCTCTCGGAAAAACTTGTTCAATTGCTTGAAACCTACGGACTTGAATTGAGAAAGTTTTGCTCTAACGATTCCGAAGTCCTATCCAATTTAGCCCCTGAGGATTCAAGTGACACTCATTTCATCCTTAATGATTTTCAGAGCACTAAAGCCCTAGCAATCTCTTGGAACTCCAAACAAGATTTATTTATATACACTTCGAACATTCAATCCAATTCCAAAGCAGTTAGTAAAAGAACCATACTTTCACTGATTTCGCAAATTTTCGATCCCTTGGGTCTTCTTGGTCCCATGGTGATTCAGGTTAAAATTTTACTCCAACAACTATGGCTTCTTAAAATAGACTGGGACGCGCCGGTTCCCACTAACGAATTTCGAATTTGGAAAAACTTTACCTACCACTTATCTCTAGTTGATTACTTCAAAATTCCTCGACAAGTCATAATTAAAAGTTCTATTTTGTTGAGCTCCATGGATTTAGCGACGCCTCTATAAATGCCTTTGGTGCGTCCATTTAAGTACGTACGCTCATTTGACTCATTTGGTAATATTGCTTTTATGTGCCAAAAGCCGTGTTGCTCCCCTGAAGGCGGTATATTTACCCCGTCTTGAGCTTTGCGGAGCTTTGGTTCTTTCCCGATTGATTAGTAAGGCTGTGAGTGCTTTGCATTGCAACCCAACCAAAACTCACTACTACAACGATTCTACAATCGTGCTTTGTTGGATTTCTCTAGAGTGCCGTCAATTAAAAACCTAAGTATGTATCAGAGTTTCCGAAATCCAACACAATACTGATGTAAACAATTGGTTTCACATATCTTCTGCTGAAAACCCAGCTGACATCATCTCCAGGGGTATTAATCCCTACCTATAAAATTGCTCTTTATGGTGGCACGGACCATCATTTCTGTCATTACCCACTGAACATTGGCCAACCGAAACGCACATTTCCAATTATCATCGTATTAATTCCGATCCTGAAACCTTAGAAGTAAATTCTAAATCTATAGTTCTTGCTTCAACTTCTATTGCTAGAAACCCACTTTTCGACAAATTCTCGAACTACAATAATTTGGTTAACGTGACCGATTCGCACGAAACTTCTCTCATCTCGTCAAGTTGGACATTTGACGCTCTCGGGGCACGAAAAGGCCATAACTACCCTAATCATAATTACACAAAATGAATGCTTTTCTAGTGATATACGAGAACTTACTTCTAAAGGCTGTCTAAGTCCCCAAAGTAACTTAAAAGCTCTTAATCCATTTATTGATTCCCAAGGAATTCTGCGTGTTGGTGGTCGGCTTGAATATTCAATGCTTGATACCAAGTTAAACATCCTATTTTATTACTTCAAAGCCATCCTCTTACCCATTTGATTATAACCTGGGAACACCAACGAAACTTACACCCTGGAATCCAATCCACCTTGTCCTTTGTTAGGCAAAAATTTTGGCTTATACGTGGGAAACTCACAGTTAAGGTTGTCATCCGCAAATGTGTAGCCTTCTATAAAGTCAACCCTAAACCTTTAAGTACTTTTATGGGAGACCTTCCCTAGCCTAGAGTTAATCCTTACAGACCTTTCCTCCACACCGGCATGGACTATGCGGGTTTCTTTCTGATTGAGGACTCTAAATTAAGAAATCGAAAATTTATTAAGGCCTATCTGTGTCGTTGTGTGCCTGGCCACCAAAGCAGTGCACCTGAAATTGGTTACCGACCTCACTTCGCAGGGTTTTCTGGCTATGCTTAAGCGATTTGTTTCAAGACAGCGGAATGCGAGTTACGAGAGTGTTTGTGCGTTAGCTAAGTTTTGGCATGTAGAAAACTTCCCTGCGCCCTCTATTTTTTGATAGGGTCCAAGGAAAGAGGCGCTAAAGAGGATAGTAGTGTCTTCAAGACACGGGCCTTGTATCGATTATATTTTTGGTGGTTCAGAGAATAAGCGTACTCCTGTTTGTCTGCCATGTTTTACATTTTTGTACCGTTTTCTTTTACCTTTATTAATTTAATTTAAGTTTGTTTAAGTTGAAAATAAAGTAGTAAACAAATTTTACGTGTGTTTGTTCAACAAAAAAAAAATACAGTCCATTTCGAAGAATTAAGCAGTTGCCCAAACATATTTGGTCCATACGACCCAGATTTGGCATCGCATTTTGGAAACTGAAGCCACCTTTAAATAGAAGAAATCCCCTGAAACCAGGAAACAACGAATAAATATGGCTTCAAAGGAAGAATTCGAGAGGTTAGCAAGGAACAGGGGTACATGTAAATCACAATGAACTTTTTTTGGTAAATATTTAGATATAATTGATAAGAAAGCCTCTTTAAATGATGCAGAATTATTTGAACTTAAAGATAGGTTAAAATATAAATTGTTTATGAAAAATATTAGCATTTGCAGGATCAAATAGATATGATCGATAATGAAATAGAGATACAATTAGAAGAAAGATCCAATTTTGAGGATATATATTTCAGTTTAACATCTAAAGGTAAATCGTTCATTAAAAGATTTTCTTTTGAACAAGATGAGGTAAGCTTACTTATTGAGCTCAATAAGTAGTCAAAAAGAAAAAAAACCGGGAAATCTAAGTTCCATAAAATTACCAGCAATAACTTTGCCAAAATTCTCTGGGGATTATAAAAATTTGCTTGAATTTAGAGACGTATATAGTAGTCTTATACACTGTAATAAAACTTTAACGCCAATACAAAAATTTCATTATTTAAGAGCGTCATTGCAAGATTCTGCGGCTCAAGTCATACGTTCGTTAGATTTTTCAGGGGATAATTATAGCATTGCTTGGATAACCTTGTGTGATCGATATAACAATAATCGGTTACTGGTGCACATGCATCTTAAATCTTTATTTGAAATAGAATCAATTGGGAGGGAGTCATCCGAAAAGATAAGACGATTAATCGATAGTGTATCAAACAATTTAAATGCATTAACTACTCTAAAGTAAGAAACGCAACATTGGGGTACACTGATTATGTACTTGGTTAGCACGAAATTAGATCCAATTACAGATCGTGAATTGGAAGAATTAAAAAGTAATAAAAATGATATTCTCCAATGCTGGATGTAGACTGATGATTTCTCCTGCGCAAGTTGTATTTATGCTGGCGGAGCCTGTTCCGCTTCAGTCGACCGTGTGGAGGCGGTCGGAATTGTTCGAGCGTTCCTGAGAATTGGGTTCCAGATCTGATTCAGCTTTACCGTTTCCTCCTTTTTATTGAAGTTTTCTGGGTGTTTATGGATTTCAATGGCCTCTCTAACCATCCTGTTACCGCACCGGTTACCACAACAGGTTACCACAACAGGATGGTTAGAGAGGCCATTGAAATCCATAAACACCCAGAAAACTTCAATAAAAAGGAGGAAACGCTAAAGCTGAATCAGATCTGGAACCCAATTCTCAGGAACGCTCGAACAATTCCGACCGCCTCCACACGGTCGACTGAAGCGGAACAGGCTCCGCCCCCTTCCACCAGCATAAATACAACTTGCGCAGGAGAAATCATCAGTCTACATCCAGCATCGAAGATGGAAGGACCTCTGAAGAAGCTCGCCACTCGTGCTAGCGAAACGTTAGGAAGAAATTCCAATCGACGACGGCCTTTAAACCCGACATTGAATATCACCGGTTCATTTCTCACTAGCCTAGTCAAAAGTTATTAATAGCGCAACACTCATGTATTCAGCACTAACCAACTACCCTCTTCTCCGCCATCCTGGATCCAACTTGTACCCATTACCATAAATTGATGAAACACATCTCTATTTCCTCGGGCTCCTTTGCAGGACACTACTGTAGCGGCCAGTGACACAGTACGTGTGTGCGATAACAATTTGTGGCATGAACTTGTTATCGCTAACATGCTTACGGCGTAGACACCGCACACGGTACTTTTCGTGTTATCAACTTACAAGATGTAAATCATTCTCCGGCGACAAGTGACAAGTTCAATTCTGGAATAATCGAGTACTTTCTAATTATTACTCATCATTCGGGAATACTCAGGATTTCTTCGAGTTCCCGCCTAGAAAGTTCGAAAGGTGTATATATTGTGATCATCTTTGGACCGAAAGACAGTTAGTTGAAGAAAGCATCAGTGCGCGAATTAAAACCGATAATAGACAAATTGTTATATAAATAAGTGAATTGTTGTGATATAAATGGTAGTTCTAAGTTAGTGTTTAAGTGTTATAAATAGTGTTAAATAAATAATTGTTTAAATAAATAGTTTAACTAGAAAATTCGTTACAATTGGTGTCAGGTGTGGGGTCTGCGAATCGACCTCCAGAGAATTTTCTAGTATAATAAAAATACGAAATAAATAAAATGCCGAAAAATTTGTTCGAGTTAAAAGTCGCCGAATTGAAAAGCGAACTCGAAGAGCGAGACCAAGATACGTCCGGTACTAAGAACATCCTACAGAAGGAGGCTTTGACACAAGAAGGCTTCGATCCCAGCACGTATGAATTTGAGGACGAATTTGAAAAGAAATTGGAAAAGAAACTAAACGAAAATTCAAAGAACCTGGAAGAAAAATTAAATGAAAATCTGGAAGAAAAATTAAAGGAAAATTCAAAGAATCTAGAAGAAAAATTAAACGAAAATTCAAAGAATATGGAAGAAAAATTAAACGAATTAAATGAAAATTCAAAGAATATGGAAGAAAAATTAGAAAAATTCGAAGGAAATTTAGAAGAAAAACTGGGAAAATTCAAAGAAGAAACAAGAGAAGAAATAAACAAAACGCTGGGGACTTTCGACGAAAGATTAGCCCAGCTGGAAGAAATGGTTCTACTTCCGGAAAAACGAGGAGAGACCAGCCAGCAACTTACGGAAAAGAGGCATAGCGCGGTTAACGGCAAAGAAATCCCCGACATGAAAGAAGAGCAAATAATCTCATCCAAAGTGCACATGAAGCTTCCTACGTTTGACGGAAAAACATCATGGACCACGTTTTTGACGCAATTCGAAGTGGCTGCAAAAGCTTACAAATGGACGATAGAAGAGAGAGCTTCTTCATTTGCTCTAGCTCTGCGTGATGGTGCTGGCGAAATTCTGAACACGTTGCCACCGGAAGAATTACTAGACTACCATCGGCTAGTAAAAAGATTAGAGATGCGATACGGCCAAGCACATCTGACGGCTGTGTGCCATGTGCAGTTAAAGAACCGACGTCAGAAGACAGGTGAAAGTCTTCAGGAATACGAGGCGGACATTGCTCGGTTGGTCCGGCTCGCCTATCCAGGCACGGCTGATGATACACTGGAAAGGTTGGCTGTCGACGCATTTATTGACGGACTTAAGGACGACGAAATACAACAGCGACTCCGACTGGACCGGTCGAGGACTTTGGTAGACACATTGGCCCGTGCACTGGAATACGACGTCGTCAAACAGGCGTTACAACGACAATGTCGAGTGCGGGAATTAAAAGAGGAGTCAGCCGGTCGGGACGAAGTTAAATTGGAAGAGGTGGTCCGCCGCATAATGACCAAAATAGAAAGGAAGCCCAAACAAGTCAGGTGCTCGAACTGTGGGAAGTTAGACCACGTGAGAAGCAGTTGCAAAAGGGAGAGATCTGCCTCTCAAAAAGAAAAGCCCCGCGTACCGGAATTAGTCAGGATTAGTGCGGCGCCGGCGGAGCAAACGTCGATCCCGGAGCAAGAAGCCCCAAGTCTAGTCACACTGACGAAATCAATGAAAGATAGAGCTGACAGCCTTTTTCTTACGGGACGTATAAATGGGAAACGGTGTTCGTTCCTATTGGATGCCGGAGCAAGCAGGACGATTATACGAGCCAATGTGATAACAAGCAAGCTTCAACCGACCCAATGGAAGCTACGCACGGCCACCGGGGAAACGGTAAATGTCCATGGTGAAAGCTACGTCAAGATCCGCATAGAAAAGACCTCCTTCCCCCGCGTGCTTGTAGCCGAAATTGAAGACAACGTCGTTCTGGGCTTGGACGTGCTTCGGAAATATAACTTTTGTCTGAACCTCCAAAGAAAAGTCGTGACCTAAAACGGAGAAGAATTTAAGCTCACTACTCAGGACACCGTACCATCCCAAGTCAGAAAGTTAGAAACAAGAACGGAAGACTCACAACGCCTACCAGAACCTTTGTCTAAATTGTGCCAGAAAGCAGGTGACAAATCTAATCCTAACCAAGGCCATCACATAAAAGGATTACTAAAAGAATACCAAGACGTCTTTGAAGTAGAAGGTGGCAAGAAGGGACGAACCAACGCCGTCCTGCACAAAATAAATACTGGCGAGGCCCAACCCATCCGTCAGCGACCCAGGAGACTACCACTGGCCAAGAGAGAAGAGGCTGAAAACATCATAAGTGAAATGCGAAGGAACGGAGTAATAGAACCTTCTACTAGCCCTTGGACTTCGCCGGTAGTCCTCGTCAAGAAAAAGGATGGCTCGACACGCTTCTGTGTGGACTACCGCCAATTAAACAATGTTACGAAAAAAGACAGCTACCCCTTACCACGAATAGATGACACCCTGGATACACTGTCAGGGTCGACGATATTTTCCACCTTAGACCTCAAGAGTGGCAAGTGGCTTTGGACAGGGATGCCAAAGAGAAGACAGCGTTTTCCATTGGAACGGGGCTGTGGCAGTTCAAGGTGATGCCGTTCGGGTTGTGCAACGCACCAGCCACCTCTGAGCGACAGATGGAAACAGTCTTGGTTGGCTTAATTGGAAAGACTTGCCTGGTATACCTCGACGACATCATCGTAGTCGGGAAGGACTTCAACGACCATCTGAAAAATTTGGAGGAAGTTTTCCGAAGACTTCGTGATGTCCACCTAAAACTGAGCCCCAAGAAATGTCAGCTATTCCAAGAGACCGTCAACTACCTGGGGCATGTAGTATCCGGAGACGGCGTTTCAGTCAACCCACAGAAAATCAGGGCCGTGCAAGAGTGGCCTGTACCTGCTGACGTCCATCAAGTCAGAAGCTTCCTTGAACTCTGTACCTACTATAGACGTTTTGTTCCCGGATTTGCTAAAATTGCTAAGCCTCTGACATGACTCACAGAAGAGAGTAGACCATTTTGTTGGGAGCGAGACTGCCAAGCTGCCTTTGAGCAACTAAAGAAAACCATCTCGTCTACACCTGTGTTGAGCTATCCCCTACCAACTGGAAAGTTTATCCTGGACACCGACGCTAGCAATATTGGAATTGGCGCGGTTCTGTCACAAATACAGAATGGTGAAGAAAAGGTGATCGGCTACTTCAGCAGAACTCTATCCAAATCAGAACGGAATTACTGCGTAACCAGGCGCGAATTGTTAGCCGTAGTAAAAAGTGTGGAGCATTTCTACAAATACCTCTACGGAAGAAAGTCTTTTGCTACGAACCGACCATGTCGCGTTGAAATGGCTGCTGAATTTTAAGAACCCCGAGGACCAAGTAGCCAGACGGATAGAGAAGCTGCAAGAGTACAACTTTGACATAGAACACCGAGCGAGAAGTAGCCATAAAAACGCCGACGCCTTATCCAGAAGACCTTGCCCGGACAATTGTAAACACTGTCAACGCGTCGAGGAACGTGAAGAGATTAAAAGGATAACTATCCTGGACGAGCAATGGCAGCCCGACACTATTAAGGCAGAACAACATTCCGATGCGCTCCTAAACATGTTCCTGGACTGGAAGAAGGAAGGCAGAAGACCAACCTGGCAGGAAGTAGCTGCCAAGTCAACAGAAGTAAAATCGTTGTGGGCTCAATGGGATTCCATTGAAGAAGAAGATGGTCTCCTGAGGCGCGTGGTGGAGGATCAAGATGGCACCGAAAGCAGACGTCAGCTAGTGATACCGAGAAGCTTGGTAAAGGATGTTCTGCAGTGCCTCCATGATGACCCTTCGGGAGGACATTTTGGCGTAAAGAAGACCCGTGGCAAAGTACGATAACGATTTTACTGGGTCAACTGCAAGAAGGACGTGGAAGACTGGTGCAGAAAGTGTATGACGTGCGCCGCCAGTAAGGGACCTCAGAAGCAACAACGTGCTCCGATGCGGCAGTATAATGTCGGCAGCCCATTTGAGAGAATTGCCATAGATGTTGCCGGATCATTCCCAGAATCTGAAAATGGGAATAAGTACATCGTAGTGGCAATGGACAACTTTACGAAATGGGTTGATGCTTACGCCCTTCCAAATCTGACGGCAACTACAGTGGCGGAAACGCTCGTGAAAGAGTTAATCAGCCGATTCGGAGCACCACTGGAGCTGCATTCCGACCAAGGACGAAATTTCGAGTCAGCCATATTCCAGGACATCTGTAAGATATTGGGCATTCACAAAACTCGTACTACAGCTCACATCCCCAATCAGACGGCATGGTAGAACGAATGAACAGGACCATTAACAAGTACCTGTCCAAAATGGTCTCCAAACATCAGCGAGACTGGGATCGTTATCTGCCATTGTTCCTTTTGGCATACCGATCTTCCATACATGAAACCACTGGACAAACACCAGCAAGGGTACTGTTTGGCCGAGAGTTGCGACTACCATGCGACTTAAAGTTCGGGTGCAAACCTGGCGAAGACGTGGCTGGAGAAAATTACGTCAGTGAACTTCGAAGACGATTGGACGACATCCATGACGATATACGTTCCCATATGCAGACAGCCAGTGACCGGATGAAGGACGCATATGACATCAAGGCCACTGATGGAGGATTTCAGGAAGGAGATTTGGTGTGGCTTTATAATCCCAAGCGTCAAAGGGGTCTCTTGCCGAAGCTGAAACAAGACTGGGAAGGCCAGTATAAAGTGGTCAAACGAATCAACGACGTAATCTACCGAATTAGACGTACTCCCAATGGGAAACCAAGAGTAGTCCACTTCAATCGACTGGCTCCATATGCTGGGGACAACCACGAAGAAGCTCGAGTTAGAGTTGTGCAGACTCGATCGCCAGAGCCCCAGTACTAAGAATTTATGGCTGAACAGAGCTTACACCGTAAAGCCCGATTTGGGGTCACCACCGAAGTTCAGCAGGACTTATTCGCCGTCCCGAAGGAATACTCGCTAGCCCATTGTGTGGCAAGGGATTTGGACATGAGCCGTGGGATTGCCACGGTCTTTCGGAAGAAGTTTGGGCGACTACCGATGTTACTCAACCAGGTCAAAGATGGAAGAAAAGTATTGCAGTTACTCGATGGGACCCAATCCATCTTCTATCTTGTCACCAAAAGAAAGTCGTCGGAGAAGCCTACCTACCACTCCTTATGGGACTCCCTGATGCAACTAAGAGAGCAATTGCTGCACGCCAACATCCTGAAGCTAGCAATACCGAGGATCGGATGTGGACTCGATGGGCTGGATTGGAGGGTGGTCAGAAACATGCTGGAGGTTTTGTTCCGATACACTGGAATAGAAATCTTGGTGTGCGCCGGAAATCCACGACGAGGACCGTCACCATTGAAGACCGTTGACTGCCATTTTCACCTGGCAACCGGATGCCGAAGCGGATCCACCTGCAAGTACCGGCATGATCCTCTGAATTAACGGCAGAATGTGATCCGGGACGAATCACCCTTAAGGAGGGGGTAGTGTAGCGGCCAGTGACACAGTACGTGTGTGCGATAACAATTTGTGGCATGTACTTGTTACCGCTAACATGCTTACGGCGTAAACACCGCACACGGTACTTTTCGTGTTATCAACTTACAAGATGTAAATCATTCTCCGGCGACAAGTAACAAGTTCAATTCTGGAATAATCGAGGACTTTCTAATAATTACTCATCATTCGGGAATACTCAGGATTTTTTCGAGTTCCCGTCTAGAAAGTTCGAAAGGTGTATATATAGTGATCCTCTTTGGACCGAAAGACAGTTAGTTGAAGAAAGCATCAGTGCGCGAATTAAAACCGATAATAGACAAATTGTTATATAAATGAATTGTTGTGATATAAATGGTAGTTCTAAGTTAGTGTTTAAGTGTTAAATAAATAATTGTTTAACTAGAAAATTCGTTACACTACTTTTGTTTTGACGTTCGGGTCCTCGAGACGGAAGGCTTCGTGCCCCTTACGTTTACAATTGACGGAGAAGTCGCGGCATTGGAATATTTCAGGGCCAGTGGAACTCAACGGGTCGTCTTCTTCACCAGTGTAAACCCATTGACACTCCTCGACTGTTGGTTCATAAGCATCAGGAATTATTGGAAACTGCTCTTCCTGAAGGTTGTATTTTACTTCTAATGTGTGAGCTTCTTCATAAAATTTGGCCTCCATTTTTAATTCTTCCACTTGGAGTTTCACTATCCTTCTGCATTCATGTGGTAGTGCTGCTAAAATTTCATCAGGATCGCGTTGTCGGAGTGTAAGAGCTGCTATACTACCGCTGTACCTATTCCGGCGGCATTTATTTGCTCCTTTTTTCCTGCGTTGCCTGCATTGTGACCGCGGTGCGCCTTACCTCCAGAAGCATTGTTACTTTTTATCAGATTAGTTGCACGTCTGTCCCTTATATGGTTCAACCCATATTTATGAAGTGGTGGCCTTGTGTCTTATCTCTAAATATTATTCCCTTATTTTTATAACTAATTGTTGCCAGGTGGGTTTTTAAAAATTCATTACCTAGTAATATAGCATGCGGGAATTGTGGAATAACCAAACACTGTACCTCCACTTGCCACGTACCTAACATTACCTGTATTCTTTTTGTTCCCACTACTGACACCTTGTTGTTTCCAATTGTTACCAAGGGAGGTGACATCTTGCACTCATATGAGCCATTACAAGTGTCTTCGCCAACTATGTTGACGTTACTCCCTGTATCGATTACTGTCATTGATACCTTCATTTATAACACAATGGACCATTAATATACTTGTGGATGAAATGTTGCTGTAGGCGATGTTTCGGTCCGTGAACATCGCCATTTTTAGTTTTCCGGCTGCTTTTCGTCTCCACTTCTATTTTTCCGAAAACATTCCTGAGTCCGATGGCCTTGCCTTCTACAATATGTGCAATATTTATTGCTGAAGTTGCGGTAACCTGTTTTCTGCTCAGGAGCTCTTCTTTTATTCTCTCGGAATATACACAACCACCGAACACCCTAATGAAGTCCTCTCGCATAGTGGCCCACGTTCCATTTGGATTTCGTCTTACGAACGTCTGGTACCACGCTGCGGCGGCTCCTATCAAGTAGCTGGGAAGGTAACTGATTTTCAGGGCGGTGTCCCAGCCGTTCAGAATAGCAGCATCCTCATATTCCTCCATGAAATTGGCTGCATCCGCTGTTATAGGGTCGAATGTGAGAGGATTAATAAATTTTCTTTTCGGCGATTCCGCTGCCTCGTTCAGTGTTATTGCCTGAAGGATGGTTGTGTTTGCGTTCCCCCGTCTAGTGGTTTCTCCTACACTAACTTAGGTTTGCAACTGCTGTAATTGCATTGAAAGAGCTTGGACCTGTTCTAGCAATGCCTGGTTGGCTTCGGCCATCGTTTCGTTTGGTATCTGTACTGCCGTTATATCTTCCTCAACCCGGAACACTTCGTCTTCAACCCTAGTCTCCTGCGCCCACGATGTTGACGGGCGGGTGGGAGAGCTGTTAAGTAGGTTGCTTCTCTGAAACGGACTTGAAGCCAAGCTGGATAGGATCGACGTGCTTTGCGCCCTAGGTTTTAACTCAAATTTCTCTTCTTCCTGTTGCAGCTTCCAATTTCTGTTGTACAGGTCTCGTCGGCTTACTCGCCATATTAATGCATCGGGACGGTGCACCCTTGCTCCTCGTACTCGTGGAAGCCCAATACATAATTTTTCTTTATTATTTTCAAATAAAAAAATTTGTTGAAGGAAAAAAAAATAAATTATTTTGTACACAATTGCCACACTGTTTACGTTCTATTTGTTTGTGTATGTCAGCATTAATTTACCGCACAGCTCAATACGCTGAACGCAAGCAACACAGAAATACAATACTACGCAAAACATAAACTTGACCTACATTCGTGGCTCCTGGTAACTGCTGATTACTGCTTAGTTTTAGTCGCCCACCAAATACTATATGTAAAATGCACTAATTGAACAATAAAAAAGCAAAAAAAAACAGGTATAGATTACACCAACCGTAGATCGAAGAACGGCAGCCTCCACCATGTAACGTAACTCGTTGGGGGTTGCTTGGCAAGCAAAAGGAGGCCCAAAGAACATCTGTTTAATCTTAACTACTACACATGTATATTGGCTATTTATATACTCGTCATACACAAACTAATCAGCTTAAACTAAATATGTTATCGTAAATATCCCAGTCAGGATCCACTGTTGAGAAGGGAAAAATTTAAAACTCTTACTCTCTGGGTTCGTCCCTCGAGGTGGCGTTCGTAGAGGCTCCTGTCCTTTAGAGGTCCCGTCTCTGGTGGAGTTTCACGGTGCTGGATCGCTCGCGCTTAACTGGACAACACTTACCGCGATTCCCGTAAACTACCAGGACTCTGGACCTACGGATCACCTAACGCGTGTAGACGCTCCCGCGGACTTGGTTGAACCACCCCCTCCAACAGATTTTCCTGACTCTTTATAGGATCCCACATGGTGCTCTTCTCGCTATCCCCACAAGAAATTTCAGAACTTGGTCACGACCTACATTTGTCGTGAATATGTGTTGAATTTCCGTGTAGCGATTTCCTGATCCGTATTTGCATTGCATCGCATAACAATAATAAATATAATTTTGTGACCCGGTTTTACTTGTCGAAAGTTTTAACAAACATATCTCGAAATAAAGGAAATATAAAAAGAAATATAAATTTTGTAAAAATCTGAGCACTATGTGACAAGGTTATCCAAGTGCTATGTTAGTAGGTATATTTGTTTGCTTTGCCACAAAGGCGTTACCTGCGCCCTCTATTTTTTCATAGCGTCCAAGGAAAGAGGCGCTAAAGAGGACAGTAATGTCTCCAAGACGCGGGCCTTGTATCGATTATATTTTTAGCGGTTCAGAGAATAAGCGTGCTCCTGTTCGTCTGCCATGTTTTACATTTTTGTACCGTTTTCTTGTACCTTTTTTAATTTAATTTAAGTTTGCTTAAGTTGAAAATAAAATAGTAAACAAATTTTACGTGTGTTTGTTCAACGAGAAAAAATACAGTCCATTTCGAAGAATTAAGCAGTTGCCCACAGAGATTTTTAAACTTCCGAAATTCAGTCTTATTTTAAGAACAACATGATTCAATTTAATTTTAATCCCGCGCGATCTCCGCATTTTGGAGGTTTGTGGAAAGGAGTTGTAAAATCCTTCAAACATCATTTGCGTCGTGTAGTGTCCGATAAAAACCTTCTCACTTATGAAGAGTTTTATACCTCTGTGGTTCAGGTGGAGACGGTATTAAATTCCCGGCCCCTCTTACCAATCAGCAACGATCCTAATGATCTAGAAACACTAACACCCGGACATTTCCTTATTGGTCATCCCTTAAACATGATCCCTAATGTCGACCTTCAAGAAACTCGTCAACAGACTAACTGGATACCAGATGCTTCAACATATGGTTCAACATTTTTGGTGAAGGTGGTCTAAACAATATCAACATACGCTCCATGAACGCTCCGAATGGCGATTCAAGAGGAACGATCAAAACCTCGGATCCTTAGTTCTGTTGAAGTATGAAAATAACCCTCCATCTAATTGGACTACTGCAAGGATCATTGCGTTCCATACAGGCAGGGGCGGTATCACGCGTGTGGTCAGTGTGCGTACTGCAAACGGCAGCACTTTGAATCGCAGTGTTTTGAAAGTGTGTCTTCTCCCTATTTATGATAAGCCTTTGGCTTACAATCAACTCATTAATAAAGTAAATCTGAGACTTACTTGGTATAAGACTTTATTTTAACATCAAATATCATTGGATTTAATTATTTACTGAATCCTGTTCAAACTTAGTTAGATTTGTATGTATCAATGTGTTATGTTCTTGTCTGTGAGGGGAGGAATCAATACACTTGATGTAGATGTGATAGGCGGTAGCTTTGAGCGAGCACGAGCTTGCGTCTTGTAACGTGGTCCGTATACGACTGCCCCTGCCGGGCTCTTTTGATGTATATCGTCAAAGGGCGGCGTTGCTACGCAGGGTCGTACTCACACATCTTCCTCTTTTTATTTAAACAAAACGAATGATACACAAATTAAGGTTACAAATAATATCGAATATTGAAACAATGTAATGTTTATAATATATTAGTTTACATTAGTATTAGAGACTGAAATATTGTATAGAAATAAAATCATGTGTTTGTTTAGGTCCGGCGCTGTGTCTTGCCCGTCAGGTGTTGTATATAGCGTTGTGGCGGTTTAGGCTGGCGAGCGGACCGACGCGGGGCAATGTTGTTATCTGGGGTGATAGAGATTTTGTTTTTGTTCGGCGAGTTTGCGTTTGTTTGATCGGACGTCTTATCGTTTGTGTTGAAGGGATTGGTGTTGCCTGCGCTAGTACTATCGGCGTCGGTCGAGGGGCCGTTGTTCGGGTTGTCGATATTCTGATGAATGTGATCAGTTGGAGGGGGAGGTTCATCGCGGGGAGTGTGATTTATGATGATTGGGGCTGGGTTATCGGTGTTAAGGTCGTGCTTGTAAGGGGCTGGAACGATGTGCCATCGGTTTCGGCGGATTTTACTGCCTTTTTCGTTTATTATGATAAACGAGTTCGGCATGTCGTCGCGGCTCACGATTTTACCGTATAAGCGCATATCTATTATCCATACACTATCGCCTATTTTTAATTCATTTAATTTGGACGCACGATGACGTTTATTGTACATGCATTCCTGTTTCTCTTTTCTTAATTTTTCTTTTAAAGCGACTTCGGTGTGGTGTGTGAATGTTCCGAGATTTTTTTGTAGGCTTGGTAAGCGTGATTTTATTTTCCTTGAGAACATGAGTTCCGCCGGTAAAAATCCGTTTTCTAGAGGTGTCGTTCGGTGTGCTAACAAGCCGAGGTCTATGCACGGGCATTTTTTAATGATTTTTTTTTGCTATTTTGACCGCGGCCTCGGCAGCTCCGTTGCTCTGGGAGTATTTGGGGGAGCTGGTTTTATGTATGAAATCGTATTCTTTTGCAAATTGTTGAAAGCCCGAGGAAAACTGTGTGCCGCAATCGCTTCGCACGACATCCGGTATACCGAAACGAGCAAACACCGTTTTGCATTGAGCGATTATTTCGTTTTCCGTCATCGATTTTAGAGGGCAGATTTCAAAGAATCTTGAGTAGTAGTCGGTAATGATTAAGTACCAGCGTTTTTCGTGGAAAAGGTCTAGTCCCAACTTTTGCCACGGTCTATCGGGGTGTTCTTCTTTGACGAATGGTTCGTGGGTGTTTTTTCTTTCTTCGACGCATGCCGGGCAGTTTTCGATAAAATTTCTTAGCTGTGAGCTTAAACCGAGCCACCACACCGATTGCTTTGCTCTTTCGCGACATTTATTTATGCCTAAATGACCTTCATGAATTTTCGTTAAGATTTCTAATTGCATGGATGGAGGTATCACTAGTCTAGCATTATAGAGTAACAATTTGTTGCAAACTGAGAAATTGTTTTTGTGTTCATAGAATGGAATGACGTTGGGTGGATTTCTATTTTTTGCTGGCCACGCGAATAGGCAGTATTTTTTTAGTTTTTCGCAAACGGGGTCTTTGTTTTGTTCTTTTTCGATCCTGTCTAACATAGGTGTGGTCGCTGGTAAGCTGCAAATGATCGAATTCACGTAATAGCTGATTTCGTTCGGTAGATCGTCCGTGTTTATTCCGGTGTCGCGTGACGGGTGGCGAGATAGAAAATCCGCTAGTACAAGTTGTTTACCCGGGACGTAAACGATTTTGTAATTATATCTCATTAAGCGCAGACGGATCCGTTGTAGTCTGGGAGTGAGCTCATCCAATGGTTTCGTTTGTAATATTTGGAGTAAAGGTTTGTGATCGGTTTCAAGCGTTACGCTTATGCCGCACACGTACTCCTTGAATCGTTCTAATGCGAATGCCAATGCCAAGGCCTCCTTTTCAATTTGACTGTACCTCTGCTCGCAAGGCGTCAAGGTTTTCGAAGCGTAAACTATTATTTCGCGATTTTTACTCTCTCCCTCCTGCATGAGGGCCGCTCCCAGGCCAAACCCGGATGCGTCTGCCTGGATAATAATATTTTTTGTGTAGTCGTAGTGGGCTAATGTTGGAGCTTCTTTTATTGAATTTTTAATTGAGTCGAAAGCTTTTTGTTGTGCATCGAGCCATACGAACGGGGTGTTGTTTTTCATTAGAGCATTGAGGGGTTCCAAGATCGATGATTTGTTCGGTATGAATTTTCCTACGTAATTAACTACGCCAATAAAGTGCTGTAGTGTTTCCTTATCTTGAGGAGTAGGAAATTCTAATATGGCGGACGCGCGTTGCGGGAGAATATCGATGCCTTTGTTTGAAATTTTGTGACCTAAGAAATCAAGGCTTTCAGTGACAAACGTGCATTTCTTTTTATTAAGGGTGACGCCTTCTTTGCGTAAACGTTCAAGTACGGTTCTCAGAATGTCGTCGTGTTCCTGTCGGTTCGAGGCATGTATTAACACGTCGTCCACGTGGACGCGTACATTAGGTAGCCCGATAAACAACTCCGAAAACATTTGAAGGAAGTAGTCCGACGCGCAGTTCACTCCGAAAGGTAGACATGTAAATAAAAATCTCCCGAAAGGGGTTATAAAGCATGTTAAAGACTGACTTTCTTTATCGAGTCGAATCTGGTGATAACCAGAGTTCGCGTCCAGTTTTGAAAAAATGTTTTTTCCTTTTAATGTGGCTAATAACATGTCGATTTTTGGGAGGGGATGAACTGCACGTTTGACACTTTTATTTAATTCGGTAAAATCGACGCAAAGCCTGATTTCGTCGCTGTCTTTTTTAGTACCACCAGTCTGTCGGAAAGTTTACTGGTAAAATTACGCCGAGACTTAACAATCTCTCTAATTCTTGTTTTAATTTTGGCATTAGCGGAATTGCCACTGGGCGGGGCGTCGAATGCGCGTAAGGTTTTATGTTTTCTTTTAAATGAATCTTTAATTTTCTTCTAAAATGTCCGAGACCGTTGAAGACGTCTTTGAATTCTTCTAGTATTTCTCTTGTTTCTGTCTGTGTATTTTTTATTGAGCGCAAATTATAATTTTTTTTTAAAATATCGAATTCGTGGATTTCTGGTCTACCTAGCAAGTTATCTTTTAGATTTTTGACGACGTATATTTTTACAGGAATGGATTTGGAATCGTATATAATGTTCTCCGCGATAAAGCCTACAGTAATTAGTTCCGTGTTACCTGCTGCGAGCAGTTTTTTGTCGGTCGGGTATATTTTGATGTTTTTCGGTACGTATTTGGATGAGATACAAGTCACGTCCGCGCCGGTATCGATTAGAAAACGAATTTTTTCTTGGAATCCCGTAATTTTAAGTTTGATGACGAAATTTTCCGCGTGTTTGTAATTGTCTCTTACCCTACCGAGAAATGTTGGTGTGGTGTCTCTGTCGTCGCTGCTGCTTTCGCCGTTGTGTATATCTTCTACTCGTTGCACCTTCTTGGATTTGCAGACTCGATCCCAGTGTCCTGTTTTGTTGCAGTTTCGACAAGTGGAGTTGATCGCAGGACATGTTTTGACGTCTTTGTGTCGTTCATATCCGCACCTGTAGCATGCTAGGGTCTCCTTGGTGTAGTGGCCTGGCTGATGTTTTCTTCCTATTTTAGCGTCTTTAGGCCTTTGTTTCGCGACTCTATCTATGTCGGATGTTTTGTCTTGACGAATAGCCTTGTTTTCTCGTGTTTGAATTTCTGCTTGGCGTGCTGTTGCTATCGCATCTTTCAGGGTAAGATTAGACATGAGTTGCAGTCTTTCCGATGTGCGTTGGTCATGTATGCCGATGACTATGCGATCGCGGATCAGCTCGTCTTTAAGAGTACCATACTCGCATGATTCCGCCAGCGTGTGTAGCGCTGTGACGAAAGAGTCTACGCTCTCCTGTTCTCCTTGGGTGCGTGAATTAAATCTGACTCTTTCAAAGATTGTGTTTTTCTTCGGGGAAAAGTATTCGTCGAATTTTTTTCCGATTTCATCGAGTGTTGTTGTTTCCGAAGTGACAGGCATAATTTGCTTTAAAATATCTACTGATTTTTCGCCCATGACGTAGCATAGGAGGTCGATTTTTTCATTTTCTTCTTTCTCCGACAAGTTAGCCACTGAGACGTATCTTAAGAATCTTTTTTTCCACGTTGGCCAAAGTTCGGGTTTACTGAAATCGAACTCGTTGAGTGGCCGGATGTTTGGAGTCGATAACGAAATGTTTGTTTGGCTTTCTCCATTTTCTTACTGTGAAATGCCTGTGTATTCGAACTCTTCTGGGGGTTGAATTGCAAAACACTTTTCGTGCGCGGTGTTATCACAACTGTATGCGTATGTACTATATGTTAACGTTTACCGCTACCACCATGTTATGTTCTTGTCTGTGAGGGGAGGAATCAATACACTTGATGTGATGTGATAGGCGGTAGCTTTGAGCGAGCACGAGCTTGCGTCTTGTAACGTGGTCCGTATACGACTGCCCCTGCCGGGCTCTTTTGATGTCTATCGTCAAAGGGCGGTGTTGCTACGCAGGGTCGTACTCACACAACACAATCATTTGTCTATTGAAAGGTACCGCAGTACTTTCAAGGGCGGCGGTATGTTCGGTTTTAGTTCGGTTTTAACTCATGAATGAATGTTCTATGTATTTGTCTTTTGTTAACTGCCGCACTGCAGTTTTCCTTCTTTGGCGGTCTTTCGGCATTTTTTGTCGGCTGTCGGCACGTTTGGTGATACTACTGTGGGTAGAAAGGTTGTCTTCACGGGAGCGGTCGATTATTATGGTTTAGACTAGAGATGAGCGAACATGTCGCTCCGTGCTCATTTTATAACATAGATATGTATTTTTATCTATCATTGGTTATTAAAGTTGCAAAATTGAACTTGAAACTTCTTACCCACCCCAAGTCCAAATGGCGCATAAAACAATTATTTAGCGTTTCCTGAAAAAAAAAGAAGACATCTCCTGGTATGTTAAAAAATATGGCGTTCCATTTAAATTAATCAAGTTACAACCCCTGAAAGTTCTAACCTAAGTAGTATTAATTTTTGGACACCCTGTATTAAATGACAAGATTATTATAATTGGAAGATAAAATATTATCTATTGTTACACTTCATTGTAAATTTCGCTTACATAACTTAAATACTTCTTAAGTATTTGAAACATCAAATTAGGTTAGATTTTGATAAAATTATTCTTTTTTTATTTTTCTTCTGAATTTAAGTTTATTTTATTTTGTACCAATAACTCGCTTCTTAAAAGCCGTAGATTAATTCAAGATCAACCGCTCGAGGTTATGTTTATCATATTTGTTCCGCTTAAACATAGACTACCACGCTCTAAATTTCTTAGTAGCTACTAAGCTTAGTTGTCTACCAAATGTACCTATGAATACGATTTTCTTGGCAGGCTGTTAGTAGCCATAGACAAAATTAGTAGCTTTCTAGTAGTCACTACTAACTGACTATGAATAAGGTTGTTATTCTTCATTTTCTTATATTTATTCCTATTATGTTCCTTTTGGAATAGGTTATGGATAGTTGAAGTTGCTCTGATTCTAATTATATAAAAAGCAATGGTCAACGTAATATTAATATTTATGCATTCCCTTATTTTTGGCCATCTAATATTGTGGGTTAGGTTAGGGTATATAAAAGCCCCCCCCCCCTCTCAAGCCGAGTCACTTTGCAGAGAATAACGTATTTCTCTAAGAAAAAGTCGATTTGGCAACAGTGCCTTCAAGATTTAACAGGCAAAAAATTGTAACCTTAGATTAGATTGTGACTTTTTATTCTATGTAGAATTACCATTGTGGAGGAGTGTTAGAACTTATCTATGACTTGAACCATTGAACTCATCTTTATTTTGTATCTATGTTCTCTGATTGGTTCACGCATACATCTATGAATGTATCGATTTAAACGGAGAGTAAAGTTTCGCGCCAAATTGAGTCATCAACCGCATTAAGAGTAGTTCACAGAGTTCATCGATTTTAGCTTCCATCTTAAACTCTCGCAGTGCTCTCAACCGTTTTAACTTCGTTCTGTTCGTTCTGTTAATTAATAAACTAATTCATGTTTGTAATTTATATATTTAGTTGTTTTCTTATACTAAACCAACCGCAACATTTGGTGACCCCAACGAACACGCGCCCAACGAACACGCGTCCTATACACGTCCCATTCTCTGGCGTCTAACGAGTCTTAAATCTCACCAACCATCATTGTGTCCTATGAAGATGTCTAATCCACCTCAAGATACAACGCCATCAATCCCGGTTGGCAGAGTTGCTGTGAAAGCACCACCTTTTTGGAAATCCGATCCCAAAGTCTGGTTCTTGCAATTGGAAGCTCAGTTTCAACTCGCAAATGTTACTGTTGATCAAACGAAATTCAACCATGTAGTCAGTGCCGTCGACACGGAGGTCTTATCCCAGGTAACAGATATTTTAATTTCTCCTCCTTTGACCAACAAGTATACTGCAATTAAAGAGAGACTGACAAACATTTACTCTGACTCGCATGAACAACGTCTTCGTACATTATTATCAGGCGTTGAATTGGGCGTTAAAAAGCCGTCACACCTACTCAACGAAATGAATAGATTAGGTGGCACAGCTCTACCAGAAGACCTTCTTAGAATTTTATGGATGCAACGTCTTCCCGCTCACATACAAACTGTAATAACTACCAGTTCTGATACAATTCAGCAATTAGCCAAAATGGCAGACAAAATTGCCGAAGTCGAACCTCGTAGCGTCGCTTCCACAACTGCAAATAACAGCAATTTCGGTGATACAATACAAAAACTAGCTAACGAAATAGCAGAACTTAAAACAGATTACCGTAGGAATTTTGAGCGCCTAACAAAAAACTGTAATCGGTAATACAGGGACCGCTCAAAAACTCCAAACTCACGTCCGACTAATAGTGATTTATGCTGGTATCACTGTCAGTTCAAAAGCAAAGCCAGGAAGTGTTGTGCTCCTTGCGAATACTTCAAATCGATCACAAATTCACATCCGGATACTCCTTGTCGCCTAGAATCTCTCAAAAACACCAGCCGTCGATTAATCATTTATGATCCTACAACTAAAATCAAATTTTTAATCGATTCAGGATCTGACGTTTCAATAATTCCACGTTCCTCAGCGAGACTCAAGCCTTCGGAATTTAAATTGTATGCAGCCAACAACACGTTATTGACACCTTTGGCACCAAAACAATAACAACTAGCCTTGGCTTACGTCGATCATTTTCATGGCCATTTATCATCGCCAACACAAAAAACGCTATCATCGGAGCTGATTTTCTTCATCACTTCAATCTTCTTATTGATCTTAGACAAGGTAAATTGATTGATACCTTAACCAAAATCTCTTCACCAGGTATCTCTGCACCTCCATCATTATCTTTATCTACTATTGCTCCAAATTCTAAATTCTCTAACATTCTTAGAGATTTTCCCGGGTTAACGACTTTTGACAAACCTCTTAAGCCCTCAACACGTTCATCTTCAATCAACACCACGCATTATATTGAAACCAATGGACCTCCTGTTTTTGCTAAAGTCCGTCGGTTACCCCCTGACAAGCTTCGTATTGCTAAGCAGGAATTTGAATATATGTTACAACAGGGAATCTGCTGTCCCTCTAATAGCCCGTGGGCGAGTCCCCTTCATATGGTTTCTAAAAAGAATGGTCAATGGCGTACGGTAGGTGATTATCGTGCACTCAATAAAGTTACCATTCCCGACCGTTATCCTATACCACATATTCAAGACTTTTCACATCTTCTCAAAGGAAAATCAATATTCAGCACTATTGATCTAGTCAGAGCATTTCACCAGGTTGATGTTGAACCTTCTTCAATACCCAAAACAGCCATAATTACACCTTTTGGCTTATTTGAATTCACCAAGATGCAATTTGGTCTTCGTAATGCAGCTCAATCGTTTCAAGGATTCATTCACGAAGTCCTCAGAGACCTTCCCTTTTGTTTTATCTACATCGATGACATTCTTATAGCTTCATCCAGTGTTGATGAACATAAAGAACATCTCCAAAAACTCTTCCAACGACTTCAAAACTTTAATCTCACCATTAACCCTGCAAAATGCAAATTTGGTTATCACAAAGTTGATTTCTTAGGGTACGAAGTTTCCGCTGAAGGTACCAAACCCTTACCACACAAAGTATTAGCTATACAAAATTTCTCCACTCCCAAAAATATTCAAGAATTGAGACGTTTCCTAGGGATGATAAATTTTTATCGTCGGTTCATTCCGAATGCTGCAACCAACCAAGCTATCTTACACCAATTTCTCAAAAATAGCAAAAAGAATGACAAGCCACTCATTCCCTGGTCTCCTGAAACGTTAGCAGCTTTTCAGAAGTGCAAATCTGATTTGGCTAATGCAACCTTACTTACACATCCCTCCATCAATGCTTCGATATCATTAACCGTCGATGCTTCTAATGTTGCTATAGGCGCAGTCGTCGAACAATGGGAATCCAATGCTTGGAAACCATTAGGATTCTTTTCTAAAAAGCTGTTTTCTAGTCAAAAGAATTACAGCACATATGACCGCGAACTTTTAGCTATATATTCAGCCATTAAATTTTTTCGCCACATTCTCGAAGGTAGACCATTTCCGATCTTCACGGATCACAAACCCCTTACCTTCGCCTTTTCACAAAAAGGAGATAAAAGTTCTCCCAGACAATTTCGCCAATTAAACTTCATCAGCCAATTTTCGACTGTCATCAAACATATTAGTGGCAAAGATAACATCACGGCTGACACCTTATCTCGTTTAGAGACCATAGATTGTCCCAATCCCATAGATTACGAGCAACTTGCTCACCTTCAACAAGATGATACTGAATTACAACAACTTCTTCAAAATACTAATGCTACTTCTCTTTTATTACGTCAAATCCAACTCCCGGACACCAATTTTCGCATTTACTGTGACATAAGTCAATCCCAAGTTCGTCCTTTCGTACCATCGCCTTCTCGCAAGTCAATTTTTAACAATTTTCACAACTTGGCTCACCCAGGTATTCGTGCGACCACAAAACTTCTTACAACCAAATTCGTTTGGCCCTAAATTAATAAAGATATTACTCGCTGGACTCGTTCTAGCATTGGTTGCCAAAAAGCAAAAGTACAGAAGCATACTCGTTCACCATTTCACTCCATAGAAATTCCTTCTGAACGATTTCAATTTATTCACATGGATATAGTTGGTCCATTACCACCTTCACGAAATTTTACCTATTGTTTAACTATCATTGACCGATTTACATGTTGGTTTGAAGCCATACCGATTGCCGACATATCTGCTGCAACTGTGGCAGAAGCCTTCGTCACTCATTGGATTGCACGTTATGGTACTCCCTTGCGAATCATAACTGATCAAGGTCGTCAATTCGAAAGCTCCCTATACAAGTCTTTAGCAATACTGTTAGGCATTAAGAGATCACGTTCTTCTCCCTATCATCCACAAACAAACGGGAAAATCGAGCGTTGGCATCATACATTCAAGAGCGCTATTAAAGCATACGGTAACGAGAAGTGGACCGAAATTCTTCCTTTGATCCTTCTCGGCCTCCGTTCAGTATTATGCGATGACGCCGAAGCTACACCAGCAGAAATGGTTTATGGTTCTGGGTTACGTCTACCCGGAGAACTATTCATGGAATCTTCCCTACAACAATTGGATCCGTCATCGTTTGTTCAACAACTTAAAGAGAAAATCAACCTCCTGCGACCTGTACCTCAACGTCAACGCAGCCAATCAAACATCTTCATCTCTCCAGATCTAAAAATCTGTACACATGTGTTTGTGCGTCGTGATGCGGTCAAGAAACCCCTTCAACCGCCGTTTGATGGTCCGTATCGCGTAGTTAACCGTTCTGAAAAATATTTTACAGTGTATGTTAACGGCAGCAACACAAACATTTCCATAGATCGCCTCAAACCGGCATTTTTACTTAATGATGATCCCATTGCTCACGATCATTCTTATGCTAAATTGCAACAAGTGTTACAATACCGCAAGAAGCATGTGCAATTTATAAAACATTAAAAACATTGCTTTGTACCAACCAACACTTTTATAATACTATTCTTTTTGTACACAATTTGTTAATTGTTATATTTTTATACTCTTTTGATAAACTGTTGTTTCGTGGCCTTGCCACTGGCGGGAGAGTACTGTGGAGGAGTGTTAGAACTTATCTATGATTTGAACCATTGAACTCATCTTTATTTTGTATCTATGTTCTCTGATTGGTTCACGCATACATCTATGAATATATCGATTTAAACGGAGAGTAAAGTTTCGCGCCAAATTGAGTCATCAACCGCATTAAGAGTAGTTCACAGAGTTCATCGATTTTAGCTTCCATCTTAAACTCTCGCAGTGCTCTCAACCGTTTTAACTTCGTTCTGTTCGTTCTGTTAATTAATAAACTAATTCATGTTTGTGGTTTATACATTTAGTTGTTTTCTTATACTACAAGGACATATAACTAAACCAACCGCAACACCATCTTCTCTCTAACTCTTCAATTTAGCTTGGGGAGATGCCTGATGAGATGGCGCTGATGTCAAATTAATGTGGTCTTCTGATAGGGTAGGACGCACAACAACACAGTTGAGTAATAAACACACTAATTATTTATTGATTAAGACAACGCGATACAATGAACGATTGGTAAACAAGTAAAGTCAGTTATGAACGTGCCACAGCGATGGCGGATCTGTCAGGTGGTTTCTCAACCGTCTGATCACCTCATCTAGCCGGTCGATCGGCCAGTTTGACTCCCGCCTGGAGTTTCCTCTATTGGCCACTTGGCGCGTGCTTGTGCATCTATAATCGTCATCTAGGATAATCTATGTCTAGGGATGGTCTAGGGCAAGGATGAGCAAGACGCGGCCCGCGGGCCGCTTGCGGCCCGTTAAACATGTTTATGCGGCCCGCCAAGCATTTCTAAAATTGGATTTATTTATCGACTTTCTCCCTTCAATATATTGTTATAAAATTAATTATAATAAAACGGTAGTACCGAATAATACCGATTTAAAAAATGGGTTTTCCTAAGTAAACATCGAAAATTTTTATAAATTGTTAAACACTTAAAATATCGCCTTTCAGAAATACTGAAAAGAAAAGATATAATTAATCGCCGTTCGATGTAGACAGCTTGTGTCGCCTCGTAGAACTGATCCCACCACCAACCCCGCCTCGAAGATCACCTAGCCACCTATCCGCCTATCATCCAACCATGTAGCTGTCATTCACCTATCCAGTTACCTCTTCGCCAAATACCGTTACTCGTATATCTTCATCTATTTCATACTACCTTACTCCTATCCTGGAATGTCAGATGGCGCCATTGTGGTCTTCTACTTTTGTAACAATCGGCCTTCCTGAAAATTAATGTCCTCATTAATACAAAATTTCACACCTAGCTTTCTAAAAGATCAATCAGGTCTTGTGTACCCGATTGGTCTCTATCATTATCGCCTAAAGAGTCGTCTGACTCGTCGCCTACATTGATTGCGCCGCTTTGATATCGCCTCAGAGCATCTACTGCAACAATAGCTTTAAAACGCTTGTACCCCCTAACGTTTTGTAGCGAATAAATCTCAAATCTGTCGTTACCTAGGACCTTTGTGACCTTATATGGACCGTCGTACTTGTTAGACACCTTTCTATTAACGCCCTTTTCACCTAACACAGCAGCTGCTTGACGCCATAGCACCAAATCACCAACTTTATATTCGGTTGCAACCTTACGCCTTTTATCATATCTCGCCTTCATTTGAGATGCCACCCTTTCTAATCTCTCGCCCGCCTTACGCCTATTTGCTTGCAAGCGCTCTCGCCCTTCTGTAGCAGAGTCATCACCAGTTGACAGATCTGCTTTTTCGCCCGCCTCTATAAGAAAATAAAAGATCTGCAGGGGAAAATCTAGTGCTAGCATTAATTGTGTGATTGATTCCCCACAATATCTCTGGTAATCGCCCGTCCCAAGTCGCCTCGCCATCTGCACTCGCCGTAATCGCCTCGATTATTGTGCGGTTTTGCCTTTCCACCTGGCCATTCGCCCGAGGGGTAGCAATAGCGTTCTCCACATGCTTAATACCCTGCTCATTGACAAAGTCACTAAATGCTCTGCTTGTGAACGCCAATCCCCTGTCCGTTATTATTCGCCTTGGGTACCCAAACTCGCCAAATATCCACCTTAAAGTTTCAATCGCCTCCATTGAGCTCAATGTTTTTGTGGGCCTCGCCCATGTTTATTTAGTAAACGCGTCTACCATTACTAATAAGTAACTGTTTCGTTTTACGCTTTTCACAAAAGGTCCTAGATGGTCGACATGGACAGTGTCTAGGGGAACCGCCTTCTTTTCGTAAGGATGCAGAAATCCTTCGCCTCGCCCATGAATACCTTTTGCATATGCACAATTTAAACATGCCGCGTATATTTCTGTACAAAACGCCTCATTTTTGGAAACCAATACGATTTCTTTAAAAGCTCTAGACATTTTTCAAAACCGGGATGCCCTATATCGTCGTGATGTTTACGTAGCAGGTTGAATTTTGCTATTGCAGGAACATACAGCCTATCACCTTCACCCGTTATACGCCATAGACGCCCCTCTTTCACCCTAAAGACAGTCCCCACATCTCTGTCTGCTGCACCTTCATTTAATGCCCTAATAATCGCCTGCGCCTTCTCGTCCTGTAGTTGGACTGTCGTGAACCAATCCGCCTCAGAAATAGTCACCAAATTCACCTGTAAGGGGTTACGACTTAAAGCATCCACATGCCGCATTTTATCGCCTGGTCGGTATTCGACTTCCATGTCAAATTCCTGAATCGCCAGCCACCACCTAGCTATTCTTGGCACCAAATCTCGTTTGAGCAGTGTTGCCCTCACCGCCGAACAATCAGTCACCGCTTTGAAATGAACGCCCAGTAGATAAACTCTGAATCTCCTCACCGATTCGACTAACGCCAAAGTTTCTAGCTCGTAGCTATGATACAACGCCTCCGCCTTTGTAGTCGCTCTACTAAAATAAGAAATCACCTGTAACTCGCCTGTTAGTTGTTTTTGGAGTAATATACCGCCCAAACCTAGCTTACTAGCATCAGTGTGCAGTTCGGTAGGCAACTCGCTACGGTACAATCCTAATATTGGACGCCGCATCAATAACGCCTTCAGTTCCTCAAACGCCGACTGTTCATCCTCGCCCCATCGCCATTCTACACCCTTCTTAGTCAATTAGGTAAGAGGACGCGCCAAGATAGCAAAGTTCTTAATGAACTTACGAAAATAGCTCGCCAAGCCAACAAATTGTCGCACCTTATGAACATCGGTTGAGACTGGGAACTCAGCTACCGCCTTCACCTTCCGGGATCCTGGTTTAACACCCTCGCCGCTTACTTCATGCCCTAAATATTCTATTGAGGATTTAAGAAAAGAACATTTCGCCACATTTAATTTAAATCCTGCTTCGCCTATTAAACCTAACACCTGTTCTAATAGAGTTAACCCGTCAATTACTGTTGCCGATGGAATCAATAAGTCGTCCATATACGCCAGCACCTGTTCATGTCGCAATCCGCCCAACATTTTATTGATAATTCTTTGAAACACCGCCGGAGAATTCGCCAACCCAAAAGGAACTCGTGTATACTCGTATTGGCCATCTGGGGTGATAAACGCCGTTTTATCAATCGAATCCGTGTGCATTGGAACCTGGTGATATCCTTGTGCCATATCCAACGTCGTAAAGAACCGTTTTCCCGCCAATCGATCCAACTGGTCTGCAATCAATGGAAGTGGATACCTGTCTTTCGCCGTTATCGCATTTAACGCCCTATAATCAACGCACAATCTTATCCCGCCGTTCTTCTTTTTGACCAAAACTATGGGACTAGCATAAGCCGAATTACTTTCTCTAATAACGCCACTCTGTAACAATCCTTGCACCTTGTCTCTCACTTTGCTCCTTTCCGCCTGTGACAACTTATATGGCCTATAATATACGGGCACATCTTTCGTTAACTTAATTCGCATTTCGCCTAAAGCAGTTAAGCCTAAATCGCCCTCGCCAGTTGAGAAACAATGCGCCTTTTGCGACAATAACTCCATTAATTTAGTTTTGCTATTATCGTCTACATCGCCTATATCTTAGTTAAAATTAATAGTTTGAATGTTGCTCACCTGTACACTCTTTTTCTTCGCCCTTATCTCCCTTTCAGTCGCCTGTTTACACCTCTCAGCCCTTGCTATAATTCGTCCTTTCTTCCATTGGAGTTGTTGTGGACCCAAGTTGGTCATTATAATTTGTGTTTCGCCTGTGCACTTCATTACGCCGCTGGGGATCGCCGCCGTGGAACCGCCTGTTTCAAACATTTTCGCCTGCATGTGTAATTCTTCACCTTCCTGTGCGTCTGGTACGCAAACGCCTACGTGGTTAACAAAACCTGGTTTGAGTGTAGTGTCCTCTTTCAGCACAATACGATATCGCCTTTCATTCCTGTCACCATCAAGATTCATATCCTTGAATGGATCTTCTACGCCCGTCTCTTCCATGAACACCGCCTTGCCATCCTTAACTACCAGCATGACACCTTCTGCGCCTATCACCGGTTGCCCTAAAATCAGATCGGCATCAGAAATATCACACAAAGTGACCAACACAGTAATATCAAAAATAACGCCGTCTATTTCGATAGTACACCTTGCGTGACCATGCGCAGCGCCTAGCCCTCCGCCAAATCCCTTCAGTAGCACCGATTCTGAAATCACCTGCAATTCTAGTCTATTTGCGCATTCACCTGACATTAAATTATGCTCACACCCAGTGTCTATGTAGACTTTGACATGCCTCCCGTCGATTTTCGCCGTTCTTTTGTAAGTAGTATTCAATTCAGTACTTACCAATCTGACCTTCACCGTTCCTGTCCCCTTATCCTCGCCTCTCCGTTGAAGTGGTTCGCCTTTCTTTTTAAGGTAGTCCTGCCTGGACCGACACTGGTTAAAATAATGGCCCTCCTTTCCACACCAGCTACACCTATCGCTTTTAGGGTGAGGACAGTCCCTACTGAAATGGGTGCCATACGCCTGGCAGTTGTAGCACCTTACCCTAGTCGACACCTCTCCTGTCGCCTGCCTTTTCCTAGAAGGAAGGGTCGGACTCGTTGTGGTCTTCGATTTGGACCCAGAAGTTGATGGTTCCACCCGCCTGCTTACCACCATTGCCGCCGGAGACTTATATTGTTCAAGTCCTGAAAGGAAATTTGAGTAAAGCTGTTCGGGTGTCTTACTTCTACACGCCCACGTATTCGCCCATAACTCTTCTGGCAACCCTTTGATAATGCAAGAAACTGCATCTTCGCCTGTCACTTTAATCCTTTCGCACAATGCCAGCTTCGCGTGGTAGTAGCTGGTCATTGTCTCGCCTGTCTCCTTCTTCCTCGCCATCATCTCCTCCATGCAAGTATGGTAATCATGTTGCCTGGGAAACGCCTTCTGTAGGTTCGCCTTCCATTGGTCCCAGGTGTACGTTAGAATATCCAGCCGCCTCAACCAACTCCTAGCGGGACCCCTTAGTTTCACCTGCATCAGGTACGACTTCTCGTATTCCGACCACCCGTGTACATCGCCTAACTGGTCAATAAGTCCCAAGAACTTATTAACATTTGAATACGGGTCATCGGGGTCGAACTCTTCAACAATAGCGCCTACCTCCATTAAGTCGCCTCTCCTCATACCTTTTGTCGCCTGTTCCTGAACGCCTCCACTAGTGGAACTAGTTGGTGTAGTGTTTCCACTCGTGACCGACTTCACTTCGCCCAAAATCTTCGCCATCCACTCATTCATACACTCCGCCAGCTGTTCGCGCACCACATCCTTCACCATATCCTTCGTCACTTCCGTTGTCGAGCCGCCTGCGCCCGTTTCCATTTCTTCCTCTAGTTCGTAATCGAGGTCTATTTCATCAACGCCTGTCAATTTCTCGTACGCCATTTTTTTCACATCACGCCAACCACGTCGTAGCACGCCACAGAAACCTAGGCCAACGCCCGAATTTTGTGTTAGTAATTCGCCACTACACTTATACTCGCCTGAAAACACCTGTCACTGTGGAAGTGTGAGAATAACTATCCCACTCCTGAAATTTTTACACTTAAAATATCGCCTTTCAGAAATACTGAAAAGAAAAGATATAATTAATCGCCGTTCGATGTAGACAGCTTGTGTCGCCTCGTAGAACTGATCCCACCACCAACCCCGCCTCGAAGATCACCTAGCCACCTATCCGCCTATCATCCAACCATGTAGCTGTCATTCACCTATCCAGTTACCTCTTCGCCAAATACCGTTACTTGTATATCTTCATCTATTTCATACTACCTTACTCCTATCCTGGAATGCCAGATGGCGCCATTGTGGTCTTCTACTTTTGTAACAAAATCTTATGTGAGCCCCGAGAAATTTTCGCTTTTGACGAAAAATGCAAGGTAAATGATGTCTCTGTTCGGAAGTACGTATGCTTGCGAACAATTATTTATTTTAAACCATGAAATTAATCCAAAATAACCACCGATCAAGACTGAGTGATGCACAATTAGAAAGCTGCGTACGTACCTCAATATTGATCAGCTTGTATAAAAAAAATGCTAAGTTTCTCATTAAAAATTTCAAGTAAATTCGTTTTTCTGTTCTTTTCTTGTTTGTTTTTATTTTGCATTAAAATTTGTATATGAAATCTTTACTTTTTGTAATTTCATCTATATTTTTTATTCTTATGTTTATTACAAATAAAGTTTTATAAATTACTAATAAGTGTCACTTTATGTGCGGCCCGCTAAAAAAATTTAAAGTTTAAATTGGCCCGATGATTAAAAAGGTTGCTCACCGTCACCCCTGGTCTAGGGTGTATATTTTTTAATGTTTAAGGACGAGTTAGCATGTAGTAGCGGCGTTGGCGAATAAAAACACTGCTTTTTTTTAATTCTACTACCCGTAATAAATTGTTGACACAAATTTATCGTTCTTCTAGCTATTAACATTTCAAATATTGAAGTTGGAGAATGATGATTTTTTTTTCCGTGTTCTATATATCCCATTCATGGGTAATTGTTTGTTAAACCCATATTAAATTGTTATTACGTTTTTGATTAGTTATTTAGGTACGTAAAAAAGGAAAAATAAATGTTAATACAAAAATAACGCATTCCCAGATTGGCCGCTTGTATGGCGGGACCAAGAAGTTTAAAGAAAGGAAATAAAACTCATGATGATGATACCTTAAAAGAAAGAACAGTAACTCAGCACGTTTTTAAAACTGTCTGCAGGCCTGTAGCTATTTTATTTATTTTTTTAAATGTCAATAAAAATCAAATTTTTGCTCTTCAATTTTTTTCTGTTATGTTTAACTAGTCTGAAAAATGATATTTTTGGCAAACAGGGTACTTTAAATGATTTGATACCATTAAATCCACCTTAGGCTTATAAAGTACATTAAAAAAAATAGACATTTCCACTTAAACTTTACCTTATTAGCACTTAATTGGAACATTACGGGATTTTGGTACTAAAATCGTAAAAGCTCCTTTTAAAAAAAATATCAGACTTTGGTTAGGACAAATATGGCTCAAAATATTCTAGATGGTCTATACTAACACCCCCTGAAGGCTTTGCACCCAGCTTCCAAACACCCTGTATACCAAACAATATTTTTTATGTACTTTTTTTTTTAGAAACATGCTTATAAAAAATGATATATTTAAAATTTCTCCTTTACAGTTACCATGTCAAATACATTAATATCTTAATGGTAGTGAACACACCAAACTTCATATAAATTAAAAAAAAAATAAGACTATGCCTGATTGACACATTTATTAGATCGCAGTCTATCTAGTCCTGTTCTATCTTCCTCTTCATCACTAGTATAAGATGACATTCCTGATACAGTACCTCGTGATGTTGCTTGCATTAATTCTTGATCAGGAGCTTGTCTATTTTCATATAAAAGAATATTAAGGGTTTCTTCATAAATTCTTGCCTCAGGACATTCAACTTTTGTATGCTTTTTATCTGTTGCATATACAATTGAAGTACAACAAACCTCTGAGACTTTCTTTCCATGCCCATAAAACACCCAACAACAAATTTCACTAGTACTAATTACATCTTTAATGAATAACACTCTGTTACTGTACCATAATGAAAGCTTGTCAAATAACTCAATATTTTTGAGAAGATTATCATCTGAAGTACTTGTGTAGGAATACTTATTATTATGTCGATTTATTAATAGCTTGATGGCTGGTTTAGTTGTTGAACTTATTAAAAGTTCTTCTTCTTTAATTGATGTTATTAAAGGAACTTTACAAATAGGTTCAGCTTCTCTTTCTTTCTTTAAAAGTGCTTGATTGCAAGCTTCAGATAATTCAGCTATACAATAATATTTTGCTTCTGCAAGCAACTCCGCAATTTCACGACTAGTTTCAGGGAGTGAAACACTTCCATCTCTTAGAAAATTTAAAATTGTACCAAAATGTTTTCCACATCTATCAATCAGAATCCATCCTAAAATATTGATTTACATTTAATTATAAATAATTATTATACTACAATGAACGAACCATCTGAGTCTGATAAAACTTCCATACGTCCACTGAACATAGCTCTCAACATTGTATCATTTTTTGTTAATGTTCCTATGGTAGTATAATGCAAACATCCTCCTACATTTAGTTTTACGTATTGCGAAGGATTGCCCTTTATTGTTGTTTTTCCGGACATTTTATTTGTATCAGACATCGAAGGTATGTACCAGGCACGAATATTATTAGTAGCAGTCGTGATTTTTTAACCTTCTTGAACACGGGATGACGGGATGAACACGGGTGTCATAGGTGGTCATAGATTACGGGCAGATTTGTACGAGTGTCGAGAACATAGATTAGAGAAGGTTTATAGATGGATCACTCGAGCATTCGAGTTTCAGCGCCATCTGCCAGGTGGGCACTCAACTATTTGCATGAATAATAAAAATGTATTTTTTATTTTTGTAATATTTTAATATGAAAAGTTATAATGTAACATGTAATAACCCTTTAACAAAAAGAAAATTTTTGTTTTCTTTAAGAATATGGGTTAAAACATGTCAAATTATAACTTCAGTAACAAAATGCGAGGGAGTAACAACAAAAATAAAAATAAAAAACTACATTAAGATTATTTATTATATGGGACAAATAAAGTTATACAATTTACGATTATAAATAAGAAAATTAATAGAAATTACAAATTTACATACAAATGTAACAACTACAGAAATAATTAATTGGTGTTTCATGTTTTACGTTATCCTTTACTTCAGGTTAAAGTTGTTTTGGTGATATGCAATGTTTTATAAATTAAAGGTCAATACGTCTGAAAATATAAAACAAACCATTTTGAGACCTGCCTATTCTATTGATAAATAAATATATTGTAATTATTTTCTATGTGATATTTTTATAAAACCAATCGTATACCTAAGGAAACACTTACCGAAAGTATTGGGCAAGGAACTGTTTCTTTGTATTAATTTGTGTCTGCATACCTTTTCCATTTGTGCATTCTTTCCTTTTTTTTTTTCGAATGATAATGAGTATCAGGTTTTCACATATTTTCACGTTTTTAAATCGAAATAATATTTGCCGGCACCCGGCACACTTGCACTTATATTTACGTTCGTACGGATTTCCCCATTAGCCTTAAACACCTAGCTTTAACAGCATTCTTTATTAGGCAACCCACTCTACGACCTTTAAATCGCCATCTACTACGTGGGCACTCAACTATTTCACAAAATGACATACTGAACACCCGATGGTCGAGAATTTATGCAACCATATATTTTGCGGACGAGTTAACTTGGCACTGTTCGGGTCTCGGGGCATAGATAAACTAAAGCACTAGAAAGATAGGTACGCTGGTCCGACATTTTTTTTCCATCTGATGACCAGGCCTATTCTGTAACTCAATAGAAATGTAGGCATCGAATCGAGATGTGGAGAGATCGTAATGTACCCACTTCTACTGCGTCTTTCAACGTCGATTTTTGGTATTCTGTAACTAAAGTAGATGACGTGACAATCGAAATTTACGATTTCTACAAGAGGTTAGGTGAAAAATGCGGCAACACTGCATTTTTCATGCGAATATGGGCCTTAGTAACCATCTGACAGTTGGTTATTTTAACCTAACCGAACTAATAAAGCAAATTTGTGTTGAATACCGAGAATTGAGAGTGACGTACCCAAGGGTAAACCAGATGTCCAGTGAAACCCTTAGCAGGTAGAGAAATTCACACTGCCTTAAGAACCACTTTAAGCAGTAGGCGCATGTGCGAAGAGCTTTCTACCATCGAAATAACGATTTCGACAGCTTCCATGCAGTCGAAATGTCATATTTCGATGGTCGACTTTACATTTCGATTCGAGGAGTTACAGAATACCGATTCCGTACAATTTCTATTCTACCCCACCACTTCTATTCGATTTCAAGCATCTCTATTCGATTTGGAGTTACAGAATAGGCCTGAATATTTGTCAGTGTTTGTTACAGATGTAAACATCGTAAAAAGGTGAGTCTATTGACGTTTTTTTAGTTAAAAGTCGTGATTGTTAATAATTATTATACGAAAAATGTTTCCCAAATACAAGGCAAGTGTTTGAAATATTGAAATTTCGAGGACATATTCATTAAATGTTGTTATTAATACTGTAATTTTTGAACACCGAAAAAGGTCTATTGTTTACATTTAACTTTATTTTGCATAGATTTTACAATAAATTTATAAACGAAAACTCTCTAAATATATAATTTTCAACGGCGTTAGGGCATTGGTAGGGGTCACAACCTTTTAATCTTTGCGTGTAAACCGTGTAAACACAGCAATAGCCACAGAACCAACAATAATATAATTTTTAATGTATGACATTGCAGTATTTTGTCGATTATAATTTCTATCTTCTTTCTTTTTGAGTATAAAATTTCTGGATAGTACATATTTCAATGCTGCATTTGTATATTTTTTTGTAACAGGTTGAACAGAAATTGGAAAGCTGTTGTTTTTACAGGACGATGACTGGATGTTCGTCAGTTGCCTGTACAAACAGGAGCACAAACAGGTCTGAAAATGGATATAAAATGTACACAAAATCCCAAAGGATCCGCAGAGGCGGCATTTATTATATACACTGAGCACCAACTTCTTCTTCACACCTGGATTCTTTTGTTGATATGTATCTCCTTGGACAGTGTATATATTATTTCATTTAAAAAATTAGGTACATGTATTATAAATTTACAATATGTAGGCAATGAAACAATTATGTAACGACGTATCATTAAAAAAAAATTAATAATCATAATTACATGTTTTTACAATTTTTATTTTTGTCCTTTCATCATTTAGCAGTTTATAATTTTAGTTGAAAAAATTCAAAATACACATTACTTAGGACATATCACTTTAGCCTTTTTCGGGTTCGTAATTCTGAAGGTAATTCAATTTAACTAGCTTTCCGCAATTACTGAATGTAAATTATATACGCCAATACAATCACTGAATAATGCAGAATAGTTCAAACCCAATATTTGTTGTTATTCATATTTTATAAACAATTTTCACTTACGTCTCTCTGTGTTTTAAATAGGCTGGCTGACAGCTGAAAGTAGGAAACAAAATGGCGGACGAGCATACTTATCTTTATAGTGCCTTAGATAAACTCGGGGTTTGTCCATCAATTTTAGAACACTCCTAGATCATGAGAACTGATGAGTACACCTACTGACTACTCTATAAAGCAAGCTCTAACTCAAGTAAACCATAGATTAATAAAGTGAGCTATAAGTCTTATATTATTAAATTAAAACCACAGAGTCTCACAATAGAATAGGAGTCTCACAAATTAAACCTTAATGGACTAATAATAGAGTGTGAAAGAGAAAGCACCCGTATTCGTACTCTGTGGTTGCGTCGTATTTTTGATTTTGATCACAAAATTGCTACGTACCGCCATGTTTTGGAGCCAAAGATTGTGTCGACAGAGTCTATGGTCGACAGGAAACGAAAAACAAAATAATAAATTCATCAATTTTTTATTTACGAATCATTATTACCATTATCTTAAGAATAAAATTTTACTTGTTCTCGCAATTTACTTTAAAATATACAAACAAGATGTTAATTCAATAAAGTTTGTAATTATTTCAGAAAAAAAAAGATTGTAATAATTTTTAAAGCCAATGTGATTTTTAATTTTACAATTCAATTTTATAAATCCTTTCCATCTTATTCTTATGGTATTCTTTTTAATTTTGTATTTTGTACCGATAACTCGCTTCTTAAAAGCCGTAGATTAATTTAAAATCTACCACTCGAGGTTATGTTTATCGTATTTGTACCGCTTAAACATAGACTACCACGCTACTAAATTTCTTAGTAGCTACGTAGTCTATGGTAGCTACTATCCTTAGTAGTCTACCAAATGTCACTATGAATACGATCATAGATTAGAGAAGGTTTATAGATGGATCACTCGAGCATTCGAGTTTCAGCGCCGTCTGCCAGGTGGGCACTCAACTATTTGTAATGAATAATAAAAATGCATTTTTTTTAACTTGTAATATGAAACCAGGTAAGTACTTCTATTCCAATTTTATTTCTTGTTGTATTTTATGTTTTTAATAAAATACTGTTACTTGAACAAGAACAACTTTATTTAAATAATAGAAATATAAAAACGAGTAACATAACACGAGCTTCTTAATGAGTCATCTTTTGGTTAGGATCGTTAGGATCACCAACACCTAGATATGGGTAACACAGTGTCGTATCACACAAAAGTGTTGACACTTTTCAGTGTGTCAGGTGTGTTGAAACAGCTCATATGAAACCAATGACACTTAACACAGTTGCGACACACGAGCGAGCTGAGGTTCACTTGTATGGGAATCAGTGAGTATCGTTGGGTGTCATCGTGTCGTCAGTGTTAGACGGTTTCAGATGCCATAGAGTGTATCATTGTGTCGTGTTGTATCGGTTGATGTCGTTTTTCGCGGTTTGTCGTTTCGTATCAGACAGTCGCAAGCTTGCTTACAAGTTACAAACGAATCAACTTTAAGCCAGTCCCATAGATAATAGAAGTGTGGGTTAAAAAGATGAAACCATAGATATGTGAAACTGACAAGAAACAATAATGCAAAACAATATTTTATTTATGTAGGTATAAGTAAATAAATAATCCGTCTTGTATTTATACTTTATTTTTTATTTCAAGTTAAAAAGTTTCACACTTTTAATTTTTTTAACACAAATTTAATGTATTACTTATCGTTCTAATAAATAATTTTCTAATTCAAACAATATTTTTATATTTTATGTGAGAACTGTCTCTGTTTATGCAGAACTTAACATAAGCCTAACGCTATCGCCACTATGGTATACGTATCACATGCAAACGTGTCGCTTTCTGTTTCAGCACGTTTCAGCAATCGTTTCAAAACTGCGATTGCGTATGTCCGTATGTGAATCTTTTACTGTGTCATATGAAACAATTGTGTTGAAACAGTGTGTTGATACAGCACGCGGTATCAGTGTTACTGTATCGACACACTAAAATTTTGTGTGTTACCCATGCCTAGATGCAGCTAGTGATGTCAATATTGTAATGATTCGTTACTCAATACTCGTTACTTGGTAGTAATCGTAGTAATCGAGTACTACTTTGAGAAAGTAATCGTTACCGATTACTTTTAGTTATACCGCGTCCCATCGGTACTCTCGGTACTGTTTGGTACATTAGTCGTAGGAGTCGTAAGACGAAGTAATCGAGGTAATCGATATGCCATGCAAGTTCGATTACCAATATTATTTTGGGAACAAAAAAATGTACCATGTACCTGTTATATTCAATATCTATATTATGTATCTAAGTACATATCTAGGTATATATGATGTATGGGTGGAAATGAAACAGAACGAAGACTATCTATGACGAAGACAAGCTCGTGCTTAAAGGACTACTTGCACCATTCATCGTGTTATTATTTTATTATAAACATGTAGGGGATACCGGGGCAAGATGAAGCTCGGGGCAAGACGGGAAATGTGCTTGTGTGCGTGAGTGGTGTACACAACAAAGCGTAACGCAGCGCCATTCGCGTGATGTTCAGTTGCTTCACACGAGTCCGAGCGGTGCGTGCGTCTCACTAAGTGTTTCGGCTGCCTGGCAAGAAAAAACGGATTTTTTTGTTTTGAACCGATGTACACCAAGGTATGTATTAGTACTATTGTAACATATTACCGTATACTTGTTGTAGTAGTGTTAAATTAACGAGTTTTGATTGGATTTCCGCAGAATAGATTTGTAGGTTAGCACTGCTGTTACTTTTGTAGAATATGTTTGATGGGGCAAAACGGTCGGGGCATAATGGGATAGTATCTCATTTTGCCCCACAAGTATTTTATATAAGATGATGTTTTTCGCATTTACAACATCGTGAAATACGCTTCATGTTCTGATATTACCTACATGTTATTAACTTTGTGACCCCCCTTCGTATTCGACCACGAGCCGCCACTGCTTAGAAGGCATTTTTATTAAAATTTAAATTCTATATTTCTAATAAAGTTATCAAAGCATTATGGGTAGGTATGGGTAACACCGTGTCGTATCACACAAATGTGTTGACACTTTTCAGTGTGTCAGGTGTGTTGAAACAGCTCATATGAAACCAATGACACTTAACACAGTTGCGACACACGAGCGAGCTGAGGTTCGCTTGTATGGGAATCAGTGAGTATCGTTGGGTGTCATCGTGTCGTCAGTGTTAGACGGTTTCAGATGCCATAGAGTGTATCATTGTGTCGTGTTGTATCGGTTGATGTCGTTTTTCGCGGTTTGTCGTTTCGTATCAGACAGTCGCAAGCTTGCTTACAAGTTACAAACGAATCAACTTTAAGCCAGTCCCATAGATAATAGAAGTGTGGGTTAAAAAGATGAAACCATAGATATGTGAAACTGACAAGAAACAATAATGCAAAACAATATTTTATTTATGTAGGTATAAGTAAATAAATAATCCGTTTTGTATTTATACTTTATTTTTTATTTCAAGTTAAAAAGTTTCACACTTTTAATTTTTTTAAAACAAATTTAATGTATTACTTATCGTTCTAATAAATAATTTTCTAATTCAAACAATATTTTTATATTTTATGTGAGAACTGTCTCTGTTTATGCAGAACTTAACATAAGCCTACGCTATCGCCACTATGGTATACGTATCACATGCAAACGTGTCGCTTTCTGTTTCAGCACGTTTCAGCAATCGTTTCAAAACTGCGATTGCGTATGTGAATCTTTTACTGTGTCATATGAAACAATTGTGTTGATACAGCACGCGGTATCAGTGTTACTGTATCGACACACTAAAATTTTGTGTGTTACCCATGCCTACCAACACCAGGCTACGAAATGTCGAGCGACAGCGCCACATAACCTTGCCCCACATGAACTACAGATATTTTTTAAATTACTAAAATCGGTATTACCGACATACATTACTCATACTTTTTAGTGAAACGACAACAGATCACGCGACGGCGCTTGTTGTTGTAATTTGTTATCAGCAGAGAAATTCCCCATTAGTTGGAAACGTTGCTAAAACGTTTGTGGCGTTACCATTTTTAAATCGTAAAAAATTTTGTTAAAAGTGCTTGTAAGAACTAATTTTACCTGTCCTAAAAGTAAGTAATGTATTAAGTACGTCAATCATGCTTTACAATAAGTAATTATAGTCTGAAATAGTGCTTGTTAGAAACTTTGCTCATCGAATCAAAACTAGTTAAATTAATAGGTAGTAATCGTTTATTAATCTGCTGTTGATATTATTACAGATAATTAAAAAATGGAAATACACAAGAATATGCTGCGTAGAAGGATGTAGGGAAATTACCCCAAGGTAACAATGAAATGATGTTCAGTATACAAGAGAATACATTTAATTGTTGTAATTCTTGTAGGTACAAGTTTCCCAAACAACCCCATTTGCAACGTGTATGGGTGGAAAGGGTGTTTTCTGTCCCACACAGAACAACATTGCCCGGCAGTTTACACCACTGTGGGGTGAAAATCCAGAAGCCCTACGCGGATCCACTCATTAATCTTGCTGCTGCTAAATGCAGCAATTATAGGTAATTTATTTATTTATTAGTTATATTTATCCTTATTATTGTATTCATGTATTATTTCGCATGTTGCCCAATTTTTTGTTTGGCCCAACACTTTATCGTACAGAACTTTGTTATTTTTATAACATGTTATTGACGTTTTAACGTTTGGCTCCTATTTTTTATAACAAATTGAAATTATATATATATAATATTCTGAACAAAAAATATATGACTAAATACGTTAAAACGTTTAAATTGGGTTTTATTTGATAATAACATAATTACTTTTTTAGTATTTATTAAGTATTTTAATTTGGTGTTTTGCTATTTACTCGTATATTGTACTAATTGCACTTATTACTGCATTTTTACTTTGTTAATAAATTTGTATATATAATATTTGTTTTTTTTCAATTTCCAATAAAACAATTAAAATTTGGTTTAATTTGAAATTCCCGCGCCTTAAATGATGCTTCATAGTTTTATGTATAGATGGCGCAATAGTTTAGAAAGTTTTCTTTGTCATTTCCATTTATATATATTCCAAGTAACGTCTTATTAATGTGGGGCAAACAACGGATGGCGCTGAGTGTCAATCCCAAAAATACCGCGAGTCGTGCATCTATCCTAGTCTATGACCAACACCATGCGCGCCCATAACCATAGATGTATATAATGTTATGTTTACATAGAACTTATTAATAATATGACATCTCCCCTTTATTTTATATTTATATAAAAAAAACTTAAACGAAAAAATCATCAAAAACTACAAAAAAATGAAAGTATTGCATTATTGTAAAACATACATATAAATGTTCAAACATAATCTGGCAAATAAACTGGCCTCGAAATAGCCCTTCCATACCTACTTCTCTGTACTACTTCGTTTTTGTTCTCAGCCCTTTTAGGAACTCTATTCCTACCATCTTCCTTATCACTATTAATAGTGTTTTGAAGAAATGTTTCAATACGTTCCTTTGAAGGGTCATTTTTGGAAATATAGCTTTCCAATATTTCATCAAAATCTATGTTTAAGTTTTCAAAATTGTCTACATCAAATCTTCTTAAGTATTTACGATTTCTAACAAACACCTTTCCATTTTTTCTTAACTGAATGTGATATGATCTGGGTCTATTACTATCCAAGCCTACAACCTTAGCAGGTTCCCATATCTTGGATTCTGTTTGTACCATCACTTTATCACCTATGCTTAATTCTGGTAGATCTTTTGCTTGTCTGTCATAATATGATTTATGAGTATTTTTATTTTTATCCCTTTTAGCTTTTATACTCTTGAGGTTGGTAGTGGGGTTTAAGAAGTTCATCTTTAACGGGTAAGAGCCCTCTGAGTCTCCTTCCAAACAGAATTGCAGGCGATGGTACGTGTCTATCTATAGGTGTATTTCTCAACTCCAGAAGAGTAAGGTAAATATATCTGTTATCATACAAGCTTTTTTTTAGCTGTTTTTTACAGTTTGGACGTGACGTTCAATGAAGCCATTACTTTGTGAATATCTTGGACTATTAGTTTTGTGAGTAATTTACCATTCTCTTAAAAATTTTTGCATTTGTTTGTTTAAAAATTTAGGATCATTATCTGTATACATGATTCTTGGTTTTCCATGCCTGGCGAAAATTGACTTTAGTTGTTCAATAACATTCGTACTTGTACAATCAGTATTCATTTTTATTACCTCAGGGTATTTAGAATACATGTCAACCACGAGTAAGTATTCATTGTCACTAAAATGAAAAAAATCGATAGCAACTGTATGCCACGGTATGTCTACCGTCTTTCGATTAATTAGCGTCTCTTTTTTATTTGAATTCTGGTATACTAAACACGCTGGACAATTTTTAACAATATCCATAATTTCTTTAGTAATATTTGGCCAGAATACCAGTTCTCTAGCACGCAATATTGTTTTTTCAATTCCGAGATGATTGTAATGAAGTCTATCTAAAATGTCTTGTCTCATAGACTTAGGAATAATTATTTGATTCCCTTTTAATAATACTTGATTGTATTCTGTTATTTCATCTCTCATTTTCCAGTATGGTTTAACTAAGTCAGGCACTTTTGATTTCTCATTAGGCCAACCCTCTTTAACTATTTTTAGTAATGCTTGTAAGGAACTATCTATCTTAGTTTCTTGCTCTATTAGATTAAATTTTTGCGGACTGATACTTGTATAATCTATAATGCTTATTTGTGCTTCTAAGTTAGATTCTATCAAATCAAAATTTTTATCATCATAGCTTGCTCTTGACAGCGTATCTGCCAGATATAATTGTGCCCCTGGTTTATATTTTACTTGAAAGTCATATGCTTGTAAGCTTATTCGTAAGCGTTGTAGCCTGAGTGGACATTTATCCAGTGGTTTTAGATAAATGGACTCAAGCGGCTTATGATCGCTTTCAACTATAAATTTTTTGCCATACAAATACTGATAAAATCTTTGACAACCAAAAACGATTGCTAACATTTCTTTTTCTATCTGTGCATAATTTTGTTGGGTAGGGCTTAACGACTTTGATGCATATGCAACCTGTGCCCCATTCTGTAAAATAACAGCTCCCATCCCGTCCTTGGAACTGTCTACAGATAATACTATTGGTGTGTTTTCATTATAATACTGTAATACCGGTGTTTTTGTTAAAACACCTTTTAAAACTTCAAATTCTTTTTGATGAATATTATTCCATTCGAACACAACATCTTTCCTTATAAGTTTTCTTAAGTTAGCAGTTAGTTGTGACAAGTTCAAAATAAATTTTGAACAGTATGTTACCATGCCCAAAAATCTACTTAATTCTTTGCAATTTTTTGGCTGTGGCAAATTTTTTATTGCTTCAACTTTATGGTTATCAACTTTTATTCCATTGCTTGTTAGAATATGACCTACATATTTAACTTCTTGGACTCTTATTTTACATTTGTTTTTATTAAATTTTACTCCCATCTCCCTGGCTCTCTGTAAGACTTGTTTTAAAATTTCGTCGTGCTTTTCTATAGTATCCGCATAAATAATCAAGTCATCAATATATATTTTCACACCACTTAGGCCTTCAAAAATATCTGAGTATGTTCGATGAAAAATTTCTGGTGCATTTGACAAACCATAGGGCAATCTTAAAAATCTGTATCTGCCAAATGGTGTAGCAAATGTTGTTAATAAGGATGATTTATCTGACAAATTAATTTGCCAGAATCCTTTATTGGCATCCAAAATTGTTAAGTATTTGCTATTTTTCATATCCTTTGTGGTCTCCTCAAAAGTTGGTAATTTATTATGTTCTCTTAGTAGATATTTATTAAGATTTTGAGGGTCAAGACAGACTCCTATGTTATTATCTGGTTTTTTAACAAGTACAACCGGATTAACAAACTCGGTGGGTTCTATAACTTTCACAATAATACCATCTTTTACCATTGTGTTTAATTCCGTTCTAAACTTTTCTTCCATCTGAAAAGGAATTTTTCTACATGGTACTATTGTACCCTGATAATTCTTCTTAAGCTTAAACTCATATGGTTTATTATTAATATTTCCTATTCCTTACAAATCTTTGTTCTCTTCGAAAATTTGAATTTCGGACTTTACCACACTGTTAACTTTCTTTTCCACAGTCCTTTTTAGCAAATTCAGCTCTTGGATCGTATGTATACCAAGTAATGGAGCCGATTTCTCATTTGTTCTTACAACAATAAACTTAATTCTATGTATTTTAGTTCCAATTTCTATATCTAAACCACATGAACCTAATACAGTGAGATTTTCACCCCCATAATTTGTAACATTTATACCTTCTTTTTTTAATTCAACTAAGTTATACAATTTTAAAACTTTATACAAATATTCAGGTATAACATTAATGTGAGCACCCGTGTCTAATTTAAATTTGACAATTTTTTTAGTTTTAAAAATTTTGCCATATTCATACCAATCATTTTCTAAAGCATGTACATTAATGCTTCCTAAAATATAATTATTTATTTCATTACTAAGTTGCTGATTCTCACGTTCTATATTAAAATCTACAACTTCATTCACCTGGTTCGACCTACATACCAATGCAAAATGATTGTAGTTTTTACATTTTCTGCATTGTTTACCATAGGCTGGGCATTTTCCATAGGGATGTATTAACCAACATCGATTACACTTCCTTTGATTTGGCTGTTGGTTCTGCTACCCATGTTGCTGATTACTTGTGCTGTAGCCTTGAGCCCTAAGCTGCCAATTTCCTCTTCTATGCCATTTTGTTGAAGCTTCTCCTTTTCTTTGTACTTTGTTCTCTTCATGCTTGTCTTTATTGTTCTTATTCTTTATTTCGCTAACCTCTAACTTTTTGCTGGTCTCTGCCAACTGCTTGATGTGACTTTCTGTTTGTTCCGCTGCTTTGCAAATATCAATTGCCTTTGTCAATGTTAAATTTGGTTCTCTCAACAGTCTGTCCTTTATTTTAGCTTCTCTTATTCCACTAACAATTTTATCCATAATCAATCTGTCTTTGAAATTACCAAAGTCACAATTTGATGCTATACGCCTCAGATCTGACAAAAACATATCAAATGTTTCTGTTGGTGATTGCACTCTAGTATTAAATTTATGTGTTTCAACACTAACATTACACTTGGGAAGAAAGTAATCGTCAAATTTCTGTAGAATTACTTTCATATCTAGTTTTTCTTCATTTGTGAACTCAAAGGTTTGGTATATTTCTAATGCTTCTTCCCCTATTGTATGTAGCAAAACAGCTGCTTGTACATATGTGGATTTTTCTTTACACCCTGTAGCCAATATATATAGCTCAAAAGCATGTTTAAACTTTTTCCAATTAGCACCTAAATCTCCATCCATAACCATTGCCTTTGGCTGCTTCAAAAATTCCATCGTTTAGGTGTATGCTTGTCTTTTAACTTGTAATATGAAACCAGGTAAGTACTTCTATTCCAATTGTAAGACGTTTGTTTTTTTTTTTATATATAACAAATTGATCACACTGTATATGTATATCAGCCAAATTTATGCCAGGTAAATATCATCATTAGATTACCAGTTTCTATCATGGTCAGTCAGAGCGGGGATGATCACTTCTCGTTGGTTGTCATTACGAACAGGCTAGCACAAGATTACCTATAAATAAAAATAATCACCTGAGCAACCAATTTCTCCAACCGGCCTAAAGGGAAAAATACACAACATAAATTGTATAATAACTGTGCTGATTCTAAATGATCAAAACATGTGACTGTATACTTTGGCTTTCTCAAAAGCATTTACTACATTGTTAAGCTATCTAATCTTTACTGTGATGCACAAATACAATGCAACATAATCTAATACAAGACGTTATCAATCTGGTCACTGGGGAAAATAACGCGCCCAGTAACTAATTCAAGTGCAATACAGTGGATATCATTCTGGTCACTGGGGGAAGTAACGCGCCCAGCAACTACTTCAAAGTGCAATGGGCCTTAAGGGCAGAATCTCACAAAAGACCCTTTGAAGTGTTTTCTCAATTTCACTTTCTAATAAATAGGCGTACCGAGCCTCTTGTGAGTGCACGGGGAAGTAACGCGCCGCCACTCGCTCCAGGTACCCTCTTCGAGCTCGGCCACAGACGAGTAGTACCGGTTCACTCGAGGATCAGGGGAAGTAACGCACAAGAACCTCACCGGCTACTACCTCGTAACGAAAACACAAAACGCATCCACTGTTTAGATTTACTATTTATACTCAAAAGTATGCTGAATAAAATTACATTCAAAGATACTGCAATGATTTCTGATATCGATAACTGATTGATAAAACAATGGTCATTGTCCTCAAATTTAATACTTTTCTACAATTATCTAATTTATTAGCCTAGAGAAAATGGTATGCTCAGTGAACTCACCCTCTCGTTGTAAACCACAACACAATTTCCCCACTTTTCACAATTTCGGTAACACACCTGTTTACGCGTTCGCGCCCGATCACCTATTGAATGATGCAATCATACGCGTCACGGGTAATTACAACGCTTGGGATTTCAGGGGATCTCCCGGTTTTCCCTCGGCTGACGCGAAGGTATGATGCCACCTTCTTTCAAATGCAATCATATGTGCACATAAGTGTGTCTTAATTTTGGGTGGCCTATACTGATGTCTAATAAATACTTATCGACATATTGCCGCATTCGGGGAAACCAGTACTGTCGGCATAAGAACTGTAGGGTCTTTTCGGTGCCAAAATGGCGAGCCTCATCATGAGCACTTCGGACTACTTGCTGACGCATTCCTTGTGGAACTACCCATTGGATTCCCTTAGCAGTGATTCTATAAATCCTCCCATCTCTTAACGCATAGTTTTTGTAAACATGTTGTTCAAAGTCAGTTTGAGGTGGTCGCGAAAGGATTTCTTTCAAGGTCTTAAGCTTAGCGTCGGTGAGTTGACCAGCCAAAATCCAGTCTGCTTGATCTAGTTGGAGTATTTCTTGAGAAGCTGTCTCTGATTCTACGGGGTTTCGACTTAATGCATCTGCGTGTTTGAGTCTTTCGCCGGGTCTGTATTGGACATCAAAGGTAAATTCTTGTAGCTGAAGCCACCAGCGGGCTATTCGTGGGTGTAAACTTTTTTTCTTACTGGTGGCTTTAAGGGCATTACAATCGGTTACCACTGTAAACTTAATTCCAACCAAATAGACTCGAAACTTCTTTAAGCTTTCTACCACGGCCAGGGTCTCTAGCTCATGGGAGTGGTACTTGCACTCTGCCGGGGAAGTTTGTCGGCTAAAGTAACATACAGGGTGCCATTTTTCGTCAGTGTGTTTTTGTAGTAAAATCCCACCAAGACCTAGGGAACTTGCGTCGGTACGCACTTGGGTTTCAGCTTCGGGATTATAGAGGGCTAGAATTGGGCGGCAAATTAATTTATCTCTTAACTTTTTAAAGATTCTAGTTGCTCAGTTTGCCAATTCCATACAGCGTCTTTTTTAAGCAGCGACGTCAGTGGCTTTGCTATTGTGGCGTATCCTTTTATAAAATGACGGAAATATCCTGTCAGACCAAGGAATTGTCTTACATTGTGTACTGTTTTTGGGACAGGAAAATCTTCTATTGCTTTTGTTTTAGTGGCGCCAGGTTTTATTCGTCCGTTCGAAATTTCAAATCCCAAATAACTTACTGATGTGACCAGAAAACGACATTTGGATAAATTTAAAGTCAATCCTTCGCTTCTTAATAATTTTAAAATAACTTCCAAGTGATTTAGGACTTCATCCATTGTTTTTGAGTGTATCAGTATATCGTCAAGATAGATGGCAGCTATGTCTCTTACTGGGTTTAAGAGTCGGTTCATAAGGCGTTGAAAGACGCCAGGGGCATTGGTAAGCCCAAAGGGCATTCTGTTGAACTCATATTGCCCATACGGAGTTATGAAGGCTGTATATTTTTTTGAAGTCTCCGCAACACGGATTTGATAATATCCAGATTTTAGGTCCAGAGTTACGAAATAAAGGCTATCATGCAAGCGATCCAGTTGATCGTCTATTCTTGGTAATGGATACCGATCCTTAATTGTTAGGGCATTTAGTTTCCTATAGTCAATGCACATCCGCCGTTCACCATTTGGTTTAGTGACAAGCAAAATCGGAGAAGCGTACGAGGAATTTGACTCTCGAATTATGTCGCAATTTAATAATTCATCAATCATGGTTTTGACTAGGTTCTGCTCGCTTACGGCCATGCGATACGGTCGGTATGTAAAAGGTGTATCTTCGGTTAGGTTAATTACTAATTCGGTTGATTTGGCACACCCTAATTCTTCTGTACTCTTAGCAAAGCAGTCTCGGTATTGCTGTAATAATTTTATAAGGGTTTCTTTATACTTGGGCTCAACTGGTCCTATCTGAATATCTTCGGTCGATAACGGTGGCAAATTCTGTACATCGAGTCGGAATATAGAGTCCCCTTCCTCTTGTGCAGGGACGCACGGCCAAGCCCGCAAAAGAGGTTTCTTGTTATTTAAATGAATATCTACGTTTGATAAATTAATGAGTGGAACCACTGGCACGCACCCTTGTTCAATTTTAAACACTGTTCCAAGCACACAATATTCATTTCCTGGAATTGTACGAAAACTTGTTTCAACACATAGTTCTCCCGTATAGTCATTACACTTGGTTTGTATAGGTACATTCACGAGATGTCCTTTTGGAATCACAACACTGTCTTTGGCCCAACATAAGACTTTATTAACTGTAGGAAAAATATCTTTAAACTGATCAAGAGTTCCGTTAGTAACTACTAAATCATCTGAATCCTTTAAAATTAACACACCCGGTAACTCAGTAAAACTTCGTCCTATTAAAACTGGGATATCTTGTGCGAAATCGGGCACCACATGTGCACTAACTCTTTCTTCAACTCTGTCAACCTTTAAAATTAGTTCACAAACACCTAAAGTTTCTACAGTTCCACTACCGTAACCTTTTATCAATGTTTTTCTTGTATTGTCGTACTTTAGTTCCAACCTTTTCACTTCACTTAATTTTATTGCAACACAAAAGCTTCCTGAATCAATATAGCCTTTGGACACCTCTCCATTTATATAAATGTCTTTGTAATATTTTTGGTTCGAAGTATTTGTAGCTTTCTCATATTCCCTGTCTAGTCATGATACTGTTTTATCTCCAGTAGGTTTTGTTTTCTTCAATCGACAATCCCTCTCGGTATGCCCTGTTCGGCGACAAAATGTACAACGTAGATTTTGCTGACAAGCATTAGCAAAGTGGCCCTGTTTTCCACATATAAAACAAGCTCCATGTGGTGTGGTATTCTTCTGTCTGTCTTGAATCTTATTTCGGAAACGTTGCTTGTTATTGCCAAATTTAGTGCCAAAATGACTACGAGATGGTAACGCATGAGAAGTGTCTGGAATCGTACTTAAATAACGATACAATGATTCCGGAGTTGAGTGATTTCCAGCCTTAGCACCAGTTTTAACAATGTGGTCGTCAATTCCGCCAATGATACATGATACGGCTTTGGTTCCAGAAATTTCACATTGGGTTAATAACGCCTGCTTTTCGTAGAAATATTTTTGGTAAGTCTCGTCTGTGCGCTTGCGTCTTTTAATCATCTCGGTCAGTTTTCCATAATAATCGATTTGGGAAGGAAAGGCTTCTAACAATTTTTCTTTCCACTGTTGCCAAGTATATTTGACTGTTGGTAGGCTTTTATACCAAACATCCGCAAGACCTTTGAATTTGGATGTAGCAAAGTAAATAGTAGCACCTTCAGACCAATGGTATATTTCTCGAAGTTCGTCGACCTTGTTGCACCACGTTTCGGCGCTTTGTTCGTGATCCTCAGGGTTGAAATAAGGAATAACATCTCCCTTCGTCATTTCTCCCTTGGACCTGGTTTCGGTGGTCTTTAAAAAGTTTGCCATGACTTCCATGAATTTATCGATAGAGGATCTATCATCGTGTGACTCATCGGAGTTACTACGGCGAGCACGCGAAGTCTCAGGAGCACCTTCGCGGCTGCTGGGTGAAATAATATGGCCTCGTTTCTGTCGTGTCCCCATTGTTGAAGATTTGGGACGAGCTGTTTAGAAAAATAATGCCTTAACACCCGCGTACTTTTCTGTATTAATTATAACCTACAAAGGAACTGAGAAGTGATCAACCAAGTCACATCAAGCTCTGACCCCACACCTGAAGTTGTAAGACGTTTGTTTTTTTTTTTTATATAACAAATTGATCACACTGTATATGTATATCAGCCAAATTTATGCCAGGTAAATATCATCATTAGATTACCAGTTTCTATCATGGTCAGTCAGAGCGGGGATGATCACTTCTCGTTGGTTGTCATTACGAACAGGCTAGCACAAGATTACCTATAAATAAAAATAATCACCTGAGCAACCAATTTCTCCAACCGGCCTAAAGGGAAAAATACACAACATAAATTGTATAATAACTGTGCTGATTCTAAATGATCAAAACATGTGACTGTATACTTTGGCTTTCTCAAAAGCATTTACTACATTGTTAAGCTATCTAATCTTTACTGTGATGCACAAATACAATGCAACATAATCTAATACAAGACGTTATCAATCTGGTCACTGGGGAAAATAACGCGCCCAGTAACTAATTCAAGTGCAATACAGTGGATATCATTCTGGTCACTGGGGGAAGTAACGCGCCCAGCAACTACTTCAAAGTGCAATGGGCCTTAAGGGCAGAATCTCACAAAAGACCCTTTGAAGTGTTTTCTCAATTTCACTTTCTAATAAATAGGCGTACCGAGCCTCTTGTGAGTGCACGGGGAAGTAACGCGCCGCCACTCGCTCCAGGTACCCTCTTCGAGCTCGGCCACAGACGAGTAGTACCGGTTCACTCGAGGATCAGGGGAAGTAACGCACAAGAACCTCACCGGCTACTACCTCGTAACGAAAACACAAAACGCATCCACTGTTTAGATTTACTATTTATACTCAAAAGTATGCTGAATAAAATTACATTCAAAGATACTGCAATGATTTCTGATATCGATAACTGATTGATAAAACAATGGTCATTGTCCTCAAATTTAATACTTTTCTACAATTATCTAATTTATTAGCCTAGAGAAAATGGTATGCTCAGTGAACTCACCCTCTCGTTGTAAACCACAACACAATTTCCCCACTTTTCACAATTTCGGTAACACACCTGTTTACGCGTTCGCGCCCGATCACCTATTGAATGATGCAATCATACGCGTCACGGGTAATTACAACGCTTGGGATTTCAGGGGATCTCCCGGTTTTCCCTCGGCTGACGCGAAGGTATGATGCCACCTTCTTTCAAATGCAATCATATGTGCACATAAGTGTGTCTTAATTTTGGGTGGCCTATACTGATGTCTAATAAATGATTAAATATAATTATGGCTCATGCCTGCATAGATACAGGTGGTTTTCGACGATTGTTTGTAAACATTGATAGTAAGGAATAGTTACATATAAAAAAGGCTTGAAGCATATAGAATAAAAATATTTCTTACACAATTTTATTTCTTGTTGTATTTTATGTTTTTAATAAAATACTGTTACTTGAACAAGAACAACTTTATTTAAATAATAGAAATATAAAAACGAGTAACATAACACGAGCTTCTTAATGAGTCATCTTTTGGTTAGGATCACCAACACCATGCGCGCCCATAACCATAGATGTATATAAGTTGTTTTGGTGATATGCAATGTTTTATAAATTAAAGGTGAATACGTCTGAAAATATAAAACAAACCATTTTGATAAATAAATATACTCTAATTATTTTCTATGTGATATTTTTATAAAACCAATCGTATAGTAAGGAAACACTTACCGAAAGTATTGGGCAAGGAACTGTTTCTTTGTATTAATTTGTGTCTGCATACCTTTTCCATTTGTGTATTCTTTCCTTTTTTTTTTTCGAATGATAATGAGTATCAGGTTTTCACATATTTTCACGTTTTAAAATCGAAATAATATTTGCCGGCACCCGGCACACTTGCACTTATATTTACGTTCGTACGGATTTCCCCATTAGCCTTAAACACCTAGCTTTAACAGCATTCTTTATTAGGCAACCCACTCTACTACCTTTATATCGCCATCTATTACGTGGGCACTCAACTATTTCACAAAATGACATACTGAATACCCGATGGAATACGATTTTCTTGGTAGGTTCCATAGATTAGAGAAGGTTTATAGATGGATCACTCGAGCATTCGAGTTTCAGCGCCGTCTGCCAGGTGGGCACTCAACTATTTGCAACGAATAATAAAAATGTATTTTTTTTATTTTTGTAATATTTTAATATGAAAAAGTTATAATGTAACATGTAATAACCCTTTAACAAAAAGAAAATTTTTGTGTTCTTTAAGAATATGGGTTAAAACATGTCAAATTATAACTTCAGTAACAAAATGCGAGGGAGTAACAACAAAAATAAAAACAAAAAACTACATTAAGATTAAGAAATGAAGTTTGATACGGGTTAGGTAGCCGTGGTCCAATTGGAACATATATTTCCGACGTTTCGTCCACAGCTGCGTTGGACATCTTCAAGGGCGGCGTTGACGTAGAGCGTAACGATGAGTTGACGTAGACGGCTCGAACTCGAATGCAAATGGGTCAGTGGTCGGCGGTATATTTATGGGTGGTTCAGTTGCGAGCTGTTGTACGTTGTGCTGTGATTGACCGTCGCAATTGCTGATCTGTTCAGATTGGTTAATTAAACTCCTCGTGTTAATATGCGTTGGTAATTTGTATTTTATCTTTTTGGATAGAATAGGATGCCAGGCCTGATTTATTTTCATTGATTCCTCCTTTTTATTGAAGTTGTTAGAGTGTTTAAATATCTGAATGGCTTCCCTATGTAGCCTCGCATAGAAGCCCTTGGTTGTAGATAGAACCTCAGTTTCATGAAAGTTGATCATATGGCCTCCCTCTTTTAGTGCATGCTCAGCTACAGCGGATTTTTCAATTTCACCAAAACGGCAGTTTCTTTTGTGTTCCACCAAGCGTGTGTGAACGCTTCGTTTTGTGGTGCCTATGTAGACATCACCGCAGGAGCAAGGAATTTTGTAAACTCCGGCCGATGACAGCTTATCCTTGGGGTCTTTAGCTGTTCGCAGGAGGCTTTGTATTTGTTGAGTAGACTTGAAAATTGGCTTGATCTTATGTCGTTGGAGTAGCTTTCCGATTCTATCAGTTACTTTATGTATATATGGTAAAATCACTGATCCTTTGAATTCTTCTGGAGAGGAAGTCACCTTTTGGGCTTTGGACGGATGTAGGGCTCTAATAATTTCAGCAATATCATAGCCATTGGCTTGTAACATTTTCTTCAGATGGTCGGTTTCTTGTTTCAAGGTCGTTGGCTGGCAGATACGAGTAGCTCGATGCATTAAAGTTTTTTATCACACACGCTTGGTGGAACTCAAAAGAAACTGCCGTTTTGGTGAAATTGAAAAATCCGCTGTAGCTGAGAATGCACTAAAAGAGGGAGGCCATATGATCAACTTTCATGAAACTGAGGTTCTATCTACAACCAAGAGCTACTATGCGAGGCTACATAGGGAAGCCATTGAGATATTTAAACACTCTAACAACTTCAATAAAAAGGAGGAATCAATGAAAATAAATCAGGCCTGGCATCCTATTCTATCGTCATTAACCTGTCCGATTACCTGCTAACCGCCGAAGAAACAGCCATTTTAAGCAAGGGTGGAAATTTTGCTCTAACACCCAAAACAATACCGATAGAGGATATTATTGCCAATATTGAGTCAGGTATTCACCGCTTACCTACAGCCATTGCAGAAGAAATTAGACAGGACTGCTCAAGAATACTGAGAAAGGCTACCGTTCCTACGTCTAACGTACCCACAAGGGAAAGGATGGCCTTGAGAAGCTTAAACGCTGATACTAGTATAGTCATTCTGGATGCTGACAAAGGCAACGCTACAGCAATACTAAACCGCGCGGACTATAATAAGAAACTTAGTGATCTGTTGGACCCGACCACGTATAAAAAGCTGAACTTTGATCCAACCAAACGCATTCTCCGGAAAACTAACGCCCTAATCAGATCTTCCTCTATACCAACCGATGAACAACGACAAATGATCTTCGCTGAGGCTCAACCACCTAGGCTCTATGGTTTGCCCAAATTACACAAACCTTCGGTTCCACTTCGTCCCATCGTTAGTGCCATCGGGTCTCCAACCTATCAACTGGCAAAGTATTTGAACAAGCTCCTACGACCATATGTTGGAAATTCTATCACCTGCATAAAAGACTCTGCTGACTTCGTACAAAAACTACAGTCGATCAAGATACAACCGAATGACATTTTAATCAGTTTCGACGTTGTATCGCTGTTTACCAAGGTCCCACTCAGTGATGCATTGGCATTGATTCAGAAGATTTTTCCAGAAGATATTACTGCTCTCTTCCGTCAAGTCCTTACAACAACTTACTTTCAATTTAATAACGAGTTCTATGAACAATTGGATGGTGTTGCTATGGGGTCGCCCCTTAGCCCCACCATTGCCAATTTCTATATGAAATATTTTGAGTCCGACGCACTGGAAAAAGCGACCTTAAAACCAAAATGTTGGTATCGCTACGTGGACGACACGTTCGTTATCTGGAACCACGGCGAAGAAACCTTACTCGATTTCTTACAACACCTAAACAGTTTAAATCCGCAGATACAGTTCACCATGGAGAGAGAAAACGATGGCCAACTACCGTTTCTAGACGTTCTGATAAGGAAAGAAGAAGACGGGAACTTAGGCCATACGGTATATCGAAAACCGACTCATACAGATCGCTATTTACAAAAATCCTCTAACCACCACCCACGACAAAAACGAGCAGTGATAAAAACCTTAATGCATCGAGCTACTCGTATCTGCCAGCCAACGACCTTGAAACAAGAAACCGACCATCTGAAGAAAATGTTACAAGCCAATGGCTATGATATTGCTGAAATTATTAGAGCCCTACATCCGTCCAAAGCCCAAAAGGTGACTTCCTCTCCAGAAGAATTCAAAGGATCAGTGATTTTACCATATATACATAAAGTAACTGATAGAATCGGAAAGCTACTCCAACGACATAAGATCAAGCCAATTTTCAAGTCTACTCAACAAATACAAAGCCTCCTGCGAACAGCTAAAGACCCCAAGGACAAGCTGTCATCGGCCGGAGTTTACAAAATTCCTTGCTCCTGCGGTGATGTCTACATAGGCACCACAAAACGAAGCGTTCACACACGCTTGGTGGAACACAAAAGAAACTGCCGTTTTGGTGAAATTGAAAAATCCGCTGTAGCTGAGCATGCACTAAAAGAGGGAGGCCATATGATCAACTTTCATGAAACTGAGGTTCTATCTACAACCAAGAGCTACTATGCGAGGGTACATAGGGAAGCCATTCAGATATTTAAACACTCCTAACTACTTCAATAAAAAGGAGGAATCAATGAAAATAAATCAGGCCTGGCATCCTATTCTATCCAAAAAGATAAAATACAAATTAACAACGCATATTAACACGAGGAGTTTAATTAACCAATCTGAACAGATCATCAATTGCGACGGCCAATCACAGCACAACGTACAACAGCTCGCAACTGAACCACCCATAAATATACCGCCGACCACTGACCCATTTGCATTCGAGTTCGAGCCGTCTACGTCAACTCATCGTTACGCTCTACGTCGACGCCGCCCTTGAAGATGTCCAACGCAGCTGTGGACGAAACGTCGGAAATATATGTTCCAATTGGACCACGGCTACCTAACCCGTATCAAACTTCATTTCTTAATATAGTCTCCAGCCGTGAAAGCCTTCATTCATATACATTAAGATTATTTATTATATGGGACAAATAAAGTTATACAATTTACGATTATAAATAAGAAAATTAATAGAAATTACAAATTTACACACAAATGTAACAACTACAGAAATAATTAATTGGTGTTTCACGTTTTACGTTATCCTTTACTTCAGGTTAAAGTTGTTTTAGTGATATGCAATGTTTTATAAATTAAAGGTCAATACGTCTGAAAATATAAAACAAACCATTTTGAGACCAGCCTATTCTATTGATAAATAAATATACTATAATTATATTTTTATAAACCAATCGTATAGTAAGGAAACACTTACCGAAAGTATTGGGCAAGGAACTGTTTCTTTGTAATAATTTGCCGACACCCGGCACACTTGCACGGAATTCCCCATTAGCCTTAAACACCTAGCTTTAACAGCTTTCTTTATTAGGCAACCCACTCTACGACCTTTAAATCGCCATCTATTACGTGGGCACTAAACTATTTCACAAAATGACATACTGAACACCCGATGGTAGGTTCTTAGTAGCTTGCTAGTAGTAACTACTAACTGACTATGAATAAGGCTGTATATGATTTAGAACATTTAGACCATCGGGTGTTCAGTTTGTCATTTTGTGAAATAGTTGAGTGCCCACGTAATAGATGGCGATTTAAAGGTCGTAGAGTGGGTTGCCTAATAAAGAATGCTGTTAAAGCTAGGTGTTTAAGGCTAATGGGGAAATCCGTACGAACGTAAATATAAGTGCAAGTGTGCCGGGTGCCGGCAAATATTATTTCGATTTAAAAACGTGAAAATATGTGAAAACCTGATACTCATTATCATTCGAAAAAAAAAAGGAAAGAATACACAAATGGAAAAGGTATGCAGACACAAATTAATACAAAGAAACAGTTCCTTGCCCAATACTTTCGGTAAGTGTTTCCTTACTATACGATTGGTTTTATAAAAATATCACATAGAAAATAATTACAGTATATTTATTTATCAATAGAATAGGCAGGTCTCAAAATGGTTTGTTTTATATTTTCAGACGTGTTGACCTTTAATTTATAAAACATTGCATATCACCAAAACAACTTTAACCTGAAGTAAAGGATAACGTAAAACGTGAAACACCAATTAATTATTTCTGTAGTTGTTACATTTGTGTGTAAATTTGTAATTTCTATTAATTTTCTTATTTATAATCGTAAATTGTATAACTTTATTTGTCCCATATAATAAATAATCTTAATGTAGTTTTTTATTTTTATTTTTGTTGTTACTCCGTAACATTTTGTCACTGAAGTTATAATTTGACATATTTTAACCCATATTCGGAAAGAAAACAAAAATTTTCTTTTTGTTAAAGGGTTATTACATGTTACATTATAACTTTTTCATATTAAAATATTACAAAAATAAAAAAAAATACATTTTTATTATTCATTGCAAATAGTTGAGTGCCCACCTGGCAGACGGCGCTGAAACTCGAATGCTCGAGTGATCCATCTATAAACCTTCTCTAATCTATGATTTAGACTATGAATAAGAGACTACAGGAAAAAGCAGAGTTACATTGGTGCTGACGCACATGCGCTCTTGATAGACGAATAGCGCGCAAACTGACATAGCCCGCGCGCGCTATCAAAACTGCTACTTATGCTTCTAACTGCTTCTAGACTCAAATTATATGGGATTCTCAGCGAGCGATTTATGAGATTTGTTTGGTGAAATGTATGTGCATTTATGCAATATTCCAGGAAAAATGGAAAAGCAAGAATACTTTCCCACTAAAAAACGTTCAAAAGTACATTTAATTTTTTGTTATTCAAAGTAAAAGTCCCTTCTAACTTCATTTTGTTTTCAAACTCAGGATTTGTGAGATTTAATTTAATTATTGTTACAAGAATAAAAATTTATCCATATTGGTATTGGTGTTGGCATTGTAATTTTCAATTAAAATTTTATCCACTATTAATAGAAGCTAAAGTAATTATTTTTTATTGAAAACATAATTTCTAACAAAAACGTTTTTGTTTTTTTTTTATTTGTAGAAAAAAAAACATCAGGTCTCATCATCGGAAGCCTCTGTAGAAAAGAATAATTGTTACAAAAGTTATACCTAGTTTTATATTAATTATTGGTATAGCCTACACTTTGTTTTTAATTATTTGTTTTGCGTTAATGTTATGTATTACATTAAAACTATAAAAACTGAAGAATAAAAAAACAAACGTTTTTGTTAGAAATAATGTTTCCATTAAAAAATAATTACTTTAGCTTCTATTTAGACGGACTTTCTATTTTTTTTTTTATTAAAATTATATACATTCTAAAGACATACCTACACTATCATCATTATCGACATATACCTTCACCATTACCTACACCAATAAACACAAACTTTTATTTAAATAATGAAAAAAACACACACGTTTAAGTTACAAAACTTTATTGTAAAACCCCAATAATTATTTCGCCGACACAGCGGCTTCTTCAGGTGGAAGAATAATATAACTTAAAACTATGATACAAACAGACTTATATACTAAATAAATAGATTAAGAGTAGGGGTAAGTTTAAGGGAGGATACTAAAAATTAATGTTCAATAGGGGTGATTTATTTAATTCTAATTGGTCATTTAATATAGTGCCTTTTTTGTTTAATTTATTTATTTCTATGCTTTCTAAAAGATTTAATTTCCGACCTTTATTTTCAACATGTAAGATTTTATAATCGTCGTTAAAATTATGGTTGTTAGTTGTTAGATGTTCCGCATATGTTGAATTTGTGTTTCGGTTTTCATAACTTTTCTTGTGTTCTTTTATTTAAATCTTTTAGAAAGCATAGAAATAAATAAATTAAACAAAAAAGGCACTATATTAAATGACCAATAAGAATTAAATAAATCACCCCTATTAAACATTAATTTTTAGTATCCTCCCCTAAACTTACCCCTACTCTTAATCTATTTATTAAGTATATAAGTCTGTTTGTATCCTAGTTTTAAGTTATATTATTCTTCCACCTGAAAAAGCCGCTGTGTCGGCGAAATAATTATTGTGGTTTTTTACAATAAAGTTTTGTAACTTAAACGTGTGTGTTTTTTTCATTATTATGGAGTTACAAGAAATTAAAGCCTCGTCGATTCAATTCAAAAATATAAATGTACTCTTGAACGTTTTTTAGTAGGAAAATATGTTAAAGTTGTGGTAGTGGAATGAGATTTATGTGGTCGAATTTATATAAGGTATTTATTTATTAACCGAACAATAGCTTAGTTTGTATTATTGATATAAGATTTAATAGTCTGTTTAAACTGTATAAGAAACACATCGGCATACAGATAACATGACGCGCTCGCGAATACTTTTAAACACACACTGATAGTTTCTAGCGGTAAGTAACGCGACCATGTGGAGTAATCGATCTACCCCCGAAGGCGGTTCACGTAGGCCAAAAACTTAAATCAATAATGAACCACACGCGTCCGAAAGTTTGTTCAACGCGAATGAGTTCGCACAACAAAATATTCTTGCTTTTCAATTTTTACTGGAGTATTGTACAAATGCACTTGCATTTCACCAAACAAATCTCATAATCGCTCGCTCAGAATCCTATATAATTTGAGGCTAGAAATAGTTAGAAGCATAGGTAGAAGTTTTGAAAGCGCGCGCGGGCTATGTCAGTTTGCGCGCTATTCGTCTGTCAAGAGCGCATGTGCGTTAGCACCAGTGTGACTGTGCTTTTTCCTGTAGTCTATGAATAAGGCTGTTAATTAAAAAACTATAAATGGCGCATAAAACAATTATTTAGCGTTTCCTGAAAAAACGCGAAGACTTAGCTTGTGAACACCCTAATACCAATAGATATGTGGCGTCTGCCCCAGACCCCGTGCCTGGTAGGCAACTTCAACTACCACTACGTGAGCGCAGACCGCGCAAACAGGTCCACTTTCCCAGAGAGGAATTTTAACCATCGCTGGCTCTGCATCGAAACCCAGCTAGGTTCGACGATGTGTGCTTGGACGATGGATGACGGAACGATGTAGTAATCGACCACCTAACAACGCGCGAGCGACCTTTGAAAAATCAATACACAAAAAACACTCGTATTCTGTTCTGTTCTTGTGTGTGAGATGTAATCTTTGTTCTTGTTAAATTCAGGTTGTGTTATTAAAGTTTAGTTGTTTCGCTTTGCAAATTGTAGTTATTTCTTGTGGGTAGAAGGAATATCCTAACAAAAAGCCCGCCAACGCAAACACGAAACTACAGATAGGTAATTTAAAAAGACATCTGGTATGTTAAAAACAATTGGCAATGAAAACTATTAAGATTATATTTCGTTTCCCATTTTTTCAATCCAAAGCTGTTGAATCCTATAGAATCGCTGGGAATATCTATAAGAAAAAGTTTTACTAGATACTGTTAACATTTTCAAATATTGTTGTTAAAAAATATGGCGTTCCATTTAAATTAATCGTATTCATTTTTGGACACCTTGTATAAGATGACGAATTTGTTATAATTGGGATATAAAATATTATCTATTGTTACACTTCATTGTAAATTTCACTTACCTACATAACTTATTAAATACTTCTTTGAAATATAAAAATTAGGTTAGATTTTGATAAAATTCAACAGCCATTAATAGACAACGGTTTAGTATGATGTTAGTAGCATAGATTAGTGATGTTATTAGATAGGCGACTCTGTGAGTATTTTTCGATACAATGTTTTTAGTGACATCTATTTTTAAGTCATGAAACTAATATTGTGTTTTTGTACGAATTTCTGTAGCATTGAAATAAAATATACACACACATGCATATAACACAAGTGTACAAAAACCAACACAAACATAATTTTATGTGTGTAAATGTATAGGTGTTCCATTTTATATTTTAATCAGGATTTTAATTATATTTGTATCTCAGGGGTAAACTGTATTAGCACGTTTTATAAAAAAAAATATTTTGTCATTTTTAATGCTTTAATAGAGCATTAAGAATATATAAATTATTACACACAACAATTTTTTTTATAAAATGTGAACTTTACCTCTGAAGTACAAATAATAATATTCCATGTCACAGAAATTGTGTTTTTTAATACAAATTAGAATTTTTCTTTCTCATGACATATATAATAGGTAAATAACAAAGATTATAAAAAATTCTTAATTTCTATTACAAATTTTATTGACTAAAAATCAGTTGTGAAAAATGACATAAAATTAATTTAAATATGAAAATATAAAATAGGTAATGCTGCAAACAATTAATATGTAAATAAAATGTTAATATACATGAAAAATTTGTGGTACAGATTTACATAAAAACAAATATTGTAGCGACCAATAAAAGCAAACGAACAAAATAAACAGGGTATAAAAACAAATTAGGTACCCATTTTCATTTTAAATTTTGAAAGCTACTTTAAAAAAATAATATTGCGAATAACAATTGGCAATGAAAACTATTAAGATTATATTTCGTTTCCCATTTTTTCAATCCAAAGCTGTTGAATCCTATAGAATCGCTGGGAATATCTATAAGAAAAAGTTTTACTAGATACTGTTAACATTTTCAAATATTGTTGTTAATTACCTTTTTGCTGTTTTAGTTTTGCACTTAGGTACACAACATTGTCTCATCTTGACCAATAAAGTTCAAAATAGTCTCACAAACAAATGTACGCAACACAATAATTTACAGCCTTATTCATAGTCAGTTAGTAGTGACTACTAGCAAGCTACTAAGAGCGTACTAAGAAAATCGAGTGGTAGATTTTGTTGCGGTTGGTTTAGTTAAATGTCCTTGTAGTATAAGAAAACAACTAAATATATAAACCACAAACATGCATGAATTACTTTATTAATTAACAGAACGAAGTTAAAACGGTTGAGAGCTCTGCGAGAGTTTTTAAGATGGAAGCTAAAATCGATGATCTACTGTGAACTACTTAATGCAGTTGATGACTCAAATTGGCGCGAAACTTTACTCTCCGTTTAAATCGATATAATCATAGATATATTCGTGAACCAATCAGAGATCTAACACTCCTCCACAGTACTCTCTAGTGATGGGAAAAACGGTTACTGAGTTGTCGCGCTACAATCGCGACCGCTCCAGAAAAATACCGCGACAAAATAACCGTTACTTTGTAACTGCAGTTACTCGATCTCTGTAGCGACAGCGGCAAACAACAGATGCATAGATAGGAGATATATATACTATTGTAGATTGGAAACTTTTTTCCGGCGATTGAAGCGCCCTCCCACTTAAGTGATGAAAAGTAGAGATTACAGGCGCCTATTTAAACGAGGGGTTCCGTATTTTTTAATTTTTGTAAGTTATATTATTGATTAAGCGAAAATTTACCAAGAAACAAACAATCTTCTTAAAAAGTTAAGAAGAGAGTTTGTGACTTGACAAATTTTCACCTAATCATTCAAGTGTTTTTAGAAAATAAAAGATACCCAGTGAACACACAATGTAAATATGATATAACGAGAAAATAACAAGTTACATAACTTTTTTAACTTATAGGCGACATAAACATTTATGTCAAATTTAAGTTTTATGTTATGTAACTAATTGTTATATATATGTTATGTAACAGCTATATATGGTGGTGTGACTGTAATAAAACATCACAATTTCTACTCATTTGATATGTCCTTGTGATGTAACAGCGTAACCTTTATAAAACGTTACAGCAGTTACTTTTATGTTATGTCTTTGTGATGTATCAGTGTTACCTTTATAAAACGTTGCTGCGGTTACTCTTATGTTATATCTTTGTGATATATCAATATTACCCTTATGAAACGTTGCAGTGGTTACTCTTATGTTATGTCCTTGCGATATATCAGTGTTACCTTTATAAAACCTTTCAGCGGTTACTTTTATGTTATGTCTTTGTGATATATCGGCGTTACCCTTATAAAATATTGCAGCGGTTACACTTACGTTATGTCTTTGTGATGCATCGACGTTACCTTTATAATACATTGCACCAGTTACCTTCATGTCATGCCCTTATAATGTAACTATGTTACCTTAATAAAACGTTACAGTGGTGATTCTTATGTTATATCTCTACGAGGTATCAGTGATTCCTTTATAAAACGTCACATGTATTTCTGTCGTATACATGCTAGCTTTGCAAAATGTAACAATGGTAACTCTTATGTTATGTCTTTTTGACGTATCAATACTACCGTTATAAAATGTTATATAAGAAACGATAAAGTTTGACGTTGACAATAATTTTAATTGTACTCATTTTTATGATATATAAATGTGTTATTCTTAAATTAGCTGTAGCATAACCAAATCTACTCCAGATTAATCTTATAAAATAAAAATTCTGCACAATATTAGGTATTAGATCGCATAAAATAGTTACAGATGAGCCAACATACATTTCTACCGAATTGAATTACAATAATTCTACAAATTAAGATTCGTTTAGATTTAAACTAAAATAAATTAATTTTTGATACGAATATAATTAAAGTTGTCAACACTTGTATTCACTATCATAATAAATAGAAAAAAAGCCTCTGTATACAAAATATGAAATTTTATCTTTCATGATACTTTTCTTTTCTTTTATATTTATGATAAAGGAAATATTTAGAACATATCTATTATTCGTTTTGTTTCGGTCATTTCTATTTTTTTTTTAATTATTAATATGTATTATAAATGTACTATTCGTTCCATTTTAAACAGATGCTTTACAGATGTGTTTTCTCTTAAGACCTTTCTCTGTTTCCCAGAAAGGTTGTGTTTGCTGGCGATTTCAAGTCGGAGATAAAGGGAGGTAGAGATAAAGATAAGGACATAAATAGTGTTATGTCCTCTGTCATGTTCACCAAATTAAATTTTGAATAAAATTTGCGGAAGCGAGAAAATCGTATCGTATCGTATCGAGTCTTAGTTTAAATCCTTTGGACACGTGATACCATTCTGGCAATTATTTTATTACTTACTTAATTTTATTCAGTTTTGTTTGGTGAACATATCAGGGGCGAAAAAAATATGTTTTTTTCTACAAATAAAAAAAATAATTTTTAATATGATGGACACGCGGTCCAGTTTTAATTTTTACTTTTTACTAAAATATTGAGAAAATGAGGCACCGAAATCTTCGACTATTTAACGGTCTAATAGCCACATCTGTTGACAGTCTCAAGCGTCCAAAACGTATCAGTTTCTCTTCTTTCGTTTTAAATTTTCAATTGTTTAGTAATAAAAGTAGTGATTTATTACAGACCCCTTAACAAAAACTACTTCTCCTTGACCTTGTTATTCTCAGCCTCTCAATGTATAATTGCCTAAAATCTACCCCGATGATGCACATTTTCGCCATTTTTACAATATTTTATACATGCATAAATATTTTTATGAATATTCTTTATATGTATAGTTTAAAAGAACATGTGTTGATTATCAACACTTCGACAGCATGGTACCAGCAATATCTGACGTGATTAATACATTTTATGCTAAAGAACCCTGTTTATTGCTATTTGAGAAAAAAATCAAAAACACAACTAAAATGAGAACAAAGACCCTTCAATATTGGCCGTAGATTTATGTTAGGCAGTTTCCCAAATTGCACTACCATAAACAACATGAGTGTTTCCGACAACCCCGAGTACCTTCTTCTCGGACATCTTTTTCAAATAAATCTTTTTTTGAGGGCGAAGTAAAATAACTTACTAGATAAATAAGTCTAACAGAAACTTAAAATTAAAAGCGTTGAAGTATTTGTGTAGGAATGAAAAGGATTGCAATGCCTTTAGTTAAGCGGGTGAAGCCACTTTTGTTCAGGCAACTAATTAAACAGTAATACACTTTCGTCATTACTATCCAAAGGATTCGGAATATTTGGTTGCGACACATTTGTTGTATTCGTTTGCCCCCTGAGGCAGGGATCATGCCAACACATGGCCCCTTTTCCTAAATTTCTCAGAAACACCACTACATGACAGCCCGTGTCTACGTTCGGAACATGGTTTCTAAATCTTATTTCTCTGCTAATTCAAACAATAATATCGACAACTGGGACCTAACAGCTTTTTTTAAAAAGGAACATGCACTAAACCTAAGGGTGACCATAAATTATACCTCTATGGCACCATAAATAAGAAATAATTGCCATCAAACTCCATCTCCGACATATTTATCATTTTTGATGATTGCATTTTTTACTGTAATGAATTTAAAAAAATGAAGCGATTTTTATGATCAAATTAAAATAATTAGTACAATTTAATTTATTTTTGTTGACTAATTAAAGTAATATTGTATTAAAAAAAAATATATTTTGCCGTAGTGATTTGGAGTATGGAAAACGTTTGTTTCAATTACAATTACAAAGTTATTGGCAATAATTGATTTACAACGAATACTTTACATTGTGCCATTATAATAAAACAAAAATAATGTAAACATAAAAGAGCTATTAACTTTATAGACATGTAGCTACCGTATATAGAGTCATTTATTTATCTTATGCATATGATATACATGTATATAGCCATTTCTCTAACTTAAGTTGAAGTTACCCTGATGTTTATCGGTTTTTTTAATTTCTTTTCACTATTTATTTTTATTTAGTTAACGTGAAGGGTCAATAATTCTTTGCGCTTGTTATACTCTTTTAAAATTTCTGGCAGTCTAATAGACCTTTTTTGGGGGGTGGTATGTGCATCAACTGCTATAAAAGCTAAAAACCCATACTGTTCAGACCAGATGGGCATCTGTCACACATAGGAAGAGAACAGGCTATTGCAGTTGCGTATAAAGACAGACTTTTAGTGATTTTACTGGAACTCGCATTTTTGTTCAGAAAGTAAGTAAAACTCTAGTTTATATTGACATTCCAAATGACATAAATAACTTGATTTATGTTTTACATAATTATTTAATTTTACTTTTCATATTTAATTAGTACCCAATCCTATTCGTTTTTTTAAATTTGTTTCAGCAATGGATTTTGCTGTTGTAAAATTTACAAGAGATGGGAGTTGTTCAGAAGTTGCGGCCAAATGGATTATCGGCGATAACAATAAAAAATGCTGGTGGCCGCCTAAGCGAACCAAGAATATTTCGACACTTATCCAAAGAAAGGCTGAGCCAAAGGCACACTGGGACGTAAAGGAAATCTTTTCAGTCATATTTTGTCGTATCTAAATATACATATAGATGTATATAATATATGTAAATATGTATATAGTTAATTTTCATCAAATGTAGTTTAACTAATAAATATTTCTAATTAATTTTGGAATTTTCCTTTAGCTTATCATATTGCTACTACGGAGCTGTTAAATAAGAATAAATATTTTAGATAGAAACCTTTTTGTTACCTCACATTGTTCTTTTCGATTTACATTAACCGTATGTCACTGTTACAGACCTTTGATATGCAAATACATATATATCTTAAATATTCATATCTTAGAAACATAACATAAACATCAATGTGTTGTTACATGGTGACGTTTTGCTTACGTTAACGTTACAAAATTGTTACAGAAATGTGACGTAAAAATGTATGTCATAGAAACATAACAGGAGCATCACTGTTATGTTATATTGTTACGTTTTGGTTACATTAATGTTACATCATTGTTATATGTTGATACATGTAACAGACACGTAACAGAAACATCACTATGTTATGTAACAATGTTACGTAAATGAGTGTGAAATTGTGAGTCACAAATGAGTTTCCTGTGACTCTCACGTTATATAACATGTTATTTTCGATTTGGTAAAATTGACATAACATTTATGTAACAGTGCTCACTGGGTAACATCCATTAAAATTTTTATTACAATAAAACAAATAATTACAATACCGAATAAACAACAAAATTAACAAAATCAGATTCTATAATAGTTATATGGGAGTAAAAAGTACTTGTTAAACAGAAATACCAAATTACCTAAAGCGTAAGTCATTTCATCAAAGTTACCCACAAATTGAAAAACCGATGCAAAACTAATTAATAAATAGGAAGAAGTATCGATAACAACATTCTCATGTAAAATTTTCATGGCTTTTTTATATTTAGTAACTAAATGACTGAAGGAACTGTTCTAAAACAACAACGTTGTGCGAGTAATATTTATTTTGGATATTTTATAAGCATGAACATCAGACTCGCAAAAATACTGTTCATAAGTATTTAAATACAAACACAAATACTTTTGCTTTATAGAGTATTCGGAAACAAATACAAATAGCTTATTATACAAATACTTTTGGAAAATGTTCTCATGCAATTATGTAATATGTAGGCAAGTTTAATGACTTGGCTAATTAAAAAATTATTCTAAAGCAAATGTATACCTACTTGTGAAAAATACTTGATCAGAAGTATTTAAAAACAAATACAAATGCTTTACTAATAACTTTCCATCTAGAAATTACAATGTATAATGATTTTACTAATAATAATTTATTGGACAATTCACATGTAATTTAATATTGTCTGCTGAATTTAATTATTCTTGACTATTCAGAGAAACGAAAACGTAGTGGGAAAATCAAATAAAATACAAAAAATATTGTATTATTTCAATGAAAAGTTTTTAAAATATAAGTACAAATACTATACAAATATTTGTAAGTGTTTGTCTTTCAAAATAATTTACAAGTGTGATTGACATGTAGAAGTCTAACTGTCGTTTTCGAATTTGGTTTCAAAATAAAAGAACCATAAAAATATTAATTAAACAGTTGGTTGTCCTAGTGGTATATCAGTCAAATTGATATACAACATAAAAAACCAAGTTTGCATGTAAATACATAAATTTGTATAACTTTTTTAAACAGTATATCTAGTAAATAAATTTGGACGGATATAACGTATTTGTGCGGAATTCATAGTACTAACAGTACAAAAAATAAGATTGGCAATGATTTGATAATAAACTGCAGCATTACTATCAGTCTTGCGATTACTTCAGTATTTGTATTTATCTTTAAATATGTAGAAAATGTATTAATAGAAATATTGAAATAACTAGAAATACAATAAACGTATTTACATTTGTACTCATCAAATACTGTTTTTTTTTTTATTTTACACAAGCGTGCAATTGGATTCGCACTGGGGTAGATCTCCCAACGAAATTATCTCTTATATAGACTATTTTCATTTGCACGAAGAAATATTACTATTTATATTTAATAGGAAAATAGGAATATTGTCGATATAACAGAATTACATTTACAGATGAAAATATATAGCGACAAACTTACAGAAAATCCTAGGCTTAAAAGTGGTCATAATATTAACAGTGGAAAAATTGTTTCGTTCCAGTGGACTATCTGAAAACAAAAACGAAATATATACATAGTTATAGAAGTAGATTTCTATATTATATATCATACTTATTAAGCAAATATTAATACGGCATACCTAAATAACTTTTACAAAATAGACTATTTACCGATAAACACCTTGAAATTTGCGGGCATGCTATTATATAGGCTTTGTAATAGTAATAGTGAAACAATGAAGGTGATGTAGTATCAGTCACAATGCCCAATCCTGTTGTGTTCCTTCCAGGGGGATATCTGGGAGTAAAAACAATAATGATTGTATAGGTGTACAGGTGCATCAGACTTATTACAAAAATAACAATAATTCGACAGTATGCAATTACTGTACAGAGGAGACTACTTACCGGAAGTTATGTACGATGAAGTAGACATGATCGTTTTATAATTACTAACTGATTCTCTGCGATTTCCATAGTCACCTGAAATAAGCAGATAAAATGTATAAATAAAGGAAAGCGCTAAATCCGTATATATTATACTTTGTTACATATTATACTTATTACTAACAATTCCATCAATACACAATCCACTTGCCGAAGGAGGGGTATACCTACGTACATTACTTCACAAAATGTACCGTGTGTCATATAATAGAACATATGTAAAAAAAATCACTGGAATTGCAAATGCAAATCCAGAAGACCTAGCAAGACAGCCACTGGAGTCTTATGGAGACCTCCAGCATATCAACAAAAATACGTACCTAGTAGTTAAATTTATGTCGTAATGGTACACCTAATAGCAGACTTACCATACACCACAAACTTTTACAATCCACATTAAAGGAGTTGTTAACAAAGTTTGTGGTGTATATAGGTGAATTTCATTGGTATTCTACAATTTATAAATGTAATATATTTTTTAAGGCTAAACAGGAAAGTACATATACTACAATATTTTCTGTTTTTTTTTTGCAGAAATTGGACAGTTATATTGCAATATACACATGTAATATATATGTATGTATAGGTATGTAATAATAGGTACAAGGACATTCTTATGTATTAGTTGTACAGATCTCAGTAAAATTTCCAGGGTATAGGTAGAATACATAATGACTAAAATACGATATGCAATCGTGTAATTGTGTTGATGTGTACTATTATGATAACAATACTATAAATAATTTAAATACACAACGAACGATAAAAGAAAATAAAATGATATTATGACTGATGTCGACTGAGCACCGAATTACCTCCATACCTATTTGTATTTGATACAGGGTGACCGAAGGTCAGCGGCCCATTTCTGAAAAATTGATGGTGGGACAATTTTATCAAAAATCATAAGGTAACTACGGCACGTGATATACATTTTTAACATATTTTCAAATGTGTAGTACTTCCGCTTATTCCGGAACTTGACACTATAACTTCCTTATTTTAAATGGAACACCCTGTATCATAATGCACCATTGAAAATCTTTTATTTATTTAAAGGTAAATTTCATAACATGACCCTATCGGAGAAGTTACCAATTTCGGAACTGAATTATCGTCTTCATATAGGTATAGGGGGTATATATTGAGTAACTGTTTTTACAAGTCAACACCTTTTCACTGCAATCTACAATAACTTTTCTATTTTAAATGAACATTCTGTATTTTTTTGCATAAACGGATATAAAATTAAATTCTAAATGGAGCGATATGTTATGTTCCGATATACCGAATGGTGTAAATGTCCAGATATGGGTACTTAGCCTATGATAACGGGGAAAATTGGAAAAAAAATCGAAATTGTGAACCAACATGAGGATAAAGTGAGAATATTTATTGCTGTCAGTAAAAAAGTGACAAACTGGTACATACATATCTATTCATTAGTTAATTCGACTACTCAACAAGAACAAAAAATAAACAAATAAATACCTATAAATATACTTACTTCATACTTTCAATATTGTAAAAGATTTGCCTATCAAACCAGAATGTTGTGACCGGAAGTATATATCAACAGAATATTATTCACAACAGCTCTAACAATTGGTCTTTCAACCGTTTAGTATATGAGCAAATAATCTTAAGGTAAAATTAAGTAATTCCTTCAAAAGCATTCTACTTCATTCTTTGTTTCTTGACAGATTTTAGTGGTAAAACGGGAAAATATGAAAACAAATAGAAAACATCATAATTGTAATAAGAAACCAAAAATAGAATAACTTTATCATTGTATAAACAATACCCAAAATTATTATATGGTATCTATTTGTGGGTCATGGTACCTAATACCTTTAACATTTTTAACGATTTTACACAAACCCAATTAAAACTAATGAAATTGTATCAAATCAAATCTTTAAAATCACTGTTATTTGATTCTAAAATTTCGTCAAGTATTTTATATTCATTGTAAATACACGTATTTACGTATCCACAGTACTTCTTATTTACGTTTTCGAAATGTCCTTTCTGCCACTTTTATTGAAATCTTTTAAAAAAACAATTGTTTAAAATGTACCGTTTATTTATACATACCTTTTCAATTTCTCTTTCCTTTGCCTTTCCTCTTTTTAATGACACTTGATTTCACTGTTTCACATATTTTAATAATTTTTATTCATAAACCGAAACAATAATTTGTGTGATCCTTTCCTTTTTCAAACAATTTTAATTGTAATATTTACCGAAACATGCATATTATATATATTTTGGGGTTTCCCTTCGACGACAGCATGTAGGTAAATTTCATTATCTACCAATTAGTATATACATGACCATAATTTTAGTAAACAAAAGCTTATTTTAATTGTAAATCTGTTTTAAAACGAAAAGCTTCTTTACTTATGCAACCCATCGTTCTCCTTATTAAATTTTTAAATTTCTAAAAACCCTTGGCGCCATCTCTTGTCGTTCACCTCGTTCGATTTTTACTTTCTAGAACCCCTGGCGCCCCCGCTCTTAAGTGATGAAAACCGTAACTTTCACATCTACTATAGTATATATATCTCTTATCTATGAACAGATGAAACGAAAAGCGCTGGTAAGGCGATGACGCGACGGGATGATAGAAGAAGCAGCGATAGCGCGACAGTCCCATTCACAAATCTATAGAAATAGAAAAACATAGTCCATAACTGCAACATAAATAGATATTTACGTATTAGGTTCCTCCATAATTCATAGCTTTATTGCATACATGAAATATGTATTTAATAATAATGAACCCCTTAATATCTATGCTCGCAGGTTGCGACATTTCAACGTTCTTGTTGTTATCGTCGCACCGTGCGTCGCATCGTTGTCGGTCGGTTACTTTCACTTGTCGCAGAACAGCAGAGCAGAGGCGCGATCGCTGCATGAGCCCAGCCAGTTCCAAAAATAACCGGTTACTTCGTTCCTTTGGAGCGCGACAAAGCGCTACCAAAAAATACCGCGACAAAGTAACAGTTACTTAAATACCGACCCATCACTAGTACTCTCCCGCCAGTGGCAAGGCCACGAAACAACAGTTTATCAAAAGAGTATAAAAATATACAGCCTTATTCATAGTCAACGGTTTAGTAGGATCTAAGTAGTTTACTAACTAGTAGCTACTAAGACGCTACTATCTGCATCGTATTCATAGACGTCAGTTAGTACGCTACTAGCTAGTAGAATGGTTTGCGTCGAAACGATTTGACAACGGCGCGAAATTGTAACAAATGACCTACTGAACGTCTATTTTTGACGTGTAACGGCCTAACCTTACTTTTAAGTTAACTTATTATTCAATACAGTGCATGGAAGAGTTTTTGGTGTGTTTTCTCTTTTACGTATTTTTGTAGTAGTGTAGCTGTTATTTACGTTCAACATTCCCATAACAATTAATATCGAAAAAATTATCAATTTAAGAAGTTACATTACAAAAAATACTCAGAATTGGCTATACATATTTAACACATGTATACCTAATGAATAACTACCCCACAATGTACAAACTGTAACACCAACTCCATCCAAACAATGGGATATATCATCAACTGCCCAGGACTAAATACCCAAAGAAGAATATATAACAATATCTAATCGATAAAGGACAATTTAAACAACCCAGAGTTGTATAAAATGCAATGATGTTCTCGAAGGAAGAAATCAGCTTCTAATATTAACAACCTTTATTTTGTCCGGTCTACAAACAGGATTTATTTCTCTCAGTGGAATGTATTTACTGACAAATAAATAAATAAACTTACTTATGTTCTGAGCCTGAATAAATTACTAATAAATTCAATTATTTTTCATTTACGAATCATTATTACGCAATTTACTTTAAAATATACAAACTAGATGTTAATTCAATAAAGTTTGTAATTATTTCAGAAAAAACGATTGAAATAATTTTTAAAAGATAACTGCCCACTGAAATAAATTAACACATTCAATTTTATAAATCCTTTCTATTTTCCATCTTATTCTTGTGGTATTCTTTTTAATTTTGTATTTTGTACCAATAACCCGCTTCTTAAAAGCCGTAGATTAATTTAAGATCTACCACTCGAGGTTATGTTTATCGTATTTGTACCACTTAAACACGGGCCACCACTAGTGATGGGCGCTATCGATAGTTTTTACTATCGATAGTAACTATCGATAGTTGAATAACTATCGAATAATTCATTCGATAGTTTTTATTCGTTAGCGTATTTTTTCAATTACACGATAGTCAAGCAGCAGACGGTTAGCTCGATCACTAACCTAAAAATATACGAACATATAGATATACTTACCGACCAATATTTTTATTTTTCTCCTTTGCATAAAAATCCGCCCGCTAATAATCCATTTCTTTACGATTCGTATGCTAGTATAGATAAAAAAACAGGTTATGCTGAAAATAATAAATAACCTCGACTTAAAACATGGTTTCTAAGTCTTATTACTTTCATAAAATTTTTATTTACTTAGGTAAGCGATCTTTTTGTGTTGTTATTGAACACTTATTTAATTTTTTTTGGGTAATTATAAGTACGCATTACAAACATATAGTAAGTATTTATGACTCCAATCCTAACTACACTAATTTAAAAATTATTAATTATTCATTTGCATTTTATTTTTCCTCATATTTAACTAGTATAAATTGGCGCCATAGAAAATTATGTTTTTAAAGTATGTATGTATGTATTGATAACGTCTAATAATTATAGAATTGTTTATATTATTCGGCTCTGCTACGAGGAAGTAGCGAAGTAGTAGCCAATGCGCAAACGTATCATTTACCCATTCCAACCACGACTCCAACTGACTCCAACGTTCAGTTCGATAGTTGGAAAGTATTCGAATAAAAAAAGTAACTACTAGGTACTAGTAATTCAGTAACTACATTCGATGTATAGAAGTTACTACTATCGATAGTGATTTTCATTCATTAAGAAAAACTATTCGATAGTTACTATCGATAGTAAAAACTATCGAATAGTTCGATAGTTTTTATTCGATAGTGCCCATCACTAGCCACCACGCTACTAACTTTTTTAGTAGCTACTAAGCTTAGTAGTCTACCAAATGTCACTATGAATACGATTTTCTTAGTACGCTCTTAGTAGCTTGCTAGTAGTCACTACTAACTGACTATGAATAAGGCTGATAACAATTAACAAATTGTGTACAAAAGAATAGTATTATAAAAGTGTTGGTTGGTACAAAGCAATGTTTTTAATGTTTTATAAATTGCACATGCTTCTTGCGGTATTGTAACACTTGTTGCACTTTAGCATAAGAATGATCGTGAGCAATGGGATCATCATTAAGTAAAAATGCCGGTTTGAGGCGATCTATGGAAATGTTTGTGTTGCTGCCGTTAACATGCACTGTGAAATATTTTTCAGAACGGTTAACTACACGATACGGACCATCAAACGGTGGTTGAAGGAGTTTCTTGACCGCATCACGACGCACAAACACATGTGTACAGATTTTTAGATCTGGAGAGATGAAGATGTTTGATTGGCTGCATTGACGTTGAGGTACAGGTCGCAGGAGGTTGATTTTCTCTTTAAGTTGTTGAACAAACGATGACGGATCCAATTGTTGTAGGGAAGATTCCATGAATAGTTCTCCGGGTAAACGTAACCCAGAACCATAAACCATTTCTGCGGGTGTAGCTTCGGCGTCATCGCGTAATACTGAACGGAGGCCGAGAAGGATCAAAGGAAGAATTTCGGTCCACTTCTCGTTACCGTAAGCTTTAATAGCGCTCTTGAATGTACGATGCCAACGTTCGATTTTCCCGTTTGTTTGTGGATGATAGGGAGAAGAACGTGATCTCTTAATGCCTAACAGTATTTCTAAAGACTTGTATAGGGAGCTTTCGAATTGACGACCTTGATCAGTTATGATTCGCAAGGGAGTACCATAACGTGCAATCCAATGAGTGACGAAGGCTTCTGCCACAGTTGCAGCAGATATGTCAGCAATCGGTATGGCTTCAACCCAACATGTAAATCGGTCAATGATAGTTAAACAATAGGTAAAATTTCGTGAAGGTGGTAATGGACCAACTATATCCATGTGAATAAATTGAAATCGTTCAGAAGGAATTTCTATGAAGTGAAATGGTGAACGAGTATGCTTCTGTACTTTTGCTTTTTGGCAACCAATGCAAGAACGAGTCCAGCGAGTAATATCTTTATTAATGGAGGGCCAAACGAATTTGGTTGTAAGAAGTTTTGTGGTCGCACGAATACCTGGGTGAGTCAAGTTGTGAAAATTGTTAAAAATTGACTTGCGAAGAGGCGATGGTACGAAAGGACGAACTTGGGATTGACTTATGTCACAGTAAATGCGAAAATTGGTGTCCGGGAGTTGGATTTGACGTAATAAAAGAGAAGTAGAATTAGGATTTTCAAGAAGTTGTTGTAATTCAGTATCATCTTGTTGTAGGTGAGCAAGCTGCTCGTAATCTATGGGATTGGGACAATCTATGGTCTCTAAACGAGATAAGGTGTCAGCCGTGATGTTATCTTTGCCACTAATATGTTTGATGACAGTCGAAAATTGACTGATGAAGTTTAATTGGCGAAATTGTCTGGGAGAACTTTTATCTCTTTTTTGTGAAAAGGCGAAGGTAAGGGGTTTGTGATCCGTGAAGATCGGAAATGGTCTACCTTCGAGAATGTGACGGAAAAATTTAATGGCTGAATATATAGCTAAAAGTTCGCGGTCGTATGTGCTGTAATTCTTTTGACTAGAAGACAGCTTTTTAGAAAAGAATCCTAATGGTTTCCAAGCATTGGATTCCCATTGTTCGACGACTGCGCCTATAGCGACATTAGAAGCATCCACGGTTAATGATATCGAAGCATTGATGGAGGGATGTGTAAGTAAGGTTGCATTAGCCAAATCAGATTTTCACTTCTGAAAAGCTGCTAACGTTTCAGGAGACCAGGAAATGAGTGTCTTGTCATTCTTTTTGCTATTTTTGAGAAATTGGTGTAAGATAGCTTGGTTGGTTGCGGCATTCGGAATGAACCGACGATAAAAATTTATCATCCCTAGGAAACGTCTCAATTCTTGAATATTTTTGGGAGTGGAGAAATTTTGTATAGCTAATACTTTGTGTGGTAAGGGTTTGGTACCTTCAGCGGAAACTTCATACCCTAATAAATCAACTTTGTGATAACCAAATTTGCATTTTGCAGGGTTAATGGTGAGATTAAAGTTTTGGAGTCGTTGGAAGAGTTTTTGGAGATGTTCTTTATGCTCATCAACACTGGACGAAGCTATAAGAATGTCATCGATGTAGATAAAACAAAAGGGAAGGTCTCTGAGGACTTCGTGAATGAATCGTTGAAACGATTGAGCTGCATTACGAAGACCAAATTGCATCTTGGTGAATTCAAATAAGCCAAAAGGTGTAATTATGGCTGTTTTGGGTATTGAAGAAGGTTCAACATCAACCTGGTGAAATGCTCTGACTAGATCAATAGTGCTGAATATTGATTTCCCTTTGAGAAGATGTGAAAAGTCTTGAACATGTGGTATAGGATAACGATCCGGAATGGTAACTTTATTGAGTGCACGATAATCACCTACCGTACGCCATTGACCATTCTTTTTAGAAACCATATGAAGGGGACTCGCCCACGTGCTATTAGAGGGACGGCAGATTCCCTGTTGTAACATATATTCAAACTCCTGCTTAGCAATACGAAGCTTGTCAGGGGGTAACCGACGGACTTTAGCAAAAACAGGAGGTCCATTGGTTTCAATATAATGCGTGGTGTTGATTGAAGATGGACGTGTTGAGGGCTTAAGAGGTTTGTTAAAAGTCGTTAACCCGGGAAAATCTCTAAGAATGTCAGAGAATTTAGAATTTGGAGCAATAGTAGATAAAGATAATGATGGAGGTGCAGAGATACCTGGTGAAGAGATTTTGGTTAAGGTATCAATCAATTTACCTTGTCTAAGATCAATAAGAAGATTGAAGTGATGAAGAAAATCAGCTCCGATGATAGCGTTTTTTGTGTTGGCGATGATAAATGGCCATGAAAATGATCGACGTAAGCCAAGGCTAGTTGTTATTGTTTTAGTGCCAAAGGTGTCAATAACAGTGTTGTTGGCTGCATACAATTTAAATTCCGAAGGCTTGAGTCTCGCTGAGGAACGTGGAATTATTGAAACGTCAGATCCTGAATCGATTAAAAATTTGGTCTTAGTTGTAGGATCATAAATGATTAATCGACGATTGGTGTTTTTGAGAGATTCTAGGCGACAAGGAGTATCCGGATGTGAATTTGTGATCGATTTGAAGTATTTGCAAAGAGCACAACACTTCCTGGCCTTGCTTTTGAACTGACAGTGATACCAGCATAAATCACTATTATTGGACGTGAGTTTGGAGTTTTTGAGCTGTCCCCGTATTGCCGATTAGAGTTTCTTGTTAGACGCTCAAAATTCCTACGGTAATCTGTTTTAAGTTCTGCTATTTCATTTGCTAGTTTTTGTATTGTATCACCGAAATTGCTGTTAATTGCAGTTGTGGAAGCGACGCTACGAGGTTCGATTTCGGCAATTTTGTCTGCCATTTTGGCTAATTGCTGAATTGTATCAGAACTGGTAGTTAATACAGTTTGTATGTGAGCGGGAAGACGTTGCATCCATAAAATTCTAAGAAGGTCTTCTGGTAGAGCTGTGCCACCTAATCTATTCATTTCGTTGAGTAGGTGTGACGGCTTTTTATCGCCCAATTCAACGCCTGATAATAATGTACGAAGACGTTGTTCATGCGAGTCAGAGTAAATGTTTATTAATCTTTCTTTAATTGCAGTATACTTGTTGGTCAAAGGAGGAGAAATTAAAATATCTGTTACCTGGGATAAGACCTCCGTGTCGACGGCACTGACTACATGGTTGAATTTCGTTTGATCAACAGTAACATTTGCGAGTTGAAACTGAGCTTCCAATTGCAAGAACCAGACTTTGGGATCGGATTTCCAAAAAGGTGGTGCTTTCACAGCAACTCTGCCAACCTGGATTGATGGCGTTGTATCTTGAGGTGGATTAGACATCTTCATAGGACACAATGATGGTTGGTGAGATTTAAGACTCGTTAGACGCCAGAGAATGGGACGTGTATAGGACGCGTGTTCGTTGGGCGCGTGTTCGTTGGGGTCACCAAATGTTGCGGTTGGTTTAGTTAAATGTCCTTGTAGTATAAGAAAACAACTAAATATATAAATTACAAACATGAATTACTTTATTAATTAACAGAACGAAGTTAAAACGGTTGAGAGCACTGCGAGAGTTTTTAAGATGGAAGCTAAAATCGATGATTACTGTGAACTACTTAATGCAGTTGATGACTCAAATTGGCGCGAAACTTTACTCTCCGTTTAAATCGATATAATCATAGATATATTCGTGAACCAATCAGAGATCTAACACTCCTCCACAATTTTAAATCAATCTACGGCTTTTAAGAAGCGAGTTATCGGTACAAAATACTGTAACGAATTTTCTAGTTAAACTATTTATTTAAACAATTATTTAGTAGTAGTAGTAGTTTATTAACAAAAAGTTATATACAAGTAAAAAAAAAATAAACATAAATCACCATCAATTCTGATACTTACAAAGAACAATTACAATAGTCACAAAAAACAAAACAAATTGCATCCATCAAAAATTACATATAAAGAACCATAAGGTCATTTCTACCTCCCTTTAAACCCGCTCCAATGCAAATCACTTCCCAGTAATCCTCAATATAATTATTTAATTATTTTCTATAAAGGCTTTACAACCCAACTGGGTCTTTTCTTAAAACTCCCCTTCTCTGTTACTTCATTTTCACCGCTTCCTTCTTCACAAAATTTCCTTTAATACGCTCCTTACTTCCTTCCTCATTCAACTATTCCACATATTCTTCCATTGACCGTCTTCCTTAATCTCCCCCCTTTCCCTTCTCTTAAATATCCCGGCACCCTATCCCCTTGCCATTCTTACCATAGAAACTCCCTTATCAGAGTTTTGTTCTCTTTCTAGTTATTATTTGTTTCTCATATTTTTTATCTCTTTTTGTCTATTATTTTTAATAATACTTCCTTTTAACATTTCCTTACATTCATCTACTGTTTTATTCATATTACATTCACCCAAAACATGTGATATAGATTCCCTTTCCCTCCCACATATTCTGCACAACCTATCCTCCTCTTTCAACCAATACTTACATTCATTACACTCATTACCCATTCTAAATCTTGCATAAAGACTTATCTCCTTTCTATTTACCAAATATTCAGGAACCCAGTCGCTCTGCCACTCATCCCATAAAATTATGTTCAAACCTCTGGCGTACTCCGAATTATGAATACTTCTAAGATCCTCCCCCCTTATTTTATCTCTGCATCTTTCTCTCACCATCATTCCAACGTTCAGTCCCATATCAGCCCAATCTTTCATTTGCTCCTGACTCAGACTCAATTGCTTTAAAGTCTCCCTCCTTTCTTTATCGTATTTTATTTCTCTCCCTATGCTAAATATTCTTTTCCTCCAAACTTCTTTTCTTATATCACCCTCTTCCAGCTTTCTTAACTTCTCTTCGTACATTACAGTTCTTTTTCTTGTTTCTTCAACCATCTTCCCACATTTTGTATCTCTTCTAATTATATAATCAGGCGTACACCTATCTAAATTTAAAATCCACTTTATGTATTTCCTATATAATATCTCCACCTGTTTTTTCTCTTTCCACCCCCATACTTCGACCCCATAGAGTATAATACTCCTAACCACAGCATTGAATAAACTTATTCTCTTATTGAAATCGTCCCTACATAGCTTTTTTCCTATATACCATATACGCCCCATTATCGCATTAGCTTTAGCTACCTGATTATCAATATGTACTTTATCTCTATTACTTTCCTCCAAAACGTACCCTAAATATGTATAAGTTTTAAGTTTTTCAATTACCTTTCCTTTCCAAATTACTTCCTTTTTTTTTTTCCTTACCCTTTCTTCCCCTAGTTTCCCCAAATTCCTTATATTTAGTTTTTTCACTGTTTAACTGTAAACCCTTTCTGCCTAGAAATTTTTCCAGAACTTTCACCATGTCTTTTAGCGCTTCACTGCTTGTTGCCACCATTGCTATATCATCGGCATATGAAATTGTCCAGAATTTCTTTCTACCTACAACTAGCCCCCCTTCAACTACTTTACTTATTTCATTCTCTAAATCACTTAAATATATATTAAATAGCTGTGCACTAATTTTACAACCCTGCCTCACACCCTTCCCCAGCCAGAATTTCCTTGACTCCCTTCCATCTACCCTTACGACTCCAGCTGTCTCTCCATATAACCCCATTATCCTACTTATTAATACTTCATCTATTCTACTGATTCTAAGCATATTTAACATTTCATCCCTTTTAACTGAGTCATATGCACCTTTTAGGTCTACAAATAAAACAAAAACTTTTCTTTTCATTTCTATATGCATTTGTATTGCATTTTTTAAAAGAAATATAGCATCTATGGCACCTCTTCCCTTTCTAAACCCAAACTGCATTTCACTTAAAATACCTCCTTCATTTACCTGCACTTCTAATCTATTCTTTATTATCTCCGCATAAATTTTATACCCTGTATCCATAATTGTAATCCCTCTGTAGTTTTCGACACTATCTTTTCCACCTCTTTTATATACAGGCACAATTGCTCCACATTTCCATTCGTATGGTATCTGATTCTTCCTCCAAAATTCATTCAGAATACTACTTAGTTTATCTAATATAATATCCCCTACTTCTATCCACGCCTCCCCTGGTATCCCATCCCTTCCAGATGCTCTTTTCCTTGACAGTGAATTTATCCCCTTTAAAACCTCATCCATTTTCAAATAATTATCCTTTCCCATATCATCATTGTTTCTGACTAAATGCGTGTATTCCAGATCAATCTTTTCCTCACTTCCTTCTAAACTTTTAATGAAGTGGTTATACCATTCTTCCTCACTTATCTTATTACTTATTTCTGATCTTTTATTTCCCCTGTATGTATTAACAATTTTCCAATATTCATCTGTTCCATTTGCCATTCTGAACATTCTTATTATTTCCTCACTATATTCTTCCTTACATTTTTTAATTTGTTCTCTATACTCGTACCTTTTTCTTTTAAAAAAATGTTCTTCACATTCGTCCCTCCTCCATCTACTCAAAGCTGCCTTGTATTCCTTCTTTTTAATCCAACAAGCTTTATTCCACCATTTTTCACTGGTTCTTCCTATCTTGATTTTTTTTTTTACCATGCTACTAGTTATCATTTCTTTCATATCTTTCCAACAATTCACTCCTTCAACATTTTCTTTAATTTTACTTCTATAAACATCTATGGCCTCACGAGACCAGTCACATATTTCCTTACACTCCACCTTAGGTTTTAAGTACCTCTCCTTTCCTTTAAATTCCACCTCCAGCGGTAAATGATCAGACCCAATAAGTTCTCCAACTCTGAAACTTTCAATTCCGTTCCAAGCCCTCCCATTTACAAGTGCATAATCAATTACAGATTTTCCTTTACCAATAAAGGTGTATTCACCTTCCTCATCCCCATTACTATCCCCATTTAAAATACACATTCCATTATTTCTACACCATTGTAAAAACATCTTTCCTTCTCTACTTATATATTCATCTTTCGAATTTCTCCTCTCCCTACCATCCACAACAGAAGCTCCTCTCTCCCTACCCACTCTAATATTAAAGTCCCCAATTACTAGTATGTTATCGTCTTTATAAACCTCACACTGCCTTTCTATTTGTTTAAACTTCTCTTCCTTCCCTTCATTTAGATAAACAAATATTACTATCCACCTTATTTCTTTTTTTTTGACTTCTATGAATATTACACCTTTACTTATTTCCTCTACTTTTGCCTCAATCTTTTTGTCGATTCCCACAATCATCCCTCCCTTTGCCCTACCCTTATTGCTACATTTTTCTGCATTGTACATATTCCAATTAAACCTAGAACTTAAATTAATCTTAAGAGAAATTAAATCCTTACTCTCTAGCCACGTTTCACATAATAAAATTAAATCATACTCTTCTAAACAATTCCAAAACCATTTTTCTTTATTTTTTATACCTGCCACGTTCCATGTCAATATCTTTGTGTTTTTGTACTCATTTGCCCTGTCGCTTCCATTGTCATTCTTACCAAATGCTCCATACTTAAACCCTTCCTTCCATATTTTCTTTTCGAAACCACCTTTCTCCACGCTCATTCCAAAAGTAAATGGCATCTTCAGTTACCACTTTATTAAATCCCAATTTACAAATAATATTTTTTGCCTCGAGTTCCTTCATCTTTTTCAAAACTTCTTTTTTATTTCTTCTTTCAATCCATGTACAATCATTATTTATATATACCTTCTCTTGCTTATACTTTAGCTTGCTCTTATTTTTCATTATCAGCTCCTTCTGTTCGTCGTTTTCCAGTTGCACACCTAACATATTATCATTTCCTCTTATCAACCACCATTTCTTGATTACAACTTTTACCCCTACATTTTCTAAAAACCATATTTCTAATGCTTTCTTATCCTCTACTTTCATTCCCGTTACCACTATATTTTTCTTTTTTCTTTCTCTTTGTTTATCTTCAATTATCCATTTCAATTCTTTATTACTTTTTTCAACTTCACTGTAGTTGTCCCCATTGCATTGCTCTTGAGTTATGATACTACTGATCCTTTTTATTTCCTTTTGCATTAATTCCATACTTTCCTCCAATTTAATCATCTTTTCTATATTTATTATTTCTTCTTTGTGTTCGCATCCCTTCTCTAAATGTCTATCAAATTCCTGAAATTTTCCTCTCACTTCTTTCTCTAACTTTTTCATTTTATCCTTTAACCCCTTATTTTCTTCCTGTATTTCGAAAAGTTTTTTATTCAAGAATTCCCATCTCACTTTTTCTTCTTCATCCCTTCTTTCCTGTTTTTCAAAGCTTTCTTCCCATTTTTTCTTGAAATCACATTTCATTTCTTCCAAAACATTCATAACAGACTCAATCATTTTGCCTTCCTTATTGCAATTTTCCAAATTTTTCTTTTTTAATCTACCTTCCTGCTGCTCCACGTCGTTGGCCTTTCTTTTCTTTGTTTCTTCTTCCTTCTTCTTATTTACCATCCAGTATTTTAATGTTCCACTCTTTTCTTCACCACTTATACTATTTCTATCCATCAGATTTCTACTGTTAAGGTAGAACCACAAGAAATGGCGCAAAAAGTTATCTGCGATAAGAACCAGACCTCGAGTCGACCTCTCGAAAGGCTGGCTCTTCTCAGAACTACTTTTCGCCTTAGCAACAGTCAAAAACCATAAAAAACTTAACTAACCAACGAAAGACAACTCAAATAAACTAACCTTGCACTTTTACTCTTTCCAGACTATCAAAAACTCTTATCAAAATGATTATCAGATCAATTGAACCCACTAATTTAACTATTTAAACATCTAGCACCTCTACACACAACCTCACGTTACGGGGTCAAGCCTTTATGTTTTTTTATTTATTTAACACTATTTATAACACTTAAACACTAACTTAGAACTACCATTTATATCACAACAATTCACTTATTTATATTACAATTTATTTATATCACTTTGTCTATTATCGGTTTTAATTCGCGCACTGATACTTACTTCAACTAACTATCCCTCGATCCAAAGATGATCACTATATATACACCTTTCGAACTTTCTAGACAGGAACTCGAAGAAATCCTGACTATTCCCGAATGATGAGTAATAATTAGAAAGTCCTCGATTATTCCAGAATTGAACTTGTTACTTGTCGCCGGAGAATGATTTACATCTTGTAAGTTGATAACACGAAAAGTACCGTGTAAGAATGTTCGCGATAACAAGTACATGCCACAAATTGTTATCGCACACACGTACTGTGTCACTGGTCGCTACACTACCCCCTCCTTAAGGGTGATTCGTCCCGGATCACATTCTGCCGTTCCTTCAGAGGATCATGCCGGTACTTGCAGGTGGATCCGCTTCGTCATCCGGTTGTCAGGTGGAAATGGCAGTCAACGGTCTTCAATGGTGACGGTCCTCGTCGTGGATTTCCGGCGCACACCAAGATTTCTATGCCAGTGTATCGGAACAAAACCTCCAGCATGTTTCTGACCACCCTCCAATCCAGCCCATCGAGTCCACATCCGATCCTCGGTATTGCTAGCTTCAGGATGTTAGTGTGCAGCAATTGCTCTCTTAGTTCTATAAAGGAGTCCCATAAGGAGTGGTAGTAAGGCTTCTCCCACGACTTGCTTTTGGTGACTACATAGAAGATGGATTGGGTCCCATCGAGTAACTGTAGTACTTTTCTTCCATCTTTGACCTGGTCGAGTAACATCGGTAGTCGCCCAAACTTCTTCCGAAAGACCGTGGCAATCCCACGGCTCATGTCCAAATCCCTTGCCACACAATGAGCCAGCGAGTATTCTTTCGGGACGGCGAATAAGTCCTGCTGAACTTCGGTGGTGACTCCAAATCGGGCTTTACGGTGTAAGCTCTGTTCGGCCATAAATTCTTCGTACTGGGGTTCTGGCGATCGAGCCTGCACAACTCTAACTCGAGCTTCCTCGTGGTTGTCCCCAGCATATGGAGCCAGTCGGTTGAAGTGGACTACTCTTGGTTTTCCATTGGGAGTACGTCTAATTCGGTAGATTACGTCATTGATTCGTTTGATAACTTTGTACGGGCCTTCCCAATCTTGTTGCAGCTTCGGCGAAAGACCCCTTTGACGCTTCGGATTATAAAGTCACACCAAATCTTCTTCATGGAATCCTCCATCAGTGGCCTTAATGTCATATGCGTCCTTCATCCGGTCACTGGCTATCTGCATATGGGAATGTATCTCGTCATGGATGTCGTCCAATCGTCTTCGAAGTTCACTGACGTAATCTTCTCCAGCCACGTCTTCGCTAGGTTTGCATCCGAACTTTAAGTCGCATGGTAGTCGCAACTCTCGACCGAACAGTACCCTGGCTGGTGTTTGTCCAGTGGTTTCATGTATGGAAGATCGGTATGCCAAAAGGAACAATGGCAGATAACGATCCCAGTCTCGCTGATGTTTGGAGACCATTTTGGACAGGTACTTGTTAATGGTCCTGTTCATTCGTTCTACCATGCCGTCTGATTGGGGATGTAGGGCTGTAGTTCGAGTCTTATGAATGCCCAATATCTTACAAATATCTTGGAATATGGCTGACTCGAAATTTCGTCCTTGGTCGGAATGCAGCTCCAGTGGTACTCCGAATCGGCTAATCAACTCTTTCACGAGCGTTTCCGCCACTGTGGTTGCCGTCTGGTTTGGAAGAGCGTACGCTTCAACCCATTTCGTAAAGTAGTCCATTGCCACAACGATGTACTTATTCCCATCTTCAGATTCTGGGAATGGTCCGGCAACGTCTATGGCAATTCTCTCGAACGGGCTGCCAACGTTATACTGCCGCATCGGAGCGCGCTGTCGCTTCTGAGGTCCCTTACTGGCGGCGCACGTCGTGCACTTTCTGCACCAATCTTCCACGTCCTTCTTGCAATTGACCCAGTAAAATCGTTCTCGTACTTTGCCAAGGGTCTTCTTTACCCCAAAATGTCCTCCTGAAGGGTCGTTATGGAGACACTGCAGGACTTCCTTTACCAAGCTTCTCGGTATCACTAGCTGACGTCTGCTTTCGGTGCCATCTTGGTTCTCAACGACACGCTTCAGGAGACCATCTTCTTCATCAATGGAATCCCATTGGGCCCACAACGATTTCACTTCTGTTGACTTGGCAGCCACTTCCTGCCAGGTTGGTCTTCTGCCTTCCTTCTTCCAGTCCAGGAACATTTTTAGGAGCACGTCGGAATGTTGTTCTGCCTTAATGTTGTCGGGCTGCCACTGCTCGTCCAGGATAGTTATCCTCCTGACCTCTTCGTGTTCCTCGACGCGTTGACAGTGTTTACAATTATCCGGGCAAGGTCTTCTGGATAAGGCGTCGGCGTTTCTATGGCTACTTCCCGCTCGGTGTTCTATTTCAAAGTCGTACTCTTGCAGCTTCTCTATCCATCTGGCTACTTGGCCCTCGGGATTTTTGAAATTCAGGAGCCATTTCAACGCGGCATGGTTAGTTCGTAGCAAAAACTTTCTTCCGTAGAGGTATTTGTAGAACTGTTCCACACTTTTTACTACAGCTAACAATTCGCCTCTGGTTACGCAGTAATTCCGTTCGAGTTTGGATAGAGTTCTGCTGAAGTATCCGATCACTTTCTCTTCACCATTCTGTATTTGTGACAGAACCGCGCCAATTCCAATGTTGCTAGCGTCGGTGTCCAGGACAAAATTTCCAGTTGGTAGGGGATAGCTCAACACAGGTGTAGACGAGAGGGTTTTCTTTAGTTCTTCAAAGGCAGCTTGGCAGTCTTCCTCCCAACAAAATGGTCTACCCTCTTCTGTGAGTCGGATCAGAGGCTTAGCAATTTTAGCAAATCCGGGAACAAAACGTCTATAGTAGGTGCAGAGCCCAAGAAAGCTTCTGACTTGATGGACGTCGGCAGGTACAGGCCACTCTTGCACGGCCCTGATTTTCTGTGGGTCGACTGAAACGCCGTCTCCGGATACTACATGCCCCAGGTAGTTGACGGTCTCTTGGAATAGCTGACATTTCTTGGGGCTCAGTTTTAGGTGTACATCACGAAGTCTTCGGAAAGCTTCCTCCAAATTTTTCAGATGTCGTCGAGGTATACCAGGCAAGTCCTCCCAATTAAGCCAACCAAGACTGTTTCCATCAGTCGCTCAAAGGTGGCTGGTGCGTTGCACAACCCGAACGGCATCACCTTGAACTGCCACAGCCTCGTTCCAATGGAAAACGCTGTCTTCTCTTTGGCATCTCTGTCCAAAGCCACTTGCCAGTATCCGCTCTTGAGGTCTAAGGTGGAAAATATCGTCGACCCTGACAGTGTATCCAGGGTGTCATCTATTCGTGGTAAGGGGTAGCTGTCTTTTTTCGTAACATTGTTTAATTGGCGGTAGTCCACACAGAAGCGTGTCGAGCCATCCTTTTCCTTGACCAGAACTACCGGCGATGTCCAGGGGCTAGTGGATGGTTCTATTACCCCGTCCCTTTGCATTTCACTGATGATGTTCTCAGCCTCTTCTTTCTTGGCCAGTGGTAGTCTCCTGGGTCGCTGACGGATGGGTTGGGCTTCGCCAGTATTTATTTTGTGCAGGACGGCGTTGGTTCGTCCCTTCTTCCCACCTTCTACTTCAAAGACGTCTTGGTATTCTTTTAGTAATCCTTCTATCTGGCGTCTTTGGTTAAGATTACATTTGCCTCCTGCTTCTTGGCGCAATTTCTTCAAGGCTTCTGGTAGGTGTTGCGCGTCTTCCGTTCTTGTTTGTAGCTTTTTGACTTGAGATGTTACAGTGTCCTGAGTAGTTAGCTTGAAGTCTGCTCCGTTTAAGGTCACGACTTTTCTTTGGAAACTCAGGCAAAAGTCGTATTTCCGAAGCACGTCCAAGCCCAGAATGACGTTGTCTTCAATTTCGGCTACAAGAGCGCAGTGTCGGAAGGAGGTCTTTCCTATGCGGATCTTGACGTAGCTTTCACCATGGACATTGACCATTTCTCCGGTGGCCGTACGTAGCTTCCATTGAGTCGGTTGAAGCTTACTTGTAGTCATCACGTTGGCTCGTATAATTGTCCTGCTTGCTCCGGTATCCAATAGGAACGAACACCGCTTCCCATTTATGTGTCCCGTAAGAAAAAGGCTGTCAGCTCTGTCTTTCATGGTTTTTGTCAGTGCAACTAGACCGGGGGCTTCTTGCTCCGGGATCGACGTTTGCCCCGCCGCGCCGACCCTGACTAGTTTTCCTGTATGCGGGGCTTATCTTCTTGAGGAGCAGATCTCTCGCTCTTACAACTGCTTCTCACGTGGCCTAACTTCCCACAGTTCCAGCACCTGACTTGTCTGGGCTTCCTTTCGATTTTGGTGATTATTCGACGGACCATCTCTTCCAGTTTATCTTCGTCCCGACCGGCTGACTCCTCTTTTAATTCCCGCACTCAACATTGTCGTTGTGACGCCTGTTTGACGACGTCGTATTCCAGTGCACGGGCCATGTGTCAACCAAAGTCCTCGGCCGGTCCAGTCGGAGTCGCTGTTGTATTTCGTCGTCCTTAAGTCCGTCAATAAATGCGTCGACGGCCAATCTTTCCAGTGTATCATCAGCCGTGCCTGGATAGGCGAGCCGGACCAACCGTGCGATATCCGCCTCGTATTCTTGAAGACTTTCCCCTGTCTTCTGTCGTCGGTTCTTTAACTGTACGTGGTACACAGCCGTCAAATGTGCTTGGCCGTATCGCATCTCTAATCTTTTTACTAGCCGATGGTAGTCTAGTAATTCTTCCGGTGGCAACGTGCTCAAAATTTCGCCAGCACCATCACGCAGAGCAAGAGCAAGTGAAGAAGCTCTCTCTTCCAAAGTCCATTTGTACGCTTTCGCAGCTACCTCGAATTGTGTTAAAAACGTGGTCCATGATGTTTTTCCGTCAAACGTAGGTAGCTTCATATGCACCTTGGATGGGATGACCTGTTCTTTTCGTTTACGTCGCGGATTTCTTTCCTGGCAACCACGCTATGTCTCTTTTCCGTAAGTTGGTGACTGGTCTCTCGTTTTCCCAGATTCAGAACCATTTCTTCCAGCTGGGCTACTCTTTCGTCGAAAGTCCCCAACTTTTTGTTTATTTCTTCTTGTTCAACCTTTACTCCTTTTAACTCTTCTCTTGTTTCTTCTTCGTATTTTCCCAGTTCTTCTTTCAAACTTCCTTCGAATGTTTCTAATTGTTCTTTCAGGACTTTTGAATTTTCATTTAATTTTTCTTCCAGATTCTTTGAATTTTCCTTTAATTCTTCAAGATTGTTATTTAATTTTTCATTTAATTTTTCTTCCAGGTTCTTTGAATTTTCATTTAGTTTCTTTTCCAATTCGTCCTCGAATTCGTATGTGCTAGGATCGAAGCCTTCTCGTAGCAAAGCCTCCTCGAGCCGTTTCTGTAAGATGTTCTTAGTACCAGACGTATCTTCGTCTCGCTCTTCCAGTTCGCTTTTCAATTCGGCGACTTTCAACTCGAACAACGTTTTCGGCATTTTATTTATTTTGTATTTTTATTCCACTAGAAAATTCTCCAGAGGTCGATTCGCAGACCCCACACCTGACACCAATTGTAACGAATTTTCTAGTTAAACTATTTATTTAAACAATTATTTATTTAACACTATTTATAACACTTAAACACTAACTTAGAACTACCATTTATATCACAACAATTCACTTATTTATATTACAATTGAAGACATAAGTGGATAAAGGTGTCATGTCACATTTTTAAAGTTTTGAGTAAATTAATAAAACGCGTTTTGTATTGGAACTTTTTTATTTTGCTTTTGATTTAAATCAGTAATACCTCATAAAATAGATAATTTTATGCTGTTTTCTTTTGTTTATTATAATATTTAAGAAAAGCAAAAAGATTTTGTGAAATTAGATTTTTGTGTACATAACACCTTTATCCACTAACTTTAAACTCAATCGGTGATACGTTTCGTCATGCATAAAGATGCCATGTAGCTTTTAATTCAATTTTTTTTAAATATAAAAACATTACAAACTCATACAATGAAGAACATTCACATTTAATATGGTATTTTGTTTAAACGTAACCTAGCAGCACTATACAAAAACAGCAAAATGCTAATGTGTCTTTCGCTTTTTCTGTTTTGGATTTTCAACATTTTGTTCTAATATCTCATTGTAGAACCATCTGTAGTCGGAGTCAACAAATTTTATTTTTTCTCTTAAGTTGGACATTTTTTCAACTGTCAAACCACCACATTTGGGTAGTACACTTAGGGCAATTTCGTCAGCTACCACCTCCCTAGTACCTCTTTTGTGTAAATCGACATGTAAAAATGGAGTAAAAGGATCTAGGTTAGTTTTATAAAAATAAAATCCAAACTGATCTACTCTAATCCATCGGACGTTATTTCGTAGATTAATTTTTTCATTAATGGTATTATTCACCTTTTTGTATAAATGAAGTTTAACGTGTAAGAAATAAAACACAAAAGTTTTAAGAGTTTAACAAAATTTTTAATATTCACGACGAATCGTTTCACCTTACTAAGGCTTCATCAGGTGATGAATTCATCCTTAGTAAGTTTAAACGATTCGTCGTGAATATTAAAAATTTTGTTAAACTCTTAAAACTTTTGTGTTTTATTTCTTATACGTTATAATGGAGTTTAAACATATAAGTGCCTCCTCAATTAAATATTTAAAATGAAGTTTAGTTGGAAGCTCTTCAAAATTATAAAAGAAATGTTCCTTACTCAAACATACACTATTTTTAGTACTTGCGGATTTAATGATTTCTCTGTATTGCTCTGGAATATAAATGTTTTGATGTTTTCTGAGTACATTTTCGATGCGTCCGAAGTCTCTGTCGGAATCGAGAAAGCCGTGTCCAACCACGGGAAACTTATGCTCGACTACTTTAAAAAAATTATTTTTAGTATCAAGTATTGATAAAGGCAAAGTATAGTGGATAAAGGGTCATGTATCAAAAATGTAACATAACACTTTTATCCACTAAAAATATTCATTGTATGTGTGACATGGCGCCTTTATCATCATAAAATTTCTTTAAGACATTACAAATGTAGGATTTGCTATTATTGAGAGGTTAGATCTATATCAGGAAAGTTCAAAAATTGCCAAATGCCATTTTTTCAAAAAATGTGACATGACACCTTTATCCACTTATGTCTTCAATTTATTTATATCACTTTGTCTATTATCGGTTTTAATTCGCGCACTGATACTTTCTTCAACTAACTATCCCTCGATCTAAAGATGATCACTATATATACACCTTTCGAACTTTCTAGACAGGAACTCGAAGAAATCCTGACTATTCCCGAATGATGAGTAATAATTAGAAAGTCCTCGATTATTCCAGAATTGAACTTGTTACTTGTCGCCGGAGAATGATTTACATCTTGTAAGTTGACAACACGAAAAGTACCGTGTAAGCATGTTCGCGATAACAAGTACATGCCACAAATTGTTATCGCACACACGTACTGTGTCACTGGTCGCTACAATACAAAATCAAAAAGAATACCATTAGAATAAGATGGAAAATGGAAAGGATTTATAAAATTGAATTGAAAAATAAAAAATCAAACTGGTATATGTCTTTTTTTCTAAAATAATTACAAACTTTATTGAATTAACATCTTGTTGGTATATTTTAAAGTAAATTGCGTGAACAAGTAAAATTTTATTCTTATGATAGTGGTAATAATGATTCGTAAATGAAAAATTGATGAATTTATTAGTCATTTATTCAGGCTAAAAATATAAGTAAGTTAATTTATTTATTTATTTGTCAGTAAACACATCCCACTGAGAGAAATAAATCCTGTTTGTAGACCGGACAAAATAAAGGTTGTTAATATTAGAAGTTGATTTCTTCTTTCGAGAACTTCATTGCATTTTATACAACTCTGGATCATTTTAATTGTCCTTTATCGATTAGGAAAGATTGTTATGTATTCTTCTTTGGGTATTTAGTCCTGGGCAGTTGATATATCCCATTATTTGGATGGGGTTGATGTTGCAGTTTGTACATTGTGGGGTAGTTATTCATTAGGTATATATGTGTTAAATATGTATAGCCAATTCTGAGTATTTCTTGTAATGTAACTTCTTAAATTGATATAATTTTTTCGATATTAATTGTTATCGGAATGTTGAACGTAAATAACAGCTACACTACTACAAAAATAAGTAAAAGAAAAAACACATAAACAATTCTTCCATGCACTGTATTGAATAATAAGTTAACTTAAAAGTAAGGTTAAGCCGTTAAACGTCAAAAATACCGATATTTACACATTCAGTAGGTCATTTGTCACAATTTCGCGCCGTTGTCAAATCGTTTCGACGCAAACCATTCTACTAGCTAGTAGCGTACTAACTGACGTCTATGAATACGATGCAGATAGTAGCGTCTTAGTAGCTACTACTTAGTAGACTACTTAGATCCTACTAAACCGTTGACTATGAATAAGGCTGTTTTTTTTTTAACCACTAATAAATAAATAAATATACACTTAATACTAACTTTATTAACAATACGAAAAAAAAACTAATTGTATTATAAACCAGTTAAACAGCTACAAAAACACAATGAAAATATGAACTCTTTCCGCTTTCATAAAATGGAATCCCCTAATGATCGCATCAAGCTTTCGAACAGGCTATGAAATGTCGAGCGACAGCGCCACCTTAGTTTGCCCCACATGAACTACAGATATTTTTTAAATTACTAAAATCGGTATTACCGACATACATTACTCATACTTTTTAGTGAAACGACAACAGATCACGCGACGGCACTTGTTGTAATTTGTTATCAGCAGAGAAATTCCCCATTAGTTGGAAACGTTGCTAAAACGTTTGTGGCGTTACAACTTTTTAATCGTAAAAAATTTTGTTAAAAGTGCTTGTGAAAACTAGTTTTACCTGTCCTGAAAGTAAGTAATGTATTAAGTACGTCAATCATGCTTTACAATAAGTAATTATATCCTGAAATAGTGCTTGTTAGAAACTTTGCTCTTCGAATCAAAACTAGTTAAATTAATAGGTAGTAATCGTTTATTAATCTGCTGTTGATATTATTACAGATAATAAAAAAATGGAAATACACAAGATATGCTGCGTCGAAGGATGTAGGGAAATTACCCCAAGGTAACAATGAAATGATGTTCAGTATACAAGAGAATACATTTAATTGTTGTAATTCTTGTAGGTACAAGTTTCCCAAACAACCCCATTTGCAACGTGTATGGGTGGAAAGGGTGTTTTCTGTCCCACACAGAACAACATTGCCCGGCAGTTTACACCACTGTGGGGTGAAAATCCAGAAGCCCTACGCGGATGCTAAATGCAGCAATTATAGGTAATTTATTTATTTATTTATTATTGTATTTATGTATTATTGTTTCCTAGACCTGTGCTTATTACATAATGATATTGTATAATAATAAACTGTAAAGAGCTAATCAGCTCGTTAAACAACAAATAAATAAATAAATAAATGATTTCGCATGTTGCCCAATTTTTTCTTTGGCGCAACACTTAATCTTACAGAACTTTGTTATTTTTATAACATGTTATTGACGTTTTAACGTTTGGTAACTATTTTTTATAACAAATTGAAATCATATTTATTCTGAAAAAAAAATTATATGACTACATACGTTAAAACGTTTAAATTGGGTTTTATTTGATAATAACATAATTACTTTTTTAGTATTTATTAAGTATTTTAATTTGATGTTTTGCTATTTACTCGTATATTGTACTAATTGTACTTATTACTGCATTTATACTGTGTTAATATATTTGTTAATATTATATGTTTTTTTTTTCATTTCCAATAAAATAATTAAAAATTTGGTTTAATTTTGAAATGCGCGCCTTAAATGATGCTTCATAGTTTTATGTATAGATGGCGCAATATTTTCTAAAGTTTTCTTTGTCATTTCCATTTATATATATTCCAAGTATCGTCTTATTAATGTGGGGCAAACAAAGGATGGCGCTGAGTGTCATCCAAAAAAAAAAAACCGAGAGTCGTGCATCTATCCGATCTATCCTAGTCTATGGTCTACTAAGTAGATGCTAAGTAGTAGCTACTAATAAGACGCTATTCAGGCCTATTCTGTAACTCAATAGAAATGTAGGCATCGAATCGAGATGTGGAGAGATCGTAATGTACCCACTTCTACTGCGTCTTTCAACGTCGATTTCTGGTATTCTGTAACTAAAGTAGACGACGCGACAATCGAAATTTATGATTTCTACAAGACGTTAGGTGAAAAACGCGGCAACACTGCATTTTTCATGCGAATATGGGCCTTAGTAACCATCTGACAGTTGGTTATTTTAAGCTAACCGAACCAATAAAGCAAATTTGTGTTGAAGACCGGGAATTGAGAGTGACGTACCCAAGGGTAAACCAGATGTCCAGTGAAACCCTTAGCAGGTAGAGAAATTCACACTGCCTTAAGAACCACTTTAAGCAGTAGGCGCATGTGCGAAGAGCTTTCTACCATCGAAATAACGATTTCGACAGCTTCCATGCAGTCGAAATGTCATATTTCGATGGTCGACTTTACATTTCGATTCGAGGAGTTACAGAATACCGATTCCGTACAATTTCTATTCTACCCCACCACTTCTATTCGATTTCAAGCATCTCTATTCGATTTGGAGTTACAGAATAGGCCTGATTATCTGTATCGTATTAATAGACGTCAGTTGGTATGCTACTAGCTAATAGAATGGTTTGAGTGGAAACGATCTGACAACAGTGCGAAATTATAACGAATGACCTAAACAACTAAAATAGGACTCACCCTAAATTACCACTAATTAATTTAAAATGCGGACACGTGTTTCGCCCACTTCAAACGAGGGCATTATCTCGCGTTGATAATGCCCACGTTATAAATAAACGGTACATTTTAAACAATTATTGTTTTTAAAAGATTTCAATAAAAGTGGTAGAAAGGTTATTTCGAAAACGATGTAAATAAGAAGTAGCTACTGTGGGTACGTAAATACGTGTATTTACAATGAATACCTACAAAATACTTCACGTGATTTGACTATCAAATAACAGTAATTTCAAAGATTTGATTTGATATACATACTTTCATTAGTTTTGATTGGGTTTGTGTAAAATCGTTAAATATATTGGTAAAGGTATTGGGTACCACGACACACAAATAGATACCATATAATAATTTGGGTATTGTTATTTTACAATGATAAAGTTATTCTCTTTTTGGTTTCTTATTACAATTATTATGTTTTCATATTTTCCCGTTTTACCACTAAAATCTGTCAACAAATAAAGAATGAAGTAGAATGTTTTTGGAGAAATTACTGCTGCATTTTTTTTATCTTAAGGTTATTTGTTCATATACTAAACTATTGAAAGCTACATCCGGTCACAACATTCTGGTTCGATAGGTAAATCTTTTACAATATTGAAAGTACGAAGTATGTATGTATATTTGTATTTATTTGTTTATTTTTTGTTCTTGTTGAGTAGTCGAATTAACTAATGAATAGATATGTATGTACCAGTTTGTCACTTTTTTACTGACAGCAATAAATATTCTAAATTTATCCCCATGTTGGTTCTCAATTTCGAATTTTCCTTTTCAATTGTTAATTAGTTAGTATCTCCAATCATTGAGCGAGTAAATGTCCAGATCTTTATCTCAATCTTAAATGGGTGGAGGAGGTTTTATAGTTGGGAGTGGATTCATATAGGCACAAGGAGTAAAATTGAAATTTAAAGTGCGGAGAGTGAAAAGGTAAAAATTTTATTCAATTGATTTTGCATTCACTTTGTACTAAATTGTTTACATTGTGGAGGGTAAAAATTCCATCGTCTCCCTCCTACCAATTAACGTTACTGATAAGAATTTTGGTTTCCCTGGAATATAGACAAAAGTGGGTTTATCAGTTCAACAAAAAGTTTTCCTTGGTTTATTCATTCAACGTTGCAATTTCCAACCCCTTCCCCTCAAACCTGCACTTCTCTGCCCGTATCTAAAAGCTACGCTTGAATGTTCTTATGGGTCACCCCCTATACCCACCTCCTCTCTCTGAACGACCATCTTATATACATAATTACAACCAAGTTTCCCTCCCCCAACTAAAAACATTTGAATGGTGCTGTACAAGTCCACATCATTCTTGCTATGCTACCAATTTTCCCCGTTACCGTAGGGTAATTACCCATATCTGGACATTTACACCATTCGGCATATCGGAACGTAACACGTCGTTCCATTTAGAATTTAATTTTACATCCGTTTATGCAAAGAAATACAGAATGTTCATTTAACATAGAAAAGTTACTGTAGATTGCAGTGAAAACTTGTAGAAACATCTCCTAAATAAACCATATACTTATATGCAGATGATAATTCAGTTCCAAAATTGGTAACTTTTCTGATAGGGACATGTTATAAAATTTACTTTTAAATAAATAAAGATTTTCAATGGTGCATTAAAATACAGGGTGTTCCATTTAAAATAAGGAAGTTAGTGTCACGTTCCGGTATAAGCGGAAGTACTACACAATTGAAAATATGTTAAAAATGTACATCACGTGTCGTAGTTACCTTATGATTTTTGATAAAATGGTCCCACCATCAATTTTTCAGAAATGGGCCGCTGACTTTGGGTCACCCTGTATCAAATACAAATATGTATGGAGGTAATTCGGTGCTCAGTAGGCATCAGTCATAATATCATTTTATTTTCTTTTATCGTTCGTTGTGTATTTAATATTATTTATAGTATTGTTATCATAATTGTACACATCAACACACTTACACGATTGCATATCGTATTTTAGTCATTCTGTATACGTTGGAAATTTTACTGATATCTATACAACTAATACATAAGAATGTCCTTGTACGTATTATTATCAATCTATATATAAAATTTAAATAAAATGAGATTTGAAATAAAAGTTCTTTTGAACACCAAGAGAAAACACTTTATTAATTTAAAGAATCTGTTAAAACTTATACACAATACTTCAATTCACCCTTAAACACTAACTGTCTTAAGACATTACAGTAAAAGTCGTATATTAATCAACGAGTCACATTCGCGTCTTCACTCTTTGAAGGCTCGAGGATCAGTCCCCTTTCCTCTCCGTTCCTCGCGGTTCCAGCACCTTGCCCATGTCGCGAACGGGCCCCTAAATCAAACATTCGATAAGTCTGCAATCTGGCGACATGCCCAAGGTCCGATTTAACACGGCCTTTCCTGACACTTCCAGCGTCCCCGCTGGCTCTTATTCGTACATAGATCACGAGGAAAATTCTCACTGCAACACATGAATTCAATTAGATTTGGGTGTGAATTGGTTAGGTATAGTTTGATTCATTGATTATGCTGTCAAGCGTCATTGGCAACATATTCTATTATCTATCCTAACTTAACTATGGACCAGTGAATCAACACGCGGATCAAGTTAAAGATACAGGTCTAACTGATCACCGATTCACTATTGGGTCTGCGGGCCCGAATGATCAGTTCGTCAAACCCCCTTAAAACTATGGATCGCTCTACCTGATTGATCAGACCAGGCAAGATTCCACTCTCAATCACCTACCTGACTAATCGTCATTTACAAAGTGTACCCAGGGCTTCATATTCTCTGCCCCTGCGGTACCACAATAAGGTATGCCGAAACGTTGCATCCCCGGTATCTCTCGTACCTTGTAAAAATAATTCACTAACCTTACTTATCTCCGAGGCTGACTCGTCATTGTCCAACGACCGAGTTGCTAGGAAATTCTCTAGATTTTTTTTTCTTTCTCTAGTATCGTTTTCTTTAGTTGAATTGCGTCGGCGACATTTCTTATCTTCTTGGTGCGTTCAGGGTCGGTGACGCCGTGACGAACGGTCGTGGTCGCTCATTTCTATTGCACAACCTTGTACAATTTTCTTTTTTTTTTCTAAAAGGTGGTGTATATATCCCACTCCTGATGTTAAAACTTATACACATGTTAAAGATTTTAAAAAAATACAACAGAAAACTAACACAGCTAACAATAGTTTTATTTTATATAATATATGTGATGGCTTTCACGGTACAATTTCATCTATTCTATTCTCTTATACATATTTCCCTTTGTAAGAATGTTTATGTTCCTTGGCCTCGGTTTGTCGTCCCTTACTTCCCGTTTCCCCTGTTTCTATAAACACTTGTCGCATCGGCAGCGGTTCTAGGCACGTGTACATCAGACGACAACAATCGGCCTTTCCTGACTTCAGGAGCGTCCCGCTCTGGTTTAGCTGGGAATCCAAACTACGAACATAACACATTCGTCAAAGTAAAAAAAATAACAAAAAGCAAGAAAAACAACCTTTGATTAGTGTGTTAGTTGTTAACTACAGAACTATATCTTATTATTAAAAAAAATACCAACAAGAATAGTCAATAAAAAAAAATAGATAATGCCCGTCACCCAGTACGTTACCGTACTGGTGGTACCATGTGACCCAGAGGTTATTCCTCCCTTACCAGGAACCTCTGCCCACGAAAGACTCACAACTTTCGTGTCCCATAGCGTTGTCTTATGCGTTATACCAACCTAACCTAAACTAAACTAAACTATTACCAAGCATAATCTGACAACCGCTATGCCCATAGCTGGCTCGCTATGCCCATGGCTGGACCGCCATGCCCATGGCTAGATCGCCATGCCCATAGCTAGATCGCTATGCCCAACCTGACCGTTGCCATAATGGATCCATGGCCTCATGTTTTCCACTGCAGCCACTCCATTATATTTAACCCTGGATCGACTACTTCCAGTAATGTCACCGACCTGATACCGATCGTTTCCCAAAGCTCGAATTACTCGAAAGGGACCCCTCCATTTTGGAAGTAGTTTGCGACTGTCACCAGTGGCCTGATTGTATGTTACCCTAAGTAATACCAGATCCCCCTCAGAAAAGTGGGTGGCCTCGGATCTTTTTCGATCAAACCAATTTTTTTGTTGCTCCTGGTATGCTTTATTATTTTCCACCATCTTGGTTCGGATCGAAGTGACATCCAGCATGGCATTATTTTCGATGTTAAGCTGTCTCTGTGAAACAACTCGAAAACCCATTAGTGCTTCACTAGGTGTGACCCCAATGGCTCTATTTATTGTGCCATTAAGGCCCACCTGAATATTTTTAATGTTTTCATCCCAGCGGTCATTGTCTACTCCGGCGCCGCTGGCGGCTAATGAATCTAATATCGTTCGATTATATCTCTCGACTTGCCCGTTACCTCGTGGCATTGCGACAGCATTTAAATAATGTTTTGTACCAATGGTTTTACAGAAAATTTTAAATTTTTCGCTAGTAAACGCTTTACCCCTATCACTTATTATTCTATGTGGAACTCCGAAAACCTTGATTATGTCATTAATGGATTTGATTACGTGTTTGGTTTGGGTACTTTTAACTGCATAAATTAAAACGAATTTTGTAAACGCGTCGACTATTACAAAAAGTTGAGTTTTTCCTGATTTCGATTTTATAAAAGGGCCGAGATGATCAATGTGAATTGTATGAAATGGAACTGGTGGTTTTGGAATAGGGTGTAACTTTCCCGGATGTTTTCCTCCTGGTGATTTAAAGTAGATACAATTGAGACAATTTCTTACATATTTCTTAACGAAACGACGCATATCTTTCATCCAGTAATATTGAGACACTAAATCGTAGGTTTTATCATAGCCAAAATGACCGGAGTCATCATGGGCCATTCTTAGAATTTGAAATTTTGCGTATTTAGGAACTACCCATTTCAAACCTTTATTAGTTATTTTGTAAACTTTGCCGCCTTTTAACGCGTATTCTTTATAAATATGCGGGTTTTTATAAAATTCGCCAGTTTCTAAAATATTTTTAATATTTTGAATATCACGATCTTCTTGTTGTGCAGCGAGCAACCAATCTTCCTCGGTGATAACAGTGACAAATACACCCTTTTCAGCGAGCAAAGGGTTTCTACTTAGCGCATCTACGTGTTGCATTTGTTTACCCTGTTTGTGAACAATGTCATATTGGTATTCATTTAGTTCCATTACCCACCTACCAATACGAACATTAACCTCCCCTTTTGCGAAAGCACTTCTGACAGCAGCACAGTCCGTAACAACTGTAAAATGTCGCCCAAGTAAATACTGTCGGAAACGTCTAACAGAGCACACTATCGCAAGAGCTTCCAACTCAAATGAATGATATTTTTGCTCCTCCTTAGTGGTCTGTCTGCTGAAATATGACACCACTCTTTCTCTTTTATCATGTACCTGCACCAAAATTCCGGCCAGACCCAACCGACTAGCATCGGTATATAACTTAATAACCTTTCCTGGGTCAAATAGGGCCAACACTGGTGCAGACGTAAGACACTGCTTTAGTAATTCAAAAGCCTTTTGTTGGGCATCGCCCCAGTACCAAGTGGTTTCTTTCAACAACAGAGCACTAAGTGGACGAGATTTTGTGGCGTAATCAGGAATAAATTTGCGAAAATACCCAGTCAAACCCAGGTATTGCCTTACTTGGTGAACATTCTCTGGCCTCGGAAACTGCGCTACTGCTTTGATTTTACTTTGACTTGGTTTTACTTTTAAATCACTAATTTCGTAACCCAAATATTGAATTTTTGTCTGAAGGAAATAGCATTTTTTTAAATTTAGAGTTAACCCGCATTGTTTTAGTCTATCTAACACTTCTTTTAGAATAATCAAAGAATCTGATATTGAAACGGCAGGAATTAATATATCATCTAGATATACCAAGACTTTTGTAAATCGTAATTTGCCCAAAACCGAATTTAACATGTGTTGAAATACGGCCGGGGCGGAAGTTAACCCAAATGGAACTCTCAGAAATTCCCAGTGACCGTCTTGAGTAACAAATGCAGTTAAAGGAATAGATTCTGGTGCTAATGGTATGTGATAATACCCCGAAAAAAGATCGAGACTCGTGAAATATTTGAAACCCGACAATCGTCGTAATTGGTCTTCAATCCGAGGAAGTGGGTATTGCTCTTGCACTGTTATTTTATTCAAATCACGGTAATCTACGCATAGCCTTTTCTCACCATTTTTCTTGGAAACAAGCAAAACTCTGCTTCCATAAGGAGAATGTGATTCGCGAATTATGCCGTTTCGAAGGAGGTTGTCCGTAATTTCCCTAATGTGGTCACGTTCAAGATCAGAAAATTGTCGCGGTCGGTGAACGACGGGTTTATTGGAAGTAAGGGTGATTTTCATTTCCGATACGTTAGTTTTCCCGATTTCTGACATGTCACTCGCAAAAGTATTAGAGTAGTTGCTTAAAAGATCTAAAAGTTCTTGAGTTGCGTAAGGATCGTCAATTCCGATATTAATATTGGTTGTTTCAATCGAATTAATTTGAAAATTATATTCTGCGAATTTTAGTGTATTGGCGGATTTTATATATTGTATATCATACAGCTCGGTGAAGTTTTGACCTATTAATACTTCAACTCCCATAATACAATGTTCAATAACAAAAAATTCAACATTTCTTCTTATATTATCTAAGTTTATTTCAGCGCACACAAAGAATGTGGGTTTTATTTGTGGTCCGGATAAGGTAGACAAAACAACTGTACTATCAAGGGATATTAATGGTAATTTAAATCTTTTGGCGGCAGCTTCAGTAATCAATGAACATTCACTGCCAAAATCTATGAAACACTTGATGCGATTATTATTTATATATATGTTTTTGAAAAATTTTTCGTTGGTTTTGGGTCCCACATAGTTAACGTTGTAATTTTTGTATGGCGCTTGAGGGCATTCGCGTTTAAAATGACCGCTTTGTTTGCATTTGTAACACCGTGGAATCAAATTGTTGTTCGAATTAATTTGGGTTGTTTTAACGAGAGGTGCTGTATTTTTCTGATTTACTTTTGGACGTCCGTCCAAAGTTTTAAAATGACCGGCCAAAATACTCGGGTCATTTATTCCCGCAGTTTCGACAGAAAATCTAATTTGTTGATCCTGAATGCTTCCCATTATTAAATTGACAATGTCCTCAGACTGAATAGTGAGTTTTAAATTGTGTATAAGAGCTAATTTTGCGAAGAAATACTCATAAAGTGATGAATAATTACTTGGTACGCACGACATCATGTTCTGCAATGATCGATACAAGTTTCTTTTTGGAACAAAATTTTGTAATAACATTTCTTTCCATTGTTGCCATGAAAATAAACGAGTTGGTAATCCGCGATACCAAATCTCCGCGGGACCACGCAATTTATTGAGAGCCAAATGACAAATAGTTGTATCGTTCCAGCCATAAATTTGAGAATATTCATCAACAGATTCTAACCAATCTTTTACATTATGATTTACCGGATCAAATTCTTGGATTATATTATTAGAAAGAGAGGTAACACTCACCATACGGTTGTCATCCCTTACCGCAATGTTTTGTACTAACTGGTTCATACCCTTTTCAATTGCCTGACTTAACACAGACACTGATTCCCCCAGGTCAGTCTTCCTGCTGCTACTTCGCCTTGAAGACGACCTGCGACTCGGAGTGCGACTCCTGGACCGACGTGGACCTTGTTCTTCACGTCGTTCGGACCTTTCTCGATTCCTTCTCTTGCTTTTCCTATGCCGCCGTGACGGAGAGCGATCCGTTTTATTTCTCGGCATAACTTTGTTTTATGTATTTTCGTTTAATCACTTTCACAATTTTTAAAAAAAATCTTTTTTTTTTTAGTCTTTCTTTTCAAATATTGTTTTTGCACACAGGACAATGAGTAATCCCACTCCTGATGTTAAAGATTTTAAAAAAATACAACAGAAAACTAACACAGCTAACAATAGTTTTATTTTATATAATATATGTGATGGCTTTCACGGTACAATTTCATCTATTCTATTCTCTTATACATATTTCCCTTTGTAAGAATGTTTATGTTCCTTGGCCTCGGTTTGTCGTCCCTTACTTCCCGCTTCCCGTTTCTATAAACACTTGTCGCATCGGCAGCGGTTCTAGGCACGTGTACATCAGACGACAACACACAATACTTCAATTCACCCTTAAACACTAACTGTCTTAAGACATTACAGTAAAAGTCGTATATTAATCAACGAGTCACATTCGCGTCTTCACTCTTTGAAGGCTCGAGGATCAGTCCCCTTTCCTCTCCGTTCCTCGCGGTTCCAGCACCTTGCCCATGTCGCGAACGGGCCCCTAACCCAAACATTCGATAAGTCTGCAATCTGGCGACATGCCCAAGGTCCGATTTAACAAATCGAATATCGAGCTACCACGTTACAATCTTTCTGTGCTTCTGTCTCTATTTCTTTCTTGCCCAGGCTTATCAAAATAAAAATAAATGCCATGAGCCACGTCATCACGACTAGGTGTCGCGATCTTGTATATACAAACTAGTGATTAATATATCTGATTAACATGTTCGCTTTTCATTACACAACCACTGCAATACACAAAATGCTACCAGGAATGTTCTTTTATCAATCTGGGCCGCCGCGGCATTCATGGACTTCTCACATATACATATATGTGTATATTGCAATATAACTGTCCAATTTCGGCAAAAAGAAAACAGAAAGTATTGTAGTATATGTACTTTCCTGTCTAGCCTTAAAAAATATATTACATTTGTAAATTGTAGAATACCCAGGAAATTCACCTATATACACCACAAACTTTGTTAACAACTCATTTAATGTGGATATTAAAAATTTGTGTTGTATGGGGGGTAGTCTGCTATTAGGTTAGGTTACGACATAAGTTTAACTATGTACTACGTATTTTTGTTGATATGCTGGATGTTTCCATAAGACATCAGTGACTGTCATGCTAGGTCTTCTGTATTTGCATTTGCAATTCCAGTGATTTTTTTTTACAGATGTTCCATTATATGACACACGGTACATTTTGTGTAGTAATGTACGTAGGTATACCTCCTTCGGCAAGTGGATTGTGTATTGATGGAAATTGTTAGTAAGTATAATATGTAAAAAAGGATAATATATAGGGATGGTTTATAAGCGCTTTCCTTTATTCATACATGTTATCCGCTTATTTCAGGCGACTATGGAGATCTCAGAGAATCAGTTAGTATTTATATAACGATCATGTCTACTTCAGCGAACATAACTTCCAGTAAGTATTAGTCTGTATAATAATTGCATACTGTCGAATTATTGTTATTTTTGTAATAAGTCTGATGCACCTGTATACCTATACAATTATTATTGTTTTTACTCTCAGGTATCCCCCTGGAAGGAAAGCAACAGGATTGGGCTCTGTGACTGATACTACATCACCTCCATCCTCCATTGATCCACTATTAATATTACAAAGCCTAATAGAATGCCGGCAAAATTCAAGGTGTTTATCGGTAATTAGTCTATTTTGTAAAAGTTATTTATGCCGTATTAATATTTTCTTAGTAAGTATGATATATAATATAGGTATCTACTTCTATAAATATGTATACATATATTTCGTTTTTGTTTTCAGATAGTTCACTGGAAAGAAACCACTTTTCCACTGTTAATATTATTATGACCACTTTTGAGCCTAGGATTTTCTGTAAGTTTGTCGCAATATATTTTCATCTGTAACTGTAATTCTGATATATCGACGATATTCCTATTTTCCTATTAAATATAAATAGTAATATTTCCTCATGCAAATGAAAATGGTCTATATAAGAGATAATTTCGTTGGGAGATCTACCCCAGTGGGAATCCAATTGTACGCTTGTGTAAAATACAAAAAAAAAACAGTATTTGAATACAAATGTAAATACGTTTATTGTATTTCTAGTTATTTCAATATTTCTATTAATACCTTTTCTACATATTTAAAGATAAATACAAATCCTGAAGTAATTGCAAGACTCCATACTATTTTTTGTAGCGGCCTTTGCTCCGGTTTTATTAAAATAGCTCTATACATTTTCGCGATGTCCGCTGACACTACGAATGTGTGCTGTCGAAAACGGACGAGGATGGAAAAGAGGTCTTGCTGTATCGTAGGCCCGATCATTTGCAGATTGTTTAAGGAGTAGCCCGTACTTGTGGGTGACGACGCGTCAAATACTACCCTTAGTTTGGTGGTAATACTGCCTTCGTGAAAAACGCCGTGGTGCGGCATATAATATGATACGCTATCGTTCTCGGTATTTTTATCTTGTTCCATATGATTCAGGCTTATGTATTCCCTAATGAATTCATGATAATGTCTTTTTAGTTTAGGATTGGTTTCGATTCTTTTTTCTAGTGATAAAAACCGTCTTTTGGCTTGTTCATACGATTCGCCCAATTTTTCTACCGTGTCCTTTAAAGGCAAAGCTACCACGAACCTACCATCCTCGTTTCTTGTGAAATGAGCCTTAAAATGCTCTTCGCATGCGATCTCCTCGGGCGAAAACGATTTCTGAAAACATATTTCCTCTAACTCCCAAAACCGCGCAAGTTTATCCTGCATTTTAATATTTCGAGTATCGCGACTTGTAGATAGATTACACGAAATCGTGGATGTGCATGGCACGCCGATCGGTCCGGATATTATCCACCCGAACCTGGTTTTCTGGAGAATCGGTTTGTTAGGGCCCAAAGACATCTGTCCCGCGCAAAGTAGGCTATAGAACAAGTCGGCGCCGATCAACATATCGATGGGCTGTGGCTTGAAAAATACAGAGTCGGCCAGCTTAATATTTTGCGGAATTGAGAGGGTCTTAACATCGATTGCGGCTAGGTAGGTGATTGCTGACCGTGGGTATCACGAGGCATGTTAGTTTTGTAGTGTAAGCATTATACTGAGAGCTTATGGTGACGTCACATTTTGCCTTAATATTTGACGCCGTGTTATTAAGACCGTTTATTAAAAGGTTTACCGGTTTCGTAGGGAGGCCCAATCGGTTGCAAGTAGATTCACTAAGGAAACTTGACTGTGATCCGCTGTCAAGTAGAACACGGATTTTATGAGGTCGTTTGTCCTCGTCGAATATAGTGATACATGCAGTGGATAATAGCACCTGATCGAAAGAATCGCGAGCTGACAGACTAACACTGTTGGCTGCTTCCCCTTTTTCGTCGGCGGCTTGGCTTTCGGTCGTATTGAGCTTAGGGTTTGTGTTTCGCGATGTAACAACGTATGATGCTTTCCCGTACATTTGAGGCAAGTACCTCTACGACATGTCTTGTAATAATGCCCCGGTCTCAAACAGTTTGTGCACAGTCTTAAAGATCTGGCCTTTTCAAACCTTTCGTTAGTGGATTTCTTCAGAAACTCTGAACAATTCTGGACATAATGATTTGAGTTACAAACCGTGCATTTCGGATCGTTTTGTACGTTCCCCGTGGCTACGAAGCTTTTTGTACTACGCTTGTTATCGCGTTTGTCTTATTTTTGAGGTTTGGCTCGATTTTGTTCAATTGTTTCTAATAGTTCGGCGCGATTTTTTAGAAATATTTTTAGCGTTTAGGTGCATCTGCTTTTGTTTTATTAGTTTCCCACTCGCGACTTGTGATTGTGTCTAATTTTGTGCTGACCAAATAAATTAGTAATGTTCCCCAATTATCCGTAGGCTGCCCTAAACCTTCCAACGCGCGTAAGTTTTTTGTTAGAATGTCAAGCAGATCACGAATGTTTTCTGCCGACTCGCGGTTTAGCGGTTCAAGGTTAAATAGATTTTTTACGTGATTGTGGATTAATGCCTTTTTATTGTTATAACGGTCCTCAACAGCATTCCACGCGATTGCGTAGTTGCTGGATGAAAATTCAAGTGATTTTATTATTTCCGCGGCGGAATCTTCAAGACAAGCTCTCAAATAATGGAAGCGTTGTATATCACTGAGTGATTCATTATTGTGTATTAGAGATGTATACGTATCACGAAATTCCAGCCAATTTTGCAGCGAACCGTTGAATTTGGGCAACGTTATCGTAGGTAGCTTAACATTTTTTAAAATTTCGCCATTTGCGTATTGAGAACTAGCTCCCGAACTTACGTGGCTGCTTTGGCCTTGTGAATGTATTGAACTTTCCTCGTTTTTGTGTTTGTCTTGATCGTTATTTTGTATTATGTTTTTTGCGGCAGCAATTTGCTGGTAATATTTATCCTCGAATTCCGCACGTATTTCATATTCTTCATCAATATTTTCACAGAGGCATTCTATTTTGTCTTGCAATTCGTAAAATTCATTTAATAAAGAGCCTTCGATATCAGAGACGCGGCTTGACAGTTGCAGCAACTGAAGGTGGCTTACTTCTTCTATTTGACTTAATGACTCAACATATTTTGTAAAATTGGTAAGTTTGGCTTTTAAAGCGCCTCTACGTCTTTTTTGCGATTCACTTTCGGACATCTTTTGTCGGCTAGCGAAACTAGTTTAGGGAGCAAAGACCTAATCGTTTTGACAGATTTCGTTTGTGTTTTAATTGCAATGACCACCCCACAATAATTAGACAAGTTTGCATGCAAATAAATCGATACTGAACTGAAGGATGTAATGAAATTGTATAGTTGGGAGACTCACGCTTATTTCCTTGCTTCGTCTTGGGCTTTCCTACAGTTGTCACTGTATTGATTGTTCTGTTGTCGTGTGGCGTTGCTGTACGTCTCGGCGTATGGAATGAATGAATGGCTTGGCTTTTTCCGTTCTCTGATTTTTTTTTTGTATTCTTTTTTCGACTTCTGATAACACTATCCCGCTCGAAAGGACAATATGTTGGGGATGACTGCCTTGGCAGCGAACGGAATACACTTTCTAATTTTCGAACAACTTTATTTACTTATTAAACAACGAATACTATACCGATACAACGTGGCAAGAAAAAGGGTGATCAATAAAAATGTCTTCTTAGCAGTTCTCGAACCGAAGCTGAACAGGCGACGTTAAAAATAACAGGCTCCGTAGCATTTGCGCAGGCGCGAAGCGTTTATGAAATAAGTCGCCTCTGCCGCCTTTTTATTTAAATTCCAGCCTATTTATTTGAATTCAAATGAACGACCTTCAGTGTTTTAACTTTTTTAATGATAAATGTGGATAATAACGAGTGGTAATGACAATTATATTATTATGTTTAATAAGATAGAACATATTTTGTTTTTTAATTTAAACTACAAAAATTACCTAAATCGTTTTGAAACTCAATTATTAATTGAGATGGACAAACACCTTTGATTTTAATAGATCCACCAGATTTGCCATTTCTTTTAATGCTTTTACTTTGAAAACCTTGACAAAAATATTAATATTTTCTTCATGATTATAATACATTTTATAAAGAGATAGTATCTTTTGTATCACTGCGACTACAGTAATAATAAACTCTTCTAAATTCAGTATTTTCATTTACCCTGCTTAAGGAATAATTAACATTCACAGATTCATTATTAAACCATTCCTTAAACTCTTGAGTATCTCAAAAACTCAAAGTGACATTAACCGTTATTATATTATGAAAAGTTTGTAAATGATTGTTTAATAATTTATATGTCTCATTTTTCTCAAAACAAATGGGACAAATAATATATTTCCTATAATTATTTTCTTTTTTCGGCACTTCATGAGTATTTCGTGCCTGCGCAAATGCTACAGAGCCTGATATTTTTAGCGTCGCCTAAGCTGAACAAGGCAAAAAACTCGATGACACATAGTGGCTAAAGCTACCCACAACCGAGGACCGGCACTGTCTAAAATGTCTAGGGCCGGAACAAATAATACAATATTTTTTGTATTTTATTTGATTTCCTACGTTTCCGTTTCTCTGAATATTTAAGAATAATTAAATTCAGCAGAAAATATTAAATTACATGTGAATTTTCCAATAAATTATTATTAGTAAAATAATAATACAATTGTAATTTCTAGATAGAAAGTTATTAGTAAAGCATTTGTATTTGTATTTAAATACTGATTAAGTATTTTTCACAAGTAGGTATACATTTGCTTAAAAATAATTTTTTAATTAGCAAAGTCTTTAAACTTGCCTAATTATATAATTGGCATGAGAACATTTTCCAGAAGTATTTGTACTTTAAGAGTATTTATATTTTCATTTAAATATATATTAAAATAAGCTATTTGTATTTCCGAATACTCTATAAAGCAAAAGTATTTGTATTTAAATACTTAACAGTATTGTTGCTAGTCTGCTATTCATGCTTATAAAATATTCAAAATAAATATTACTTGCACAACGTTGTTGTTTTAGAACAGTTCGTTCAGTCATTTAGTTACTAAATAATATAAAAAGGCCATGAAAATTTAACGTGAGAATGTTGTTATCGATACTTTATATTTATTAATTTGTTTTGCATCTGTTTTTAAATTTGTTGTTAACTTTGATGAAATGACTTAAGCTTTGGATAATTTGGTATTTCTGTTCAACAAGTACTTTTCACTCCCATATAACTATTATAGAATCAGATTTTGTTAATTTTGTTGTTTATTCGTTATTGTAATCATTTATGTTTTATTGTAATAAAAATTTTAATGGATATTATTATCTTTTATTTTCTTAAAACACTTGAATTTTAGGTGAAAATTTGTCAAGTTACAAACTCTTTTCTTAAATTTTTAAGAAGATTGTTTGTTTCTTGGTAAATTTTCGCTTAATCAATTAATATCCAAAATTTTAAATATAAAAAAAAACCACTCGCATTAAAACAGGAACCTGTAATCTTTACTTTTCATCAATTAAGTGGGATGGCGTTAAAATCGCCGCAAGAGAAGTTTCACATCTACAATAGTATATATATCTCTTATATATGCACAGTATGCTCCAGGGTATGGGATGTCGACGGTAACGCCATCGTAGCATCAATCTGTCCCACCAACTAAATCGCCTTTATTTATTACCTCTAAATTACTGACAGTAGAGAAAATTTGGTTATGATGACGATTAAAAATTGTAGTTCATTGTCGTTGCGTATTAATGCACATAGGGTGCGCATCAGTGTGCACGTAAAATTTGGGATTTCCTATCATATGTGCATCAATTTGTTTATGGTTTATGAATTTGTTGTCGTATGATCGATCAATCGTTGTACAGTTTTGTGATGGTTTTGTGTTATAAGTTTTTCGTTTTTGTTTTTTCACTTGAAAGAGTATAAGGGGCATAAATTATTCCATCCCTCAAGTAAGTTTACTGCCTTGATTAGAAACATCACTACTCGTTGCGAGTGTTACCAGATCGACCAGATCTCCTTCATCAAACTGCTCTTATACAGAGGCTACTGGAGTTTAAGAAATCAACAATTTTTTATGTCCTGTTATTTAAAATTTGCTAATTTTTTTATACTTTTAAAATAGAATAATGCAATAGTTCTTTTATATAACATTCTAACTTAATTAAATATATGTACTTTTGTGTTAACGTGTTTTGTTTATTTTTATAATAATAAATTATGATAACAAAAACCTTACATGCTTCATGCTTTTAAAATTCCCGCCATAGCCGATATGGTAGTTTTCTATGTAGAATTTTCCATCTCTCCAGGCTATGAAATGTCGAGCGACAGCGCCACCTTAGTTTGCCCCACATGAACTACAGATATTTTTTAAATTACTAAAATCGATATTACCGACATACATTACTGATACTTTTTAGTGAAACGACAATAGATCACGCGACGGCGGTTGTTGTTGTAATTTGTTATCAGCAGAGAAATTCCCCATTAGTTGGAAACGTTGCTAAAACGTTTGTGGCGTTACAATTTTTTAATCGTAACAAATTTTGTTAAAAGTGCTTGTGAGAACTAGTTTTACCTGTCCTGAAAGTAAGTAATGTATTAAGTACGTCAATCATGCTTTACAATAAGTAATTATAGTTTATTAATCTGCTGTTGATATTACTACAGATAATAAAAAGATGGAAATACACAAGAATATGCTGCGTCGAAGGATGTAGGGAAATTACCCCAAGGTAACAATGAAATGATGTTCAGTATACAAGAGATTACATTTATTTGTTGTAATTCTTGTAGGTACAAGTTTCCCAAACAACCCCATTTGCAACGTGTATGGGTGGAAAGGGTGTTTTCTGTCCCACACAGAACAACATTGCCTGGCAGTTTACACCACTGTGGAGTGAAAATCCAGAAGCCTTACGCGGATCCACTCATTAATCTTGCTGCTGCTAAATGCAGCAATTATAGGTAATTTAATTATTTATTAGTTATATTTATCCTTATTATTGTATTTTTGTATTATTTCGCATGTTGCCCAATTTTTTGTTTGGTCCAACACTTTATCGAACAGAACTTTGTTATTTTTATAACATGTTATTAACGTTTTAACGTTTGGCTCCTTATTTTTTATAACAAATTGAAATTATATTCATTCTGAACAAAAAATATATGACTAAATACGTTAAAACGTTCAAATTGGGTTTTATTTGATAATAACATAATTACTTTTTTAGTATTTATTAAGTATTTTAATTTGATGTTTTGCTATTTACTCGTATATTGTACTAATTGTACTGATTACTGACTTTATACTTTGTTAATAATTTTGTTAATATTATATTTGTTTTTTTTTTCAATTTCCAATAAAATAATTAAAAATTTGGTTAAATTTTGAAATGCGCGCCTTAAATGATGCTTCATAGTTTTATGTATAGATGGCACAATAGTTTAGAAAGTTTTCTTTGTCATTTCCATTTATATATATTTATATATATTCCAAGTAACGTCTTATTAATTGGGGCAAACAACGGATGGCGAGTCGTGCATCTATCCTTGTCTATGCTTCTCTCTCACTCGTCAATGTAGCTTGGTGGGACAGTTGGTGAGATGGCGCTGATGTCAAATTAAGAAATCGAGCTTCTTATCTATAATCGTCATCTAGGGTATGCGGGAGGCGTATGCTCTGTTACTCTCAGTTGCTTGCCTAGATGACGATTATAGATAAGAAGCTCGTTTTCTGAATTCGACATCAGCGCCATCTCACCAAGTGTCTTCCCAAGCTAAATTGAAGAGTGAGAGAGAAGATGGAAAATTCTACATAGAAAACTACCATACCGGCTATGGCGCGAATTTTAAAAACGTGAAGCATATAGGGTTTTTGTTATGTTAATTTATTATTATAAAAATAAAGAAAATACGTTAACACAAAACTACATATATTTAATTAAAGGTAGAATTACAGTAACGTAATAAATAGTGCGAATACAATAATACAAATACAGTTACAATTTTATATAAAAGAACTATTGCATTATTCTTTTTTAAAAGTATAAAAAAAATTAGCAAATTTTAAATAACAGGACATAAAAAATTGTTAATTCCGATAAAATCCAGTAGCTTCTGTATGACAGCAGTTTGATGAAGGAGATCTGGTCGATCTGGTAACACTCGCAACGCCTGAGTGGTGATGCTTCTAATCAAGGTAGTAAACTTACTTGAGGGATGGATTAATTTATGCCCTTATACTCTTTCAAGTGAAAAAACAAGTTTTCAGGTTATTCACACTTTATCAAAAAAGTCAACAAACAAAAACGAAAAACTTATAACACAAAACTGTACAATGATTGATCGATCATACGACAACAAATTCATAAACAAATTGATGCATTAGGTTGATGCACATATGATAGGAAATCCCAAATTTTACGTGCACACTGGTGCGCACCCTATGTGTATTTATACGCAACGACAATGAACGATAATTTTTAATCGTCATCACAATCAAATCCGGTAATTTAGAGGTAATAAACAAAGGCGTTTTAGTTGGGAAGACAGATGCTACGATGGCGTTGTCGTCGACATCCCATACCCTGGTTGCTTGTTTGTTTATCGGAAATAAGATGTCAATTGCAATATGTTTATACAAAAACTAAAGGTGTAATAATTCTTTAGAATGAAGACTCTTAATTCAATTTTCTTTTTAATTATTTTTGTTTATGCAGATAACACAGTTCTTAGTTATAAGTATAGTAAGTTTTCACTTATGAAATTTTAATAATGTCCTTAGAACCTTCATTTTAAGCAAATTTATCATCAATGATTTTTAGTGCATGTGGAAAGTGGAGAATTATGTTCACCTATTACAAAGCGAACCATTAAACTCGGCAAATATGAAGATTCTGCTTTGCTTGTAGCACAAAAAAGATTAAATGATCATTCTATAAAATGGAAGGTTGATTTTAAATGTACTTTTGAAGTAGATGTATCATCTCATAATGATGGTGTTTTTGCTGTGATACAGAAGTTAATATTACGAAAGAATGAAACTACCAATGAATGTATAGATTACATTCAATTCAAAAGAGATGATAGCTCTAAAAGTTCAAAACACTGTGGGTACTTAAATGCAGAATTAAGTATGGGCAAACATTTTGCTCCATATCCATTTTCAAATGATCTTGCTCCAACAGGAAACTCATACATTGATCCTAAAGGAAAGTTAGTAGCTACAATTTTTGTTTCACGAGAGCCTTTAGTGGAAGGAGAAGAAACCGATTTTTTGATTGTTTTTACATCTTATAAAAGTAAGAGTAAATGAATATGCAGTTTTTGAAAAGGTGATGGAACTTGAAATGTGATTTTTGGCTATAAATGTTGTGAATAATTGGCTATCAAATTAAAACCTGTCTATAAAACAGATTCTCATGCTACCTGCACTACACATAAATTTAATTTAATTTTATATCCAAATTTAGTAATTATACATGCAAAGTGGGGCCACAGTTAAATATTACTAAAAAAAAAATTCACCTATTGGAATAAAAGTAGGTCTTTAAAATTATGTTAGTGGGCTAATGATTACAACAGTTATCTGGCATGATATTGACCAGCACTGTAAACTCTGCTGGTGCAAATTCTTCTGCATATAAACCAAACAGAACAGGGCCTCGGTTTTCCAGACATCACTGTAAACATTAGCCCACTGATGTGTCAGTGTATTTAATTTATTCATAAAATGTCTTAGTTAGTAGTGAAAGACCACTAGAAAACCATTAAGAAAAATTTCATTAATTTATATGTAGAGGAGGGTCTCTTTCCTTTTTTAAACATTTATTTACTTATACTCTTGTATAGAGCCTAATTTAAGTAGGATTACAAAAAGTGCTTTGGTTAAAGCTGAAGTTTATGAGAGCCTCAATGAAATTGTCTTCAAATATTGTAATGCTACCATACAACTTAAGCCATATCTAATTTTGCACTACATAATGGCAGTATAAAATGGCATCATAGTGGCCCCTATGATACGATGATGCCATTTTATGCTAAAAAATTGAAAAGTAATATATTGCAGAGTAGACTTAAGAGATTGTAGTAAACCTCATATATCATTTAGTCACACATTTAACATTCACATTTAGCTTTCAATTTACATAGTCATATACTACTGTAAGTCATCCTTATATTGTATATTTAAAAATAAAAGTTAATTGTTTTAATACCTAAACAACTATTTGTAGGTGGTTGCTTATGGAACAAAAATTACCTTCCTTGTCTTTCTCATCAGAGTGATAAATGTATTTATGCAGGATTTTTCCACGATGATTATGTGAATTGTCCGTATCCTGGATGTGTAGATGAAAACGAATGTTCTCCTGAGGTATAACATCTTTTTTATTTATTTGTTAACTAGACGTTACAAAGCAAATATTATTTCCCCTACATTTCCTTTGAACTTGGTCCAGTTAAAAAAAGTGAAGCTAATACTAAGAACATCTTAGAACATTAAGTTAAAAGAATAAATACATTTTAAACTATTGGTGCATGAAATATTAATTACTTTTTAACTTATTGATAGTAACTATACTCAAATTTATGTTATTTTCATTTGCCGCCATGGCTCGTAATTGTTTTGTTGTACTTATATCTACTGCGTTTTTTTTTGCTTGTTATCAAATAAATAAATAGAGAGAAAAGAGTCAGCTTGACTGCTATTTTTTCTTTTTTAATATTTTATTTTTATTATTGCTTAGTTATACCAAAATTTTAAAAGAGTCAAAGGGATATAATTATCAAATTATAAATACGATTTTTATTGGTTTTAAATAAAGTATTATTTTAAAATTTGTGTTATATTTCTTTCAGGGATCAGTATCTAGCAAGAAGTCAAGTGGCAATATTGTTTTATTGAGTTCATTGTCCACTTTGGCAGTTTTGTTTTGTGTTTTTATAATTGGCATTTATTTGTGTCGCAAATATAGCAAGTTATGCTGGAATCATCAATTTGCTGCAGCTGAAACAAATGAAGGCAGTATGGTATGTTCAAAAATAAAAAATATGCTTTTTGATTCTAATAGCTTTCTTATGAGCTGACGTTCACTAAAGAATGAATGTGGCAAAAGGGAGTTAGGCACTTTTATTATGCAGAAGTATCGATCTTATTTATAAATATATTGTTAATGAAAATTTGGCTGTCAATTTCCAACTTTATTTTAATTAGATACCCAACAATGTATATTTAATGCGTTTAGTTGCCATTCAGAGTCATTTGTATGTCAAAGGCATAATCTATCTAGTCCGTTTACAAACTTCAATTTAAATAATTTTGACGGTACATAAACGCCCTACACTACGAAGGCGTAAAGGGGCCAAACTATTTTTTATTTTAAATTCGAGTTGTAACTCGAAATGTCGGCTAGTACATACATTAAACTTGATTCTAGTTCATATTTTCTAAAAAGAAAGCCTACCCATTAACGATTGTATTTCATAAACTACCAAGTTTTTCTTTCCCTGAAGCTTCTCATTTAATAAAATACTGAGTAGTCATTTAGTGTGTATTTTGTAAGGCTGCATTCTTATGCATTGCATTCAAAAAACATACATTATAAAATGCACACATCGACGTAAACTTACGTAGGATGTGCTCTCGTATTTTGTGTAATTAACGCATTAGTGATGTGTCGTTCCGGCCGGACTCGGTACAAAGGAACGAATCCAGGCTTGGATCGATTCGGACCGAATCCATGTTTTCAATCCGAATCGTTCCGAGGATCGAAAAGGCGATCAGCCATCCATTCCCTTCGGCTTTCGGCTCCATTCCCATCAACGTAAACACAACTCGTTTTCGTTCGCAGTCGTGAAAAAACGAATAGCGAACCGAACAAGACGATGTAGTAGGTGTTATTTCTATCGGTCGTCGGTGATTTCCTGCTCTTTGCGGTATCATCAATTAAAAGTATTTGCGCTTGAGGAGCCCGCCAATGTTTAAAACTTAAAACAAGCAAAATGCTGCGCTGTCAGCAAAACAAAGGAAATGATTATATCAATTACTTAGGTATCTTAATATTCATTGATTGTTACACATTATAGATTTAGATGTTGACTAATAAATTAAGTTTGATTTGACAACGGCTTTTTCTTTAGTTTACAATTATTTCTGTCGCTTCAGCAATTCAACTTTCTTCTATTTATTTACTATAGTAGACTAAACAAACTGTATTTTCTCACGCCGCGAAGGACCCTCGCAGTGCCGTACCGGTATATTTTCTACAGTATTCGTATCGTACAGATGCTTTAGCCCAAGCTTGGATTCGGTTATTTGTACCGATACTGACCGAGTTCAACCGGATCGACACCAAAATGTACTATGCATTCTACATTTCAATTTCATTCCGAGGAATGAATCCGTCGGACTCGTTCCACTATCGGAATGGAATTGGAACGAACGAATCCACAAAAGTATCGAAACTTCCCATCACTATAACGCATTAACCCTGCCCACACATGATTACACATTTAAGGGTGGATTTTTTACCAAGCAACGTAGGATGTTTGCACTCCTTTGTATAGTCATCATGGTTTAAGCCAAAGTTTTGTTTTTATTTTGTTTAGAACTGTTCAGCACATACAAGTGGGCCAGTCCCTATTTCTGTAGAATCGCAGTCGGAACCATATGTTTCTTCATCTGCTCCTGCTGAAGAAGATAAGGATTTACCTCCGTCGTATGAAAGCTTATTTCCTAATAGATAAATTTTAAGATACCTAGAGTAAAGAGTCTATGATTTTAACTGCTTACTTATTCTAATTTTGGATATTTAATGGATTTGTATTCGCCTAATGAATATTCATTGATTAATAATATTCATACTTGGAATATTTTTCAATATATTTATTTAATAAAAATGCAATAACTTATCAGTATTAATAAATAATAATATTAATATTAATAATAAGTTAATATGACTTATACTATGGAAAAATGAAATGGAAAGCGCCTTTTTGTTTGGATAATGTTGTTACTCTTCTTACAGGAAGAGGAAGAAATTGATTCATTTTATTTCTTTTATAAGCATTTTGTATTGAACAGCTCAGAATTTTCAGATGTAAACTGTGTGCGTAATATATTTGGTTTGATTTCAAAGTGTAAATCATTTACATGAATGATAGAGATGTAGATGTTACAAAGATGATATGCCAAATTGTAAGTTTACCTTGTTAATATGAGAATTTATATAGGCTTAGGAAAAAGTACGTATCGAATGTCCTAATAAATACAGAGAATATTAAAAAATGTAAGGTTTGAAGTTGAATTAAACAAATCTGTAGTTTGATGATTATAAATTTATCACTGGTCTTGAAATGGGATCTTATGGAAAGTAAAGATAGATCTTTCCGAGATTCTTAGGGCTTTTGACTTTTTCATAAACACACACTGTGAAAGTTTAATTGCTCAACTTAAAAAGAAGTATGTATTAACTGTTACTAATGTAATTTATAATCTATTAGCATTATATATGCTATTTTTTTTGTACCTGAAGTGACCAAGTTTTTATACCTTTTTGTATGCCATGTTTGAATTTTATTTTTTCTGTTGACGAAATGGTAACTTTTCGAGTTTATGTACTTTTTACATAATGTATGTATCTAATAATAACAAGCATTTTATATATTACCGAAAAATATTTTTTATATATGAGGAATATTATATATGTATAATGTATTTTTGGAAGTACTGATGTTTTGTAAATATAAATTATAACAAAACTACATATTAATTTAATTGTATATTTGGTGATAAAATACACGTTTGCATTTTTATAATTGTGAACTTTTTTATTGTATACAGGGTATCCCAAAATATCGTGGACATAGAAAACCAACAGGTTTCTGTTTTAAAAAATGTCGATTTATACGCATCTAGTTGGCGAACAAAAAAATTATTTTCTAATTGTGCTGACTTTAATCGAATGTTGATGAAAACTTATCGTTTGATGATAATTAGTTCTTTGGTTAGTAAAAATTCAAATATTGAATGTGGTTAGCGAATGAAATGTTTATTTTATGCATTTTCCTGTTCTATATGTCTAATCGTTTGTTGAACCCATTATACACTGTTATATTGTTGATTATTTATTTATTATTTTTTGTTCGCTAACTTTACACGGACTAATGTATCAATTATTTTAAGTGAATAATATCATTGTTTGTGTGCAATACTGATACATGGGGGGGGGGGGAGCAAATTTCAAAATATATTTAAAATCTTTCCTTTTACTCAGCAAAACGATTAATTACATATCGTCATTAAAATTGGAAATATTTCTTAAATAACTATTTCTCAGTTCTAACGATCTATTAAGTTTTAGTTGTTTCATTGTAGTAGAAACATGTTTTTAACACAATATTGAAATAATTCATAAGGAAAAGGCAATTTCTTTATGTATTAATTAAAGTCTAAGAAAATTTTTGCTGCGCTGACTTTGTCTTAGAGGTGATTTTAATATATACAAATACAAGAAATTGCACAAACAGTGAAAACATGCACTCCCTTAATATCGTCAGCTAAACAAATGAATGTATTAATATTATATATAAATGTATGTTGTCAGTTATTTAAAATTTTAATCCTCAAAATTCTTAATAAGTTCATCAACAGAAGGGCGTTGTTTAATATTATATAGAAGACACTGTTTTATTGTGTTAATAAGTTTCTTTGACACTTTGTCAACAAAAGGAAACGTAATCTCATGATTGGGATCCATAATCGTTAATAATTTTGCAGAAGTATTGCCTATATGTTGAAAAGGTGTTCTCCCAAAAATTAGTTGATATAGAATACAACCTAGTGACCATACATCAGATTTAAAGCTTATCTGCAAAGTAAATGAAGCATAACTTTTAAGTGTAAAATGTAATCAGTACAATATTCAAAGGTTTTGATTGTGGCGTATCTTTTGTGAAACTGTAAATTTCAAAAATCAAGAAACAAAGAAAAGAAATATACAGTAACGTTTCACACAATTTTATCGCGATACAATTTTTACGTAACTTGATACTGCCAAGGGCCTGTTAAACAAATAGTACCGTTGCATTTAATTTTTCCAAAACTTACAAAAATATAAAGTCATTGAAAGAAACACCCTCTAGTTTAGTTATTTAAATCTAAACAGTTTTACAAATGCTTTTTCAACTGAATCCTAAACCATTCCAATTGGTTGAGATTCAGGAGATATTAAAATGTAAAAATTAGGAAATATATCAGCCTTCTCTTTCCTTTCTTTACTATGACAGATACGAAAAAATGTCAGAGAGCAATTGTCAAATTCCTAGAAATTTCTTTTGCTTACTTACAATGATTTTTTCAAAGCTTGGAGGCCTTACCGCTGTCGAAATAAGCCGTGTTTTTGAATTCTAACCGTGTAATAATGATGAAATACCCGTGATGGATAATGGGGGCGTCAAAAGCGTTCGACGTTTTGTCTTCTATCACAAGGGATCTCTTCAGGAACTTCACGTTGTTTAGTTCAGTAATAGCGCTGGAGAGCCTACATTGACAACGCAAAGTTCCTGAAGATATCTCTTGCGATATGAGACAAAACATCGACAATTTTGACGCCTTCATGATCCACCATGGGGATTTCATCAACAGTACGCAGTTAGATCCGAAAATACAATTTCTTCAAAATCGTAAAACATATGTTCGTAATAGTACATGCAGATATGTCAAATGTTAATAAATGGTTTACAGTATAAAATTGTAGATTATATTATGTAGGGAGTAACAAAAAAAATAATGGTTACAACAAAGACAGATTTATTGTATTTGCTTTTTACTAAAACCATTAATAGATAATGTGATGGAAATGATATAATATAATTCTACAATAAGTAAAACGCGAAAAACTTTTGTTTCCGTATCTGCAGATTAAGTAACGGGTACATTAACAGCTTTTTAACATTAGCGATAACATATAAAAAGTTATTCTTAATTAATTTCAAGTTTGAGTAATCTTCTTGTACTTATTGTAGTAAACTTATTTGTTGAAGGACGAATTGTGTAAAATATTGCTATCTATTTCTTTCCATTGTTTATGATTTTTGAAAAATTTATTACTTTCTTTTGAAAAAAGCTTATGCAGGGTATTTGATTGCTTTTATACAAAATAAAAAAGTGATTGCATACCTTAAATTTGGGATTCTCACGGGGGGATGAAGCGTTTGTTGAACATCGATTATTTTCATTGAACAATGCCTCAGGACTGATGTAATCAAACGAACCTACAGCAACATTTTTTATAACGGAAGTCATGTCACTTTGAATAGAGGATGCTATGCCAAAGTCAATTAATTTTAAACTTGTTTCTGCTTTAATGAAGTTAGCTGGTTTAAGATCAGAATGAACTATGCCTAAAAAAGAACATACATTAATACCTTTATTATAATCAGTATTTTATTGTACCATTCTCGTGGATTTGTTTTACAGCATATAACATTTCCATCCAATAGAACATTACAACATGATTTGCAAGAGGTTTTCCTTGTTCAGAAACTTTTTTCAATATTTTATCTAAATCAATTCCACCTTTTTCTAATACTACCCACAACACTTTACCGTCAGTTGAGTGCTCTTGGACCTCTCTAAAATAAATTTTATGAATCTAACGTTTTTCTATGACAAGAAATACTTAGTATATTACGCACCTCGGGAGGAAAAGTGGAAAGGTGGCAAACATGATTTCTAAGCATTCTTTACTTTATCTCCCATGGTACGTATATTATTTTTCGTGCGTGCGGCCAGAAAGTGGCACTTGCGCCTTTGCCCCCCCAGCGTAAAGTAGCACTTTTCTGCCCCCAAGTACGAAAAAATATTTCCTATATTAATGCACTTACGCATCATACATTCTAATTATTCTGTTACATGTTTGTAGCTTTTTCAGTATTTCAACTTCATTGATGTATTCTACAGCAGACGATTTTGCTTTACTCAAAAATACTTTCTTTAATGCCCGTTCTCCTTTAGTTATAGGGTCAAAGCAGAAATACACAATAGAGCTTCCACCATGTCCCAATTCTTTCAAAATAATATATGTTTTGTGATTTATGCTAATTGTGTTGAATATGAAATTGTTTAAAAGATTGTTCATAGGATGGTCCAAAATTACTTCCTCATTATATACACTATTTTTAAGCTGCTTAAGTTTTTGTTCTTGATAATTTTGTTTTTTAATTGAACCAAAAAGCTTATTGACTATTAATGCTTCCCTGTTAGAGTGGTTGGAAACTCCTCCATTTATTTTAATGGGTGTTTCAAAATTTCTAGTAGAAGAATTTTTTAAGGGCATTATGTTATTTAAAGGCGTTTTTAACAATGAATTAACTTCTATGCTGCACTGAATTCGAGGCACTGTCTGAATATTCCCTTCTAGTGAATTCAATACAGGTCTATGTTCAGGACTCTTGCTTTCTATAAAATGAACAAGAATCACTGTTGTAATAACCACAGTTAATAAAGACATGTTACATGGTTCACACTCAATTTTAAAGTAATGAAATTATTAGTTTGAAATTCTAGAAAACAATAGATGTTTGTAAAAATGTTCAAACCATTGTTAAATTGTTAGTGAAATGATGCTATTATTGTTTAGAACTTTTGCTTACACTTTTTTTAATTGTTTGCTGTTTGCATTCATATAATTTTAATTAAAAACTGTAATTATATGAAAAATATTATGAATATGAATAAAAAAAAAAATGGCATGGAAATAAAAAAGTTCACTAATTTATTGTCAACTTGACAATTGTTTCAAACTACAAGACCATTTTTTAAATGACCTTAAATTGCTCATTTAATAATTTATGAACTTTTGAAAATAATCCTGCAGATTGAAACAATTGTTGAGTTAACAAAAATTAATTGGTGAAATTTCCGAATGATGTATTTTATCATTATAGGTTTCATAAAAAATGCATAACCGCAAGTTTAAAATTAAATAAAAGAGTTGTTTACAAAAAATATTAAAATTAAAAGTAATTTTCTTGAATATGTTTTATCACACTTAAGGATGAGAAGTACGTATTGAAAGCAGAGAGCACAATTAACAAAATTACTTACTAACTATCTGTTTTAAATTTGTTTGTAGTTCAGTTATTTCTGAAAATTTCCATGGTTGGCCATCTTTGTTGTTTAAATTTAGCTCCTTTATTTTTCCATGAAACAAATCATACATTTCGTTATTCACATTAGTGCTACTTAACTTTATCTCATGTTCAGCACAACTTTTTTTTTTATCTTCTAAATGATCACATATATTTTTACTTTGAGGAATTCTTTTTTCTTCTTCATCTTTATCATCGTCACTTTCTAAAACGTCCTCCACTGTAGACAAAGGCTCGTTAGCAGCTTCTAAAATATCTCTTTGAAGAAGATTTAACCTCATCGGTGTGAAAGTAAGCGACCGTACAACTGCAGATGGCAAAGATCTGAAAGATTACAATGAAACAACAATGTAATCCAAACACATATAAATTGGTTCTTCTCACTTATTTGTTATCGAAAGATTTTCTTTATTTTCTTCATTTCTGTAGGTTTCTCTTACTTCCATTACTTTTACTGAAGATCCATTCAATTTTTTTTAAATAGGATGATGTTTAATTAATTTAATTAATAACCTATAAAATTAAATGTAATATTTGCTGGTAATATTTTCGGTAATAATAATATCATTTATAAATGAAAACAAACAACAAATTTTTAATACTGGTCAGGGTATGGGAGATGCATAGATTAGAGAAGGTTTATAGATGGATCACTCGAGCATTCGAGTTTCAGCGCCGTCTGCCAGGTGGGCACTCAACTATTTGCAATGAATAATAAATATGTATTTTTTTTATTTTTGTAATATTTTAATATGAAAAAGTTATAATGTAACATGTAATAACCCTTTAACAAAAAGAAAATTTTTGTTTTCTTTAAGAATATGGGTTAAAACATGTCAAATTATAACTTCAGTAACAAAATGCGAGGGAGTAACAACAAAAATAAAAATAAAAAACTACATTAAGATTATTTATTATATGGGACAAATAAAGTTATACAATTTACGATTATAAATAAGAAAATTAATAGAAATTACAAATTTACATAGAAATGTAACAACTACAGAAATAATTAATTGGTGTTTCACGTTTACTTCAGGTTAAAGTTGTTTTTTGGTGATATGCAATGTTTTATAAATTAAAGGTCAATACGCCTGAAAATATAAAACAAACCATTTTGAGACCTGCCTATTCTATTGATAAATAAATATACTGTAATTATTTTCTATGTGATATTTTTATAAAACCAATCGTATAGTAAGGAAACACTTACCGAAAGTATTGGGCAATGAACTGTTTCTTTGTAATAATTTGTGTCTGCATACCTTTTCCATTTGTGTATTCTTTCCTTTTTTTTCGAATGATAATGAGTATCAGGTTTTCACATATTTTCACGTTTTTAAATCGAAATAATATTTGCCGACACCCGGCACACTTGCACTTATATTTACGTTCGTACGGAATTCCCCATTAGCCTTAAACACTAGTGATGGGCGGGTAATACAGTAACGAATACTTTATATCCGTTACTTCCAAATACCCGAAGTAACGATTACTCGTTTTCAAAAGTAATCGTTACTCGGTACCGACTCGCTTCTTACGTATCTGCGTACGTGCTAATTCGTATAACGTATATCGTATATGTATCGTAAATCGTATATCGTATCTCGTACTCTGTTTCTGTTATTGGTATCGTACGAACACCAACGACTTCGAATAGGAGCGAAAGTACTGAGGTAGAAATCTCAGCGCTCTCTGTTATTTAACTTACCTATTACTCTTCTCAAGTCTGCTTACGTATCTGTTATTATACAGTACAGGTCGCTTTTCAAATTCGGTAGTATAAAAGTCTGTACTCGATACATATTTACATTAATTTGTGAAAGTGTATATATATATATATAAACCGCATCATTACCGGTTCCAGCTGATGTTAATACCTACCTATTGCCGGCTATCGTTAATGATTACTAAGTACCGAATACAAAGTAACGAATACCAGATCCGAAAGTAACAATTACATACGAGTACTGAAAAGTAACGACAATTCCCATCACTATTAAACACCTAGCTTTAACAGCATTCTTTATTAGGCAACCCACTCTACGACCTTTAAATCGCCATCTATTACGTGGGCACTCAACTATTTCACAAAATGACATACTGAACACCCGTTGGGAAGATGGGAGGTATGTGGTATGGGATGACGACCATAGATAAGAGATATATATACTATAGTAGATTGTTAACTTATGCTGTGACAGCCGTCACGGTTAGTTGGCACTCTATGTGGTAGATGTCGCAAGTGTTAAGTTTTTTTCATAAATAAAACGTTTAGTAAAATGGGTTGCCTACTTAAAAACTTTAATAAAAAAATTTAAAATAACGCAAATCAAAAAGCAACTAGTGGGAAAGTACCGCAGATAAAGGAAAAAACTGATCAACGTTTCAAGGTCGATGCCGGTTCGCGATTTCGTAACGATCGCCGATCACTACCCAAAAAATAAAAAAGTACACTTATGATTAAAAATAGTTTTGAAAAAATATAGTTTTATGTGATCTCATCAATTCCTATTCATTTAATGAAATGAAAGAAGAAATTTTTAAGGAGGTACGTAAATTAGTTAAAAAAATTTATGTAGTAGACATTGTCGCTTTTGTCATGAAATATTTTAATAGTGAAAAATATACGGATGTACATTATTTATTTGAAACAAGCACTAGCTGTTTTATGAACAACGACTTATGAAAGATATACTAATCAACACAATATGTGAATTAAGTAAAATATTGCAAAAAACAGTAATTAAGTGGCCATGTTTATTCTTTATTGTGACACCGTACGAGCCTGAAGTCTGGTGCCGCGGAAACGCCTACGAATGGTCAAGGTCATCTACGACCGTCCGACTGAGGGCCATTCGTAGTGCACGTAACGGCGAGAGACCGTTCCGCCGTCGTTCGCACCAAGGCCAACCGGTGTTGCCGCCGCCACAGCTTCACGCGACGAGAGCGATGTTCTCCATCCGACCGCCAACCGCCGAAACCGAGCTAACGCCGACGCTATGATACCAACATACATTCAAGGCCGGTGCCGCCTACCGTCGGTACCAAAAGTCTAAGTCCCCAAGGCCATCTAAACGCGCTGCAGACGAGGTACGCCAAGCGTACGTACAAGACGAGAACGCCGCTAAGTATTCAAGGCCACCATCCAACCGGCCTGGCATGGTCAATTCACACGGACCGGCGAGAGAACGACCGTTCGACACGCCGCGCAAGAGAGAGAAGTGGTCGCTCTTTCTTCAAACAATCTACCCTTAGCGCCGACCAATCACAAGGCCGAAACCCTATGGTTTTTCCGCATACATGAATTCTATTGTTCGGCCTAGTATAAGTAGGGGTGCGAAAACCATCAACCGGCAGATCCTCTCTGGCTCTCGATAGCTGAAAAGCATCCTACTCTAATTATAACTATTTCTTTTGTATTCAGGACTGAATGAGAGAGCGAATGTTTTGTCATTATTGTTTATAGTCAGGTCTGAATGTGTGTGTGTTAGCGTTGCCTTTGTTTTAGATCTATATCTGTAATTGTTTTAACTCCTTTCTTTTTTTTTAATATACATTATTTTAAACCCGCTAGGACTTATTTCTCACCGTGGTCCACAATTTTGTCTGTGTTCAGGCTGCAGTGTCTTGGTTTGCATGAACAAACGGAGATTAGGCTCCGCCCTCTGATCGCCGACCAAGCACCGCTCCCGAGCAAGCGTGACAGCTACCACTACTTATGGTCGCCAAGCGTTCGTCGAGCGCGCCTATCCGAGCACACCACCACTACACGGAGGGTAGGGGTAGGCGGAGCCTAGCGCACCGCTCGGAGGCATAAAAACGGCCGCTTGGCCTGTACTCTTCAGTCGGCTACCACTCTTAGCTACTCAACCTTCTCTCTTGGCTACCCTCTTAGCCAGAGCTGCGCTACGACTTCGACCAACCTTCGGCTACCCCCTTAGCCAAGGCACCTACGACATTTATCTACGCAACTTCAGGCTACCAATTTTAGCCGAGTTAAATCATCGTCTATCCGAAGATATAATCGACACCTTGTAACTTATATAGATATCCATACATATATAATATAACCAACTACATGCCACGTCACCGTCGGGGAGCCTCAGCACAACGTTGGAACAACGACGGGAACAACATAACCGGCGAATCCAGGGACCACCGACGTCAAACTAGCCCAGCTGTTCCTGGAACTCGAGGGAACCTACGCTCCTTCCCCGGATCTCAGTCGGCTCTCCACATCGCCGACAGATCCACGGAGACCGCCGTCGCCGCGACCGTCACCATTACCACAATTGTCGCCGGTTCCAGAGTTGTTATCTCCGCTTTCCAGGACGCCCTGCCGTTCCCGATCGACCAGCAGGACACGATATACACCTCTACCCGTGCTTGTTTCCCCTCTGCCGCCAACGCCCAGGAAACGTACATACCGGCTTCGTCGAATAGACTTTGACGCGGAATAAAAGAGAACTGTTAGTGACGTGCGAAGTTAAGTAGTATTAGGTAACTATATATATAAATATGGAATCTTAACTGTAACTTAGTTTAGGACTATATTAATACTACTTATGTAAATATAATAATATCTGGACTGTATATATAGACATATACCTATACTTCTGTAAATATAATATTTTCTTACTTGCGAAATACATATATACTATCTGCCTTAAATATAATGCTGATATTCAACTTGTAAATAAATACGTCTATACACGTATACTTAATTATGTTAGGATAGTTTCTAAGGCAAGCCAGTGCTAATATACTATAAGTGGTAATAAAGACTATACACTATCACGTCTACGAGGGGTGTACTAAAAGTGCCAGACAATCTACGAGGGGTATTCGGAAAATCAAAGTGCATCATAGTTCCGGGGCGAACCGATGCTAGTCCGGCAGTTGCCCACGCTTTCTTCATGAATCAAAGCGTGTCCGGTAACATCGGCCGTACGCCGTAAAGTACACGGACCGAAGAGAGACCAAGAGCGCTCTCTTTCTAACGCGTACCACAACACGGGGGTAGTACGCCAACCAATGGCAGGGCCAGAATGGCCTGGTTTTACCCTGGGTCATAAACTACCCCCGTATAAATATAGGCCGATTTCAGACCAGAAATCAAGGCAACGAACCGACCGTCGACAAGAGAGTAACTAACACACCGTCACCGTCACACTTTAGGCGTTCGATTTCGAGGAGCACAGTCTTTTTAAAGACTCCCGACGACATGGAGGTAGACGAGATCAACGATGGTTTTACGAAGCCGAAGAAATCACGCAGAATCTCCGCCGATACAAGCAGAACGAAACCTGCTGTCCCAACGTCCAACAAGTACGACGCTCTGCTCACCAAGGACACAGACCAGCCGACAGTATCGCCGGTCATCATTCACCACGAAGAAGACTGGTTACAATTAACCGACAATCTAAAAAATAACAAAATCGAATTTGATAAAGCGATTAACACAAAGGAAGGCGTCAAGGTCCAAGCCTCCTCGCAACACGACTACAACAGATTAATTGGTTTTCTCGAGTTTAGTAAAGCCAAATACTTCACCTACTCCAATCCGACCAACAGGCCTGTAAAGTTAGTTATGAAAGGCATACCAACGGAAATCATCATCGGCGAATAGTAGAAGACCTGCACAATAAAGGCATTTCGGATATAGCGATACACCGCATGAAATCCAGATCAAAGAAGATCCCACTGGTGCTAATCGTTGCGCCCAAGGACAAAGAGACCGCAATCCGAGATATAACAAACTGCTGCCTACTCCAAGTAAGTGTCGAGAGTTACCGAAAGCCAAAGCGACCAACACAATGCCACCACTGCCAAGGAATCGGCCACGTTCAACGCAACTGAAAAATGCAGCCCAGATGTGTCAAATGCGCCGAACAACATTGGACAAGCGACTGCAAAAAGCCTACCGAAGACAAGGCAAAGTGCTTGAACTGCGAAGGCTCGCACCCAGCAAGTTACAGGGGCTGCCGAGCATTCAAGGTCAAAAAACAACCGATCGCCAAAACACCAAGGACAACACAGAGCCAACCTAGCATCAATCCCACAAGACAAAGAAAAACATACGCCGCTGCTGTGTCATCGGCCATGAAGACCAATTCAAGGACAAACAATGCTCAAACGGACATCTTAGACGAAGTAAACCTTGTTCAAATCAAGTCAGCGATATTGAAGCTAGCCAATCAACTCAAAACAGCTACAACACCTGCAAAGATACTAATTCTACTGCTGGGCAACGCCCACGCACTTCTCCAACTACTGAACATTTAACCATAGCAACATTATAATACCTACGGCTGAAGAGGGCCTCACGGCCCTATTACGGCCTGAGGGGGAGGGGTTTTAGTCGGTAGGCGCCCTTCGGGGCGAATCCGACACTACCCGGCCGCATGGGCGACCGGGTGTCTTTTGAAGATTTCCCCTCCTCCGCGAAAACAAAAAAAAGAAAGACCAGAAATCAGAACCGATCCGGCTCTCTTAGCTGCAAAGCTATTAGCTTCCGAGCTACCACTAGCGCCCTGCGCTATCCTAGCAACCATACGCTATATACCACGCCGCCTATATATACGCCTATATATATATATCTATATTTAGATATATACATATAATTTGGCCGGTCGTAATCACCGTCAACCGACCAACGCCGCCGGCCTGAACAGCATCGCCGCCATTTCGTCATACGCCGCCATTTTGCTCAACGCCGCCATCGCCGCCATCTTGTACCACGCCGCCATCTGGTCCTACGCCGCCATCGCCGCCATCTTGTCCGACGCCGCCATCGCCGCCATCTCGCTCTGCGCCGCCATCTTGCTCTGCGCCGCCATTAACATAAAGACGCACCCGCCACCAGGAACGACCACCGATGCCCCGCGCCGGACGTAAGGCCAGGGAGTACAGACAACGCCACCGCCGGAACCAGGACCGTCAACGCGCCGCCGCCACCCCTACGCCAGGCCGCACGGAGCGCAGTACCACGACGACTTAGACGCCGTCTTCCTGCGCCTTGAGAATACGTACGCACCGAACCTTTGATACTCCTCCGTGGCGACGCCCAAGGCCGCGCCGCCACCGCCGACGCCGACCGCTCTCCAGCGACCGCCCGCCGTCCCCTTGCCTAGGCCAAACCTCCTGTGGGACCTGCTGCCACCACTACCGTCGCCGCCACCACCCCTATTGTCGCCGCGCCGGTTCAACCTGATTGCGCACGTGCGCCGACGCTTGTAGATAGAACAGTGACGTTAGTGATTAAGTGTAGTGTAAGTTAGGCTAGGTTAACATTAAGCATTAGTTGTAATTTTTTTCTTTATCATGTACATATAACGCTAGATACCTTTGTAAATAATTATTATGTTTAAGTTTAGTTTGTAAATTACATAACCCATTTCATTTCTTTTAACCATCTAAAGTTTAGGCTGTTCAATAAATTACTTTAAACCATCACAGTCTAAAATCTTCTCCCGCTACAGAACCTCCGTGACAAACAAATAATTTGTCCCGCTCGGATTGCGTCCGAATACGCGGACCGTCGCGAGAACGCGGTCCCGCCTCGTCGCGACGACGAGCGACGCCCCGAGCGACGGTGACAATTGTTTATGTATAAACATAAGAGATTCCAATAATGTTGTAGAACCTATTACACTAAAAGAAATCTAATTGTACATGTCATTTGAGAACTGTCGTATAATGTAAAAATTTGCTGATCTATTTCATAGTTAAATTAAGGTATAAATGATAATTTGATAATAACGCATGAGTTTTGCAGTTGTTTTAGTATTAAAATTAATGATAAATGTACCATGTGGTTGTTTCCCCAATGTGTACATTTTCAAATTAGAACAGGTCAGACATTTTTTCAAGAGAAAAAACATGTGATTTCTAGTAAAAAATTAATTGTTTAACGAATCAGTAATATCTATATTAAATATATTGCTTAATTTGTGTCCATTTATTTAGTTTGCTATTGATTTTTAATTTTCTAATTTTCATTGATTACATTGACACCTGTTTTACACAGAAAAAGGAATTATGCCAAAGGACATTTTTTGCTATTTTCAATAATTGATAAAGAATAAGTAAATTTATTTCAATAATGATTACTTGACTAATGAAATGAAGAAATTGTGATCGAATGAGGAAAATATTGTTCTACGGTGTTCGCAACTGTATCTTACGTACCTATTTATAAATTATAAACTATAATATAATAAATAATAACAGTAGGGAAACTTTTACTTTAGCACGTAAACAATTTGAACTTATAGTTAGATATAGACGCAAGTTTTAGGCATAACGGTCGCCAAACGTTCATATGATAATTTTGTGGAATACGCATTTCATTAGGAAAAAACTAATGTAAGTACCCAGAAAAAGAATCCAAAAATTAACAATTGTAAAGTACAGAACGTAATAGGTATAATACCTAATATGATTTCGAAAAGAGACATGGATAACCCAATCTTTGCAATAACGACTGGATAGATAGTAAAAAGGAAACATGTATATTTTTTATAGAATATACCTACTGTAGGGTTCCCGCCTTATATTGTATATTCCTTTTATCCAAAATAAAATCAAGAAAAAGTAACCATAGTGCCATCTGGAGTCGTCATTTTGAATTCAGATTTCCAATCCGGGAGTTTCCCGATGTTTCGCGGAAATTTTGCAATAGTTGTTTAACCCGACTGGGGCCCCTTTGCTGATATTGTACGACCATGTCACGCGATTCCTTATCTCCTTTCCGCGGCGTGAAGAGATGTCCAGGTATGGGACTAGGTACTCCTATGTACTTGCTATTTAGAATGAGTAAGCACAAAAGGAATTTAGGGGGACGCGGGGGAGACGGCTGCGAACGACGAGAGCTGGACAAGGGAAAAATTTCGGGGACATTCGAATTTGAACCACACTGGTGACAAGTATAAAAAAAGTAAAATTTTGGGTGCAGTGAAAAGAAAAAATTTTATAATGTGATTTGATTTGGGAAAGAAGGTAAATATCTTTTGTCTTTGTAATTTTTAAAATCATTTTCTTTTTAATTGCAAATAGATTTTCTTTGTTACTTGTTTTGATTGCATGGAAAGTATTTCAGTTTAATTTCTGTTTAAATCTAAATCCTTTTTGTAGTTCTTATTATATTCAATTTTGTTTGTTCCTTGAAGTAAGTACATTTTGTTTTTGAAAGTATATAAGTTCTTATGTACAAGTCACTAGGCGTTGGCTACGATGGCGTTATGTATTTTATTAATTTTTTTTCTCTCTAAAAGGATTTCAATTTTAATTCGTTTAGATTATTAAGGTGATTTCTTTTATTTCAGGCATGATTATATTTTTTTGTGTATTCTTTCATTTTACGTAATGTCGCGTTTTGTGTGTTGATGTGATTCATTCTTCTCGACTTTAACGTGCCCAGAAGCACAACTTCGATCAATGCTAAGAATTTATCACTGAACTTGTATAATTTAATTAAACCGATTTCCTTCTTATATTTCGTTTTGACAAAGGTTTCACCTTATATAACCAAAATAGAAACGTGATCATTTTGATAGATTTTACCAACACCTAGTGGTCTTTTTGATAATTTTGTCCTTCTATATACAAATTACATGTATGTATTATGAGAATTAAACAAACAGTTTAAGGGGAAATTGAATAACAATATATTAATTTTTTTTATTTCGTTTTATCGTGGTTTTTCTTCCTTTCCCCTTCATTTATACGCAGTGTGTTAGCATTGTTTGAACCCAGGGTTGTGAGTTGTCCGTAGTTAGATGCTTTGGTGTATTTAGCTAGGGAGGGTTTACTACACTAGAAGCTGTAATAAATGTGAAAATTTTGACATCTTCAGTAACTTTTTCTGAGCTATGGATTTCCTTATAGGTACCTAAACTTGTGAAAGTATTTATGTTTAATAGCAGTATCAATTACAATGTAGGTATCATTGTGCAAAAAAAATGCCCGATTACTAGATATGCATTTATGATAAAGACTGCAATTTTCAAAGAATCATATAACGGGGACTGTTCTCCTGTTACAAATCTATTAATACTCCCCCTAGAAATAAAATGGTCGTTTAAAAAATACAAAATACATACAGTACAGAGCAGGTGAAAAGGATTGGTAAGGGTGGTGTCAGTGTCCGAGGGGGTATTGTTCTAGTAGGTAATACGTTTTGTTATTGGGGCAATATCCTGCTTAGGTAGTGATTATTATCAGGACAGGGTAAAGCAGTGCATTCAAAATTAATTGGTTGCACTATTCTTTGAAAAATACGCCTAGACGTTTATTGTGGTTTTTAAATAAATTTAATGAAAGATTCTGAACAACTAGGTACAAACTTAAAATATTTACATGTATAATAATTGTTAATTGTTAGCAACGTCTGGTTTGTTTGCTAAAATCGAACTCTAATTCTCTTTACAAAATTTTGGATGACATGTGTCTTTACTAGTGCAATTAGATACGCTTTCACAAAATGGGGCTGCAAGCAATAAAGATAAATTTATGTTGTTTTCTTTTGACTAATTCCTCATATTGACTTGACAAATTTATCATCGTGCCATCCATAAGTGTAATTGTAAGATTTGGGCACAATGAGACCCTTCTCGAAAAACAAAACAATGAATTTGGCACTGTAACAAAACTATTACATATGTACTTAAAGTTGACATTGACTTATTTGTTTAACCTCGGTGAATTGCTTTTTAAAAAGGTTTTAAAATTCATTTATTTATATTTGGTAACCTAACCTAACCTAACCTAACCTAACCTAACCTAACCTCGGTGAATTGCTTTTTAAAAAGGTTTTAAAATTCATTTATTTATATTTGGTATTTTATTAAAAAAGAACACTTGTTTATTAGTTAATTATTTATTAAAAAAAATTAAATGCAATTCCTAATTTAAAGATTCCCAACCGAGGGAGAGTTATTACCGATTGCTTGGGAGCGTAGTTTAACTCTAAGATGTATAACTATTTTAATTAAGAAAGAAACATCTTATCTTTGTCTTTAGTAAGCATAAAACGTATTGCATGGAAAGCGTATTGCTTAGCAGGCACTGTTTTTAAAAGTGTCTTTATACACGTATGAATAACTATTTAAAGAAACTAAATTTTGTGTGACGATTTGGCGAAAGAGACTCGAACACGTTTCGAAATTAAATTTTATATGATATCTTGTAAACGTAGGAAAATGAAACTACTTTTTATTAATAATATAAGTAATAACCACAGGTAATTAACTGTTCATTATGTTATACTTACGTGTATTATAAAAGGTTATTTTGTGTACATTGAAAAATAAGGCCAAGTGATAAAAAAGTAGAATGTTTTTTTTATTGCTATGTTATTTTTATGAATGGAAGGATTGACAATAATAACATAATTTCATTGCAAACAGTGTAGGATGCATTTAACATTTTTGAAAACTGAATGAAAATTTTATTTCTTTGTCCTATAACAAAAAGTCTCATTTTATAACTGCAGTGTGATATTTGTCCGACAGTAGTAATTTTTTGCTGTTTGACCAACGAAAATTAACGTATGTATATGTAATGTCCCGTCTTGTTTCGACGGACTACGCGCCTAATTAAAATTGCGTAGTGGGATGATTAGAATAAGGGTTACTAAATAATAACTTTTCCTTGGTTTTTGAATTTAAGAGGATAGGTATGTCGGGTTTAACACAAAATGTACAATCGGTTGGTAACTTGCAATGTGCAATGTTTTGGTTTACTTGCAGTAAGTGTGTTTGTTAATAATAATAAGTACAATTTTTTTGTAACTGGGTTTCTGATATATATGAAACTTATGTTTCATTATTTACAAGATAGGGGGGTTGGTTTTGCGATGATTGGTTATTACTGAAGGAAGGAAGAAATTTGTGGGCGTTAAGGATATCTACATAGGTATTTGGAGAGGGTCGGTTATTTAATTATATACATACAGTAAGAAATTCAAGGAAATATGTACAATAGCAGATTTATGGTATTACAAAAATGATCCTCGGACCCCGAGGGACAAGTGGACAAGTGCTGTGAAGCAATAACCATAACCATTAAGACTAAACATAACATACAAAATGCTTAAAACGAAAGCCGTCCATCAATCCTTAATGGCAAGACACTTTAAACTGCCAAAGACCATTTTGTCTATTGTCTATTTTGTGCACCGGCAACTATAATGAACCGGAACAGTATATTGTAACGAATTTTCTAGTCAAACTATTTATTTAAACAATTATTTATAACACTTAAACACTAACTTAGAACTACCATTTATATCACAACAATTCACTTATTTATATTACAATTTATTTATATCACTTTGTCTATTATCGGTTTTAATTCGCGCACTGATGCTTTCTTCCAACTAACTGTCCCTCGGTCCAAAGATGATCACTATATATACACCTTTCGAACTTTCTGGACAATTCGAAAAGGAAATCTGACGATTCTCGAATGATGAGTAATAATTAGAAAGTCCTCGATTATTCCAGAATTGAACTTGTTACTTGTCGCCGGAGAATGATTTACATCTTGTAAATTGATAACACGAAAAGTACCATGTGCGGTGTAAGCATGTTAGTGATAACAAGTACATGCCACAAATTGTTATCGCACACACGTACTGTGTCACTGGTCGCTACACTACCCCCTCCTTAAGGGTGATTCGTCCCGGATCACATTCTGCCGTTCCTTCAGAGGATCATGCCGGTACTTGCAGGTGGATCAGCTTCGGCATTCGATTGTCAAGTGGAAATGGCAGTCAACGGTCTTCAATGGTGACGGTCCTCGTCGTGGATTTCCGGCGCACACCAAGATTTCTATACCAGTGTATCGGAACAAAACCTCCAGCATGTTTCTGACCACCCTCCTATCCAGCCCATCGAGTCCACATCCGATCCTCGGTATTGCTAGCGTCAGGATGTTAGTGTGCAACAATTGCTCTCTTAGTTCTATAAAGGAGTCCCATAAGGAGTGGTAGGAAGGCTTCTCCCACGACTTGCTTTTGGTGACTAGATAGAAGATGGATTGGGTCCCATCGAGTAACTGTAGTACTTTTCTTCCATCTTTGACCTGGTCGAGTAACATCGGTAGTCGCCCAAACTTCTTCCGAAAGACCGTGGCAATCCCACGGCTCATGTCCAAATCCCTTGCCACACAATGAGCCAGCGAGTATTCTTTCGGGACGGCGAATAAGTCCTGCTGAACTTCGGTGGTGACTCCAAATCGGGCTTTACGGTGTAAGCTCTGTTCGGCCATAAATTCTTCGTACTGGGGTTCTGGCGATCGAGCCTGCACAACTCTAACTCGAGCTTCCTCGTGGTTGTCCCCAGCATATGGAGCCAGTCGGTTGAAGTGGACTACTCTTGGTTTTCCATTGGGAGTACGTCTAATTCGGTAGATTACGTCATTGATTCGTTTGATAACTTTGTACGGGCCTTCCCAATCTTGTTGCAGCTTCGGCGAAAGACCCCTTTGACGCTTCGGATTATAAAGCCACACTAAATCTTCTTCATGGAATCCTCCATCAGTGGCCTAAATGTCATATGCGTCCTTCATCCGGTCACTGGCTATCTGCATATGGGAACGTATCTCGTCATGGATGTCGTCCAATCGTCTTCGAAGTTCACTGACGTAATCTTCTCCAGTCACGTCTTCGCCAGGTTTGCACCCGAACTTTAAGTCGCATGGTAGTCGCAACTCTCGACCGAACAGTACCCTGGCTGGTGTTTGTCCAGTGGTTTCATGTATGGAAGATCGGTATGCCAAAAGGAACAATGGCAGATAACGATCCCAGTCTCGCTGATGTTTGGAGACCATTTTGGACAGGTACTTGTTAATGGTCCTGTTCATTCGTTCTACCATGCCGTCTGATTGGGGATGTAGGGCTGTAGTTCGAGTCTTATGAATGCCCAATATCTTACAAATCTCTTGGAATATGGCTGACTCGAAATTTCGTCCTTGGTCGGAATGCAGCTCCAGTGGTACTCCGAATCGGCTAATCAACTCTTTCACGAGCGTTTCCGCCACTGTTGCTGCCGTCTGGTTTGGTAGGGCGTACGCTTCAACCCATTTCGTAAAGTAGTCCATTGCCACTACGATGTACTTATTTCCATCTTCAGATTCTGGGAATGGTCCGGCAACATCTATGGCAATTCTCTCGAATGGGCTGCCGACGTTATACTGCCGCATCGGAGCACGCTGTCGCTTCTGAGGTCCCTTACTGGCGGCGCACGTCGTGCACTTTCTGCACCAATCTTCCACGTCCTTCTTGCAGTTGACCCAGTAAAATCGTTCTCGTACTTTGCCAAGGGTCTTCTTCACACCAAAATGTTCTCCTGAAGGGTCGTCATGGAGGCACTGCAGGACTTCCTTTACCAAGCTTCTCGGTATCACTAGCTGACGTCTGCTTTCGGTGCCATCTTGGTTCTCGACCACGCGCTGTAGGAGACCATCTTCTTCTTTAATGGAATCCCATTGAGCCCACAAAGATTTTACTTCTGTTGACTTGGCAGCCACTTCCTGCCAGGTTGGTCTTCTGCCTTCTTTCTTCCAATCCAGGAACGGTTTTAAGAGCACGTCGGAATGTTGTTCCACCTTAATGTTGTCTGGCAGCCACTGCTCGTCCAGCAAACTTATCCTTCTGACCTCTTCGTGTTCTTCGACGCGTTGACAGTGTTTACAATTATCCGGGCAAGGTCTTCTGGATACGGCGTCGGCGTTTTTATGGCTACTTCCCGCTCGGTGTTCTATGTCAAAGTCGTACTCTTGCAGCTTCTCTATCCATCTGGCTACTTGGCCTTCGGGGTTCTTAAAATTCAGCAGCCATTTCAACGCGGCATGGTCGGTTCGTAGCAAGAACTTTCTGCCGTAGAGGTATTTGTAGAAATGCTCCACGATTTTTGCTACAGCTAACATTTCGCGCCTGCTTACGCAGTAATTCCGTTCTGGTTTGGATAGAGTTCTGCTGAAGTAGCCGATCACTTTTTCTTCACCATTCTGTATTTGTGACAGAACCGCGCCAATACCAATGTTGCTGGCGTCGGTGTCTAGGACAAACTTTCCAGTTGGTAGGGGATAGCTCAATACAGGTGTAGACGAGAGGGTTTTCTTTAGTTCTTCAAAGGCAGCTTGGCAGTCTTCCTCCCAACAAAATGATCTACCCTCTTCTGTGAGTCGAGTCAGAGGCTTAGCAATTTTAGCAAATCCAGGAACAAAACGTCTATAATAGGTGCAGAGTTCAAGGAAACTTCTGACTTGGTGGACGTCAGCAGGTACAGACCACTCTTGCACGGCCTTGATTTTCTGTGGGTCGACTGAAACGCCGTCTCCGGATACTACATGCCCCAGGTAGTTGACGGTCTCTTGGAATAGCTGACATTCCTTGGGGCTCAGTTTTAGGTGGACATCACGAAGTCTTCGGAAAACTTCCTCCAAATTTGTCAGATGGTCGTTGAAGTCCAACCCGACTATGATGATGTCGTCGAGGTATACGAGGCAAGTCTTTCCAATTAAGCCAACCAAGACTGTTTCCATCAGTCGCTCAAAGGTGGCTGGTGCGTTGCACAACCCGAACGGCATCACCTTGAACTGCTACAGCCCCGTTCCAATGGAAAAATCTGTCTTCTCATCCCTGTCCAAAGCCACTTGCCAGTATCCGCTCTTGAGGTCTAAGGTGGAAAATATCGTCGACCCTGACAGTGTATCCAGGGTGTCATCTATTCGTGGTAAGGGGTAGCTGTCTTTTTTCGTAACATTGTTTTATTGGCGGTAGTCCACACAGAAGCGTGTCGAGCCATCCTTTTTCTTGACGAGGACTACCGGCGATGTCCAGGGGCTAGTGGATGGTTCTATTACCCCGTCCCTTTGCATTTCACTGATGATGTTCTCAGCCTCTTCTTTCTTGGCCAGTGGTAGTCTCCTGGGTCGCTGACGGATGGGTTGGGCTTCGCCAGTATTTATTTTGTGCAGGACGGCGTTGGTTCGTCCTTTCTTGCCACTTTCTACTTCAAAGACGTCTTGGTATTCTTTTAGTAATCCTTCTATCTGGCGTCGTTGGTTAACATTACATTTGCCTCCTGCTTCCTGGCGCAATTTCGTCAAGGCTTCTGGTAGGCGTTGCGCGTCTTCCGTTCTTGTTTGTAGCTTTTTGACTTGAGATGTTACAGTGTCCTGAGTAGTAAGCTTGAAGTCTTCTCCGTTTAAGGTCACGACTTTTCTTTGGAAACTCAGGCAAAAGTCGTATTTCCGAAGCACGTCCAAGCCCAGAATGGCGTTGTCTTCAATTTCGGCTACAAGAGCGCAGTGTCGGAAGGAGGTCTTTCCTACGCGGATCTTGACGTAGCTTTCACCATGGACATTGACCATTTCTCCGGTGGACGTACGTAGCTTCCATTGAGTCGGTTGAAGCTTACTTGTAGTCATCACGTTGGCTCGTATAATTGTCCTGCTTGCTCCGGTATCCTATAGGAACGAACACCGCTTCCCATTTATGCGTCCCGTAGGAAAAAGGCTGTCAGCTCTGTCTTTCATGGTTTTTGTCAGTGCAACTAGACCGGGGGCTTCTTGCTCCGGGATCGACGTTTGCCCCGCTGGCGCCGCGCCAATCCGGACTAATTCGGGTACGCGGGGCTTCTCTTCTTGAGAGGCAGATATCTCCCTTTTGCAACTGCTTCTCACGTGGCCTAACTTCCCACAGTTCGAGCACCTGACTTGTTTGGGCTTCCTTTCAATTTTGGTGATTATTCGACGGACCATCTCTTCCAGTTCATCTTCGTCCCGACCAGCTGACTCCTCTTTTAATTTCCGCACTCGACATTGTCGTTGTGACGCCTGTTTGACGACGTCGTATTCCAGTGCGCGGGCCAATGTGTCAACCAAAGTCCTCGGCCGGTCCAGTCGGAGTCGCTGTTGTATTTCGTCGTCCTTAAGTCCGTCAATAAATGCGTCGACGGCCAATCTTTCCAGTGTATCATCAGCCGTGCCTGGATAGGCGAGCCGGACCAACCGTGCGATATCCGCCTCGTATTCTTGAAGACTTTCCCCTGTCTTCTGTCGTCGGTTCTTTAACTGTACGTGGTACACAGCCGTAAGATGTGCTTGGCCATATCGCATCTCTAATCTCTTTACTAGCCAATGGTAGTCGAGTAATTCTTCCGGTGGTAACGTGTTCAAAATTTCGCCAGCACCATCACGCAGAGCAAGGGCAAGTGAAGAAGCTCTCTCTTCCAACGTCCATTTGTAAGCTTTTGCAGCCACTTCGAATTGCGTCAAAAACGTGGTCCATGATGTTTTTCCGTCAAACGTAGGAAGCTTCATATGCATTTTAGATGAGATGATCTGTTCTTCTTTCACGTCGGGGATTTCTTTGCCGTCAACCGCGCTATGCCTCTTTTCCGTAAGTTGGTGGCTGGTTTCTTGTTTTTCCGGATTCAGGACCATTTCTTCCAGCTGGGCCAATCTTTCTTTTATTTTTTCTTGTTCAGTCTCGAATTTTCCCAGTTTTTCTTCTAAACATCCTTCGAATTTTTCTAATTTTTCTTCCAGGACTTTTGAATTTTCGTTTAATTTTTCTTCCAGATTCTTTGAATTTTTTCCCTTTTAATTCTTCCAGATTTTCATTTAATTTATCTTCAAGATTCTTTGAATTTTCATTTAGTTTCTTTTCCAATTTCTTTTCGAATTCGTCCTCAAATTCATATGTACTGGGATCGAAACCTTCTCGTAGCAAAGCCTCCTCGAGCCGCTTCTGTAAGATGTTCTTGGTACCAGACGTATCTTCGTCTCGCTCTTCGAGTTCGCTTTTCAATTTGGCGACTTTTAACTCGAACAATTTTTTCGGCATTTTTATTTATTTTGTGTTTTTATTACACTAGAAAATTCTCCGGAGTTCGATTCGCAGACCCCACACCTGACACCAATTGTAACGAATTTTCTAGTCAAACTATTTATTTAAACAATTATTTATAACACTTAAACACTAACTTAGAACTACCATTTATATCACAACAATTCACTTATTTATATTACAATTTATTTATATCACTTTGTGTATTATCGGTTTTAATTCGCGCACTGATGCTTTCTTCCAACTAACTGTCCCTCGGTCCAAAGATGATCACTATATATACACCTTTCGAACTTTCTGGACAATTCGAAAAGGAAATCCTGACGATTCTCGAATGATGAGTAATAATTAGAAAGTCCTCGATTATTCCAGAATTGAACTTGTTACTTGTCGCCGGAGAATGATTTAAATCTTGTAAATTGATAACACGAAAAGTACCATGTGCGGTGTAAGCATGTTAGTGATAACAAGTACATGCCACAAATTGTTATCGCACACACGTACTGTGTCACTGGTCGCTACAATATGTATTTCAATTAAGATGAAGACATATCTATAAAGGCAAAGCACATACGGCTGATAATAATTGGAAATTAACAGATATTCATCAATCTATTTGAAATATAGATGATTTAAATCGAACATGTTATGATTATAATCATGGATATGTACCAGCTATAATCATAATGCGTTACATAAAAAATGTTGTTTAGTTAAATAATACCTGGTAATGAAATAAAAGGCAGGGTGTCTAACACCACCATCAGCATGTTAACCGTAATACAACAATTACTGCCTCTTTTAAATTCAGTACCTATTAGAGATTCGAAAAAAAATGCAATAAACAATGAGGTGAAGGAGTGTTTCCTTTGAAATCTTATTACACTTATCGTTTGTTTATAGAATAGGAAGTAGTGTTTATTGATTGTTATTGTACTTGCACAACGTTTGCGAATCTGTACCTATTCGATTAAAGTAAACTGCCATACTCATGACCATTTAAATATAACCACATACATATAATACGACACGCACCGTGGAGATATGATTCATTAAACTATTATGTTGTAAAAAATTGCAATACAGGTTCCCTATTTGAAATCAAAAACTTTTGTAGTAAAATAATGACAAATACTGAATGCTATTATCTCACTAAAGAAAACAAAAATTATCTAATTTTCTAATTCATAATTAGGTATAATATACTGGAATTAATTGCAAAATTCGTCACATTATTTTCATTCTCACTACCATCACTTCCCATTTTAGTAGATTGTCTGAAAGGTGTACATATTTTGTTACTTTTGAAATTGGGAAACAGCCCAATTGATGCAGTTAGGGTTTGTCTTACTTTCAGCAGCATGTTTTTTATTCGAAAAGGAAGTTGTCATGTTAATAACGTTGTTGCATTACGAAGTCATGTAGGATTATTAACCCCGATAGTCCGAAATAATTATGCTGATATGCCTACTAAAACTCGAATAAACAATACGTACAGATATTTAACTGCAAATATCTATTTGGTGTGGTTGTTGAAACACTACAATCAATTTTAAATTTAGACTGTATATTGAAAAGCCCTTTGTTTTGGGAGAAAAGTAGGTACGTAACTGTGATTACAAATAAAGAAAAATATAAGAAATGCGGATTTATTACTTATAAGTACCATGTCAAAATTTCCATTATGTTACGTAGGTCGAAGTTCGTACTATTTTTTGATTACTAATACAACTGTGCAATGTCACTTAAAAGGACAAAAGGAAAATATCCGGAAACCGGACTATACCAATTACCTGAATCGTTGAAAGCATTTCCACAAGGGATGTTTTTAATAAGGAATACAACGAACTCTTATTTCTCGGAAGCCTGCCGACCAATCTTATTTCTTTGTCTAACCATGATATCCTGAGAAATGAATGAAAAACGAATGAGGTACGTCTATATCAATGTAGTGATGCCTACCTTCTTAAAATTACCAATAATGCATTACTAATTCTGTGCAATACCTATCAGTAACTTTTATATTTTTATAGGGAAAAGTCAATATGGTTACGGTTGTTTTGCAGTGACCTACCAACCTTGACATCGTATATTAACCAGACAAAAGAATTACTAATTTTACTGAATAAAAAAACAATAGGAATAACACGAAATTTGTAGTGCGTGAAAAAACACCCACATGTCTATTTCTTATTAAATTCAAAAATATTCTTGCATATTTGGTTTATTATCCAAAAAAGAAAAATTGTCGGTCCCTACATAATTTCTCAAATAGAATAAGGACATAGGCAAGGGTACGAGGGTAAGATTACTTTCACTTGTGGAAGAAGTTGATTGGTCCTCCATCCCCTAATTATTGCTGCACCGCCCTTTTTGGTAGAAGGATGCTTCAGTTAAGGTTTCTTATTGGCTTTCTATTTTACCGAAAGTTGCAATTTCGATATAAAAGCTTGTTTCAGCATATTGTCATTATATTGTTACGAGTACTTGCCAATTAAGTTGGTGTGAACATAATTAATGAACATCTTCCCTGATTACATAAGGAATATTCTCGGCTTTCCTGATACATCTAGAAAACACCAGCAAAGATCAATGGGAAAACAATTGAATTACTAGACGGCTGTAGAATACCCTAGAAAAAGGCTGAGAAGACTATAAAAGCGGACGAGACACTCACACCGAGTTAGTTGACAGTTTACAGTAACAGCTGATGCAAAGCGATCGATAGGCGATACAGGCGAACCATAGAGGCGATAGTGTTCATAGAGAGCGATAAATAGTGTCTACCGGAACGGCGATTAAAAAGAAACGTTTAGTGAAATAAATTGTGCGGACTTGTTCATAACTGTAGTGTAGTCAAATTAATTTTAGTAATTAAATAAACTCGTTGTTTTGTTTTGTTAATTGTGTTTTCTGTGACCGAACACGTCACATTTGGTGTCAGGAGTGGGATAGTAAGGGAATTGAAGATTCCCGAAGAAAGTTAGTGAAGAATTTTGAAGCCTTATGCCAGTAACAAGAAAAAAATCATTGATAATGGAAGAACAAATAAAGGCTTTAATGGAAATGATGAAGGCAATGAAGGCAGGCCAGGAAGAAATGAAGGCAGGCCAGGAAGAAATGAAGAATAAAATGGAAGTTGGACAAGAAAGAATGGAATGTGGACAGGAAGAAATGAAATTGGCACAAGAAGAATTGAAGAATAAAATAGAAGCTGGTCAAGAAAAGATGGAAGCGATGCAGGAAGAATTAAGGGTAAAGCTGAAGGAAGTCAGAACCGAAGTGCAAGAAGAATTAAAAGAAGTACGACAAGAGTTGGAGGCGAGACAAGAGAAGCTAAGAGATGAGTTGAAAGAAGAGGTACAAAAGGAAGTAGAGAAGATGCGACAGAAGTTCGAGAACATAAAAGAAGTAAAGTCCGAAGACACTGCGAGGACGATCAGAATTAAACCACCGACTTTCGACGGAAAAGTTTGTTGGTCTGTATACAAACGACAGTTCGAGGCAGCGGCAGAAGCAAACAACTGGAACGATTTTGAGAAAGCAACGGCGCTGGTCATAGCTCTGCGAGGAGAAGCATTGGACGTCCTTCAAGGTATTCCAGAGCGCCAACAACGGGACTTCTCTGCGCTGCTAGAGCGACTTGAAATGAGATATGGCGACAAACATTTACAACAAGTGTACCAGACTCAACTGAAGTGTCGCAATCAGAAGACATCAGAAAATCTACAGGAGTTCGAGGCCGATGTGGAACGTCTAGTTAGATTGGCCTACCCTACCGCTCCGCAGGACTTCGCAGACCAGCTAGCAGTCCAAACATTCGTCGATGGCGTGAGGGACACAGACTTACAGCAAGTTCTTCGTTTGGCCCGCCATAAGACTGCGAGTGACGCACTGGCGCACGCCTTAGAATTCGAAGCTGCAAAACAAGCTTCCAAGGGCCACGTGCGTGTACGCCAAACAGCTGTTGAAGACGACGAATACAAGAATGAAGTTACGAGGCTGATTAAAGAATGCGTCGAAACTGTCAAGAAGACTACCATCAACGACAAGAGAGAATCGGCCAAATGTTGGGAATGCGGGAAGGTCGGTCACTTTTCCCGAGACTGTGGCCAAAACAAAGGAAGACCAAGGTGCTGGGAATGTGGAAGGCACGGACATTTACGGCGAGACTGCCCGGCCGAAGAACGCCGTGCGGACCGACAGCAGTCGGGAAACTAAGATCAGCCAACTTTGAGGGGCGCAAGTTGGCTTCTCCCCACCAAGCCCCAGCCGAAATCGTCGTTTCCCAACTAAACGGAAGCAAGTCCTTATTCGTCGAAGGTCACATCAACAACAAGAAGGTTAGAATGGTGGTCGATACGGGAGCTTCTAAGACCATAATCCGGCCGAACATCGTTAACGAGTGGAGAATCCGTCCCCTGCAGAGGAAGCTACGTTTGACCACGGTTACCGGAGAAACAGCGCCGATTAGAGGAGAATGCGATATCGAATTGAGATTGGGAGAAGTATGCCTTCGACACAGGGCACTGGTAGCCGATGTCGCCGACGACGTGATCATTGGATTGGATCTTCTTGAACGAAACAAAATTAATCTGGATTTGGGCTCCGGCATTTTACGCATCGGCAAGGAAGAGTTGGTGATGACAAACCCCACCAAAGAGTACGGTCTTCGAAAGGTCATCGTTGCAGAAGACCGGTTACTACCTGCTAGATCCGAGGTAGTTCTCAAAATAAACATCGACGGCGAAGGTGCGGATGGTTTGGTGGGGATAGTAGAAGCCAAAAACCCGGATTTGACACAGAAAGCCATACTGATAGGAAGAACATTAATTCGAACTGGGACGCCGAACGCATCTGTCAGAGTGGTCAATCTGAAGGACTTCGAGCAAAAAGTGTGTAAAGGAATGGAAGTAGGAGTCCTTGAACCCGTGGTGTCCATCCTCCAGTGCGAAGTTGAAGCTGAACCCTCAATGGCAGAGAGCGAACCACTTCCAACCGTTCTTCGAGACTAAGTGCAGCGTTCGGCCACAAACCTTAACAGCGACCAAATTAGAAAATTCGAAGAACTACTCAGCAAGTATCGAAACGTCTTCGCCCTCTCTGACAACGACTTTGGGAGAACGAATCTGACATACCACCGTATAGACACGGGATCAGCTCGTCCTATTAAACAACCATCTAGAAGAGTTCCATGGGCTAAGCAAGAAGAAGTCAACAACCTGGTGAAGAACATGGAAGAACAGGGGGTAATCGAACCATCACAAAGTGCTTGGGCTTCGCCGATAGTGTTGGTTAGGAAGAAGATGGATCGACCAGGTTCTGCGTTGACTACAGGAAGCTCAACGACGTAACTTTAAAGGACAGCTATCCCTTACCCAGAATCGACGACACCCTTGACAGCTTGGTTGGTGCCAAATGGTTTTCAACGTTAGATTTGAAGAGTGGATACTGGCAAGTGGAACTGGATCCACAAGACAAGCAGAAGACCGCATTCACGACTGGTTACGGGCTGTGGCACTTTAACGTTATGCCATTTGGACTATGTAACGCTCCCGCCACCTTCGAGCGACTTATGGAAAATGTGCTACAAGGGCTCAATTGGAAGGTTTGTCTGGTGTACCTAGACGACGTGATAGTACTGGGAAAGACATTCGAAGACCACCTCCAGAATGTCGAAGAAGTGATCAAGAAGCTTTCAGCAGCCAAGTTGAAACTCAGTCCCAAGAAATGCCATCTGTTTTGTAAGGAGGTGAAATATCTTGGCCACGTTATCACCTCAGAAGGAATAAGAACTGATCCTGACAAGACTGAAGCTGTGAGAAGTTGGCCTGTCCCGAAGAACCAACACGACTTGAGAAGCTTTTTGGGGCTGTGTTCCTATTACCGACGATTCGTAAAGGGATTTGCAGATATAGCTCGACCGCTCCACAAGTTAACAGAGGATGGTGTCCCTTTCCAATGGTCAGAACGATGTCAGCAAGCTTTTGAAACACTGAAGTCTACCCTTTCTCAAGCCCCAATACTGACGTACCCACAGTTCGACACAGACTTCATTGTCGATACGGATGCCAGCAATGTAGGAATTGGTGGTGTACTGTCGCAGATGCAGGAAGGAAAAGAAAAAGTCATTGGCTACTTCAGTAAGGCACTGTCAAAGCCGGAGCGAAACTATTGCGTGACCCGTAGAGAATTGCTGGCAGTCGTCAAAACTCTCGAACATTTCCATAAGTATCTCTACGGACGAAAATTCCTGTTAAGGACAGACCATGCGTCCCTGAAATGGCTGCTGCAATTTAAAAACCCAGAAGGACAACTGGCTCGATGGCTACAGCGGCTACAAGTATACGACTTCAGCATCGAGCATCGTGCTGGAAAACAACATGGTAACGCTGATGCCCTCTCGCGAAGACCATGCTCGAAGAACTGCAAACATTGCATGGCCGCCGAAAAGAAGGAACCAGTCAACTTGGCAAGGATCTGTCAGACGATGGTGGAACCTGAAGAACACTGGCAGAACGAAGACCTGGCGAAAGACCAAGATAACGACGAAGACATTAAACCGATACTGCGGTGGAAAAAGGCAGGAACAGCACGACCTACCTGGGCAGATGTTAGTAGTACGAGTACCATCACGAAGAGCTATTGGGCCTTATGGGATTCACTCATCGTCGAGAATGGGGTACTAAAAAGAGTGTGGGAAAGCCCTGACGGAACTAAAATTCGACATCAAGTAGTTCTCCCGAAGAACAGAGTCAACGAGGTGCTGACAGAAGTCCATGGAGGTGTTGGTGGAGGACACTTCGGAGTAACAAAGACGTTGGAGAAGGTGCGAGAGCGATTCTATTGGCTAAAGTGTAGAAGAGACGTCGAAAATTGGTGTAAGAAGTGCCCAACGTGTGCGTCAGCCAAGGGACCTCAGACTCGAAGCCGAGGGCGAATGAAACAGTACAATGTTGGTGCCCCATTTGAGAGAATAGCTCTGGACGTAGCAGGACCATTCCCAACAACAGCTGCTGGCAATAAGTACATCTTGGTAGTGATGGACTATTTTAGCAAATGGCCCGAAGTGTACGCAATCCCAAATCAAGAAGCTACTACGGTCGCTGGAATGTTGGTCAACCAATGGATCAGCCGGTATGGAGTTCCGATGGAGATCCACTCTGACCAGGGACGGAACTTTGAATCCGCAGTATTCCGGGAAGTCTGTGAGCTGCTAGGAGTACAGAAAACTAGGACCACTCCATTACATCCACAATCTGACGGAATGGTCGAACGGTTTAACGCGACGCTAGAAACCAATTTGAAAATGGTTGTTAACGATCATCAGACAGACTGGGACCAGCATATACCTTTGTTCCTGTTGGCCTATCGAAGTGCGGTTCACGAGACCACCGGCAGAACACCAGCCAGCATTTTATTTGGAAGAGAGCTGAAGTTACCGATGGACATCCGGTTTGGACACCCAGAAGATCGGCGACCTTCAGCTACCGACTACGCACAGCAGCTAGAGGAACGACTCGATACCATCCATAGAGCCGTTCGTAACAAAATCCAAGTAGGGAGTGACCGCATGAAGACCAGGTACGACCGGAGAGCCAACAGCACAGGATTCAGAGAAGGGGACCAGGTGTGGCTCTACAATCCTGTCCGTAGGAAAGGACGCTCACCGAAGCTACAGCGAGCCTGGGAAGGACCTTACACCGTGGTCAGAAGACTGAATGACGTGGTCTACCGTATTCAGAGAGGACCAAAGGCCAAGATGAAAGTTGTACACTTGGACCGCTTGGCGCCTTACAAAGGTCAAGACATTGATCGGGACGATCAATTCTAAGAAGGGGGCAGTGTTACGAGTACTTGCCAATTAAGTTGGTGTGAATATAATTAATGAACATCTTCCCTGATTACATAAGGAATATTCTCGGCTTTCCTGATACATCTAGAAAACACCAGCAAAGATCAATGGGAAAACAATTGAATTACTAGACGGCTGTAGAATACCCTAGAAAAAGGCTGAGAAGACTATAAAAGCGGACGAGACACTCACACCGAGTTAGTTGACAGTTTACAGTAACAGCTGATGCAAAGCGATCGATAGGCGATACAGGCGAACCATAGAGGCGATAGTGTTCATAGAGAGCGATAAATAGTGTCTACCGGAACGGCGATTAAAAAGAAACGTTTAGTGAAATAAATTGTGCGGACTTGTTCATAACTGTAGTGTAGTCAAATTAATTTTAGTAATTAAATAAACTCGTTGTTTTGTTTTGTTAATTGTGTTTTCTGTGACCGAACACGTCACAATATGTTTGTCCAAGGTGTGAACATAAGTGAGATATAACGTGCATTTATATCTGTAATTTTGTATCAACGTCTAATAATTGTAAGTTTTCTACCGTTTTCTTTGGTTTGTGGTAAGTTTATTGCTGCATTACTACATTAGGTACAATATTAATTTCTAATTAACTAGTTCTCTATTGCATCGCATGTTTGCAAAACTTAGATGTTTTATAATTTGATGATGTATCTATCTGGAAATGTTAAGAGTGTGTGGATACTTTTGTCATATAATCTATTTCTGTTATGGAAATAATTGTTTTTGGAATAACTGTAAATGAGCTATATTCAATATTTTAATATTTTCTACATCCTACGTGAATGAATCATGTTCGTTTTGTATTAACGTGAAATTTTTAAAACCACCTAACAATGATGTTGCGGAATATTTTGGGGAATAAAAGCAATGTCTGGATGGTTTGCAAAAATTATATGGTGTTCTAATCAAATCTCATTATTTGTAGGTGCGCCTCTAACTAGTAGTACATTGCAATAATTCATTCTTATTGATACATAAACACATCTACTGCATATTACTGTGGTACCATAATTTGCTATTGACAGTGAATAATTGTTAAATTGTTATATGTTTTGTTGCAGAGTCTTTATTATTTCCCTTCAAAATGGTATTCTACTGTTGTGTGAAGGGTTGCTCCAATAATCAATGTCAGTTCCACATCATACATTTCCCAAAGACACAGTGGTAAGAAACTGTAACGTAATGTTGCAAATTTACAGTAATTGTTCACTCACATGCTCTTTATAGTGCTGGTACAGCCCATAATGTCTGTGTAGTTGTTTAAACACATATTTTGCTCTTAGGACATGTTAATTAATCGTTTCAACACAATTTTGTACATTGTACGGTACTTTATTATGACAATTGGTTTAGCTTTATCAACGATGTATTGAAGTTGTTGGTCGTCCTGACATGATTGATAAACCTATGGATGCTGTGAGGAAATCATACCGAGTGTGTGAAATGCATTTTGGTCCTGAGAGTCGGTATATAGGGCTTTGGAACAAATCTGTCATCAGACGGGATGCGGTACCGACTATATTTTTGCCGGACACCATTCAACGGCAAGGTACATATTAATAGATAGTTTAACTTGTACTTGTGTTCATTATAATGCATAAACATTGTTTATTAGCGTAACATACGTAGACTGTATTGCATTGAAATTTATGTTACAGATGTTCCACATCAGGGCGAAGGAAACATTTCCGGTGTTTCTCAATCCATAGACATGGAAGTTACTCCCCTTGTGGACATAGCATCTACAACCTCAGGTACGTTTTTGTTTATGAAACACTTTTTTTTTAATTTATTCGGACTTTTGTTCAATTTACAGGTGTCACAGACATGGAAAACTCTCCGCGTTTTCCTCAAATCGCTCCTTCTACGTCTGCAGACGGAGTTTGTTCCGGTAAGAACTGCTTCCAACTAATTTACTAATACCTTATTGTATTAACCGCGGTTTCCCTTTATGCACAGATTCAACACGCGTAGAAGTCCCACATCCTCACTCCGACGTAGTTCCGTGTACTTCCTCTGGTACAACTTCCGGTACGTTATTGTTTTTTATATCGCCACTGGTTATATGGTATGATTCCACCTGTGTTTGTAACCGTTATTTAACTTTACAGATACTCGTCCTCCTGAGAGACGTGGAATTTTTGCAGGTCGATCGCATGTTCGATTTATCGCTAAACGATCAGGTGTGTATTACATTCGAAATAACAAACAACATCACTGACTTTTTTTTTGTAGATTTTAGAGCCTATTAGAGACAACTCCGAAGACTTGGTGCGAATGTTGAGAGACGTATAAAAGACTTGCCAGGCCGAGTTAATAAAATCGAAAAAATTCTCAGGTCTACTGACTTTTTAAAAGGTTTGGTAAACAAGCCTACTTTTGATTTTATCGTCTCTCAACTGAAGGGGCAACGTGTTCATCCCCAGGGCAGGCGTTACACCATGGACGAGAAGGTGCTCTTTTTGTCACTTTTAAAACAGAGCCCGAAAGGGTACAAATTAATGAGACGCATTTTTGCGGCTCCATCTCGTGGGACGCTCAATAATTTTTATTGCGACGAATTCCATTCTGCACCGGAATTAATGCCAGCATCATGGATTTCATGAGAGAGAAAGTTACGTCCATGGGTAAATTGCACAGGTACTGTAGCATAGTTTTCGATGAAATGGCTCTTGATCCTATGCTGCAATATCATCAATCTTCGGACCTCATTGAAGGCTTCCAGGACAACGGTCAGGGGGACAGAAGGAAGTTGATAGCCGACAAAGCTATGGTATTCATGGCGCGGGGAGTTTGCGCCAACTGGAAACAACCGTTGGCATACTACTTTAATGAAGGTGGTATGAAAATGGATGTTTTAGTCCATAGTATACGCGAGGTGGTAATTGCTTGCCAGCGTGCCGGTTTGATCGTGAAATATATTATTTGCGATCAAGACACGTCTAACGTTGCCGCAATTAACCGTCTCTACTCAGAGACCAACGAATACTTCGCCAGAAAAGGCGAGGAAAATACTCTGTTCGGCGTTGTAATAGGAGGACAGGAAATAGTCCCTCTTTATGATCCACCTCACCTCCTTAAAGGAATGCGCAACAACTTTTATCAGAAGGATGTGCGTTTCCAATGGCACCATGGTAACACCGAAGTCGCAAAATGAGGCCATATAAAGGCCCTGTATGATATCGATGGACGAAAAGGCGAGGACTTTAATTTATGCTGCAAATTGACGGAGGAGCACATCTACAACACCCGCAAGATGAAGGTGTCCATAGCCGCGCAGGTCCTCAGCAGGAACGTGACAGCTGCGATGACTGCGTTAACAGATATTCCAAACGGCCTACCAAAGGAGGCTGTTAGCACCGCGGAATTTCTGTTATTTATGGACAAATTGTTCGACAGCGTCAATGGAGCCTCCATAAGGGGAAAACGTGGGAAGCCTCTGCGATGCGCCGTAACATCTACCTCGGAGCACTGTAGCTTTTGGATGGAAGCAGTGAAGGTCCTGAGATCTGTGTCCTTCTTCAAGAAGCCACAGGACAAAGTCATCCCACCTACTGTTAACAATTGGGTTCGAACCTTGGAGGGGTTTCGTTACTTATGGACCACGCTGCAAAAGGAAGGAGTTGCTTTCCTATGTCCCAGGAATTTGAATCAAGACTGCCTAGAAAATTTCTGTGGGTCTATCCGCAGTCACGGTGCCAGGAATGTCAGCCCAAATGCAGCAGCATTTGTGAACTCCTTCAAGGCCCTAATTGTTAACAATTATTTCGCACACAGATTGAAGTCCTCCAATTGCGAAAATGATAATTTAAGGGCACTCGACAATTTAAAAGGTATTTTGAAGCATATTCCTACGATTATTTTATATATACAATGTAAATTTCTTTTTTTGACATGCAGTACACCGCTAATAATTGTTTTTATTTTAACAGGCTTTTTGTGTACGAAAGTCACTGCAGCTTCCTCATTCGTCTCATTTCCTCTAGTAACGATTCCCTCGTACTCTTCGCAGAGGATATCGTTGTTGCGAAGAGGAATTTTGATTTATGTGGCTGGGTTTGTTGCAAAAGAAGTTTTGGCAGCCGTCAATTTTTGCAAAAGCTGTCGAGACGATCTTCGTCGCATTGGTTCTGTGGTTGACGATGAAGTGGGACTCAGTACCTGTGGGAACGTGGGAGACGCCACCGCCATTGCGGAGGAATTTGTGATAAAACACAAACAATACTCCGTGAATGCTCTCTTGACTCCATCAACATCCTACAATGCCTTTTTCCACGAAGCCATCTTCGTACTTCGAAACGTGTTACCACGCTTTTGTGCGGATTTGCACATAAGGAAGTTTCTGGAGGCAGTACTCTCACAGAATGTGGTACAGCAGGACCTGTTCCATTGTACGAAGCACTGCCTGAAGGCTTTGCTTGTTCAATACATCAGCAAGTACTACCTTTATGTGTGGATCCGCAACATAAATAAAACATTAAAAGGCAAAGTACGAGGTGAACAGTCCCCTGATCCGATGATGCAATACGCGGCGAGAAAGTACAAAAAGAAACTGAAGTTAACAACTTCCAGTTAGTAATAAGCTTATTGTGCATAACATTCTTTTTTTATGCGTTATAAAATATACTATTTATAATATTAATTCTTTTCGCAGTCGTTTCAATTTCTCGCCAACGGAAAATACGGAGCCAGTGCCTCCCATAATTCCGTTCCTTTACATACGGCCAACTTCATGTAAGTATTCCCTATTACTGTTCCTTCTATTGCAGTTTTTCTTCTTTCCGTTTTTTAACAATATTATATTTACAGATTCCGTTGCCTACATGCACTTCTGCAGGTCGGAGGTGCAAAGTTTGTATTTGCGACATTATCTAGTAAGTATCATTTATCAAATTGCAATATGTTCTTTTCGACACGCCGTGCGCGAGGCTCGATTTTAACGCCCTTCAAAGCGTGCGCGGGGACTGCGATTTACGCACGATCTCGCAGAGTGTGCGAGGCATCGTTGCTTAGCAACTACATTAATATCGTAGTACGCGAGGCATCGTTGCTTAGCAACTACATTTATATCGTAAATAATATTTATTTTTTTCAATGAGTAAACCATTCTTCGTATGTCAGACATTCGTTGTTTTCTATTTACGTGTAATGTGAAACTTATAATTTATAATATGCTCACTTAATCATCGAGCCTCGCAACACTAAAATCGAGCCTCGCGACACTCGTGTCGAAAAGTAATATACGCAACACGTGCGCGGGGAACGCGATTTACGCACGAGTGGTTCGCGGCCCGAGCGAAGCGAGGACGCGAGAAACCACTTTTCGACACGAGTGTCGCGAGGCTCGATTTTAGTGTTGCGAGGCTCGATGATTAAGCAAGCATATTATAAATTATAAGTTTCACATTACACGTAAATAGAAAACAACGAATGTCTGACATACGAAGAATGGTTTACTCATTTAAAAAAATAAATATTATTTACGATATAAATGTAGTTGCTAAGCAACGATGCCTCGCGCACTCTGCGAGATCGTGCGTAAATCGCAGTCCCCGCGCACGCTTTGGAAGGCGTTAAAATCGAGCCTCGCGCACGGCGTGTCGAAAACTATATTTTTAGATGTTTCCAACATAAGCGGTGTCATAAGGCCTACAGGGAGAGGGGTTTTAGTTGGTAGGTCCTCTTCGGAGGGAATCCAACACTACCCAGTCGTGCGGGCGACTGGGTGTCTGGAAGATTTCCCCTCTTCAACGAAAACAAAAAAACAAAAAAAAATATTACTTAGATTTCATAAGTTATAACAACAAATTTCAACGGCGTAGATGCAAAACGATATGACCTTCTGACACTGTTATTACAGCAATTAAGTTTTATCTTTACTAAAATTATTTAGGTTCTCTTGCAATTTTTGTTATGTAAAATAAGTAATATTCTTTCGCTTGATAATTTACTGTGCTCTTAATACTGTATTTTCTACAAACATTCAATAAAAATTTTTAATTTTTGTAAATTTCTGTTGATATTTCCACATTATTGTTGTGGAAAATTGACAAGTTAAAGTGTTTTTTCCTTTTTTATAAAAGACAGCTATATTGTCTTTTATAAAAAAGTAAAAAACATTATAACTTGTCAATTTTCCATTTACCCTGTTATACAATTCAAATAATAAATAAGAAAAATATTTAAATTCCCGCGCTTCGACTTAGTTGACACTCGGCCTGATAGATGGCATCACTTTTGAGTTGACAATCTATTTCTACCTTTATATTACTTATCTATGGATGACGACCTAGGATGACGACGCATGTCGACGGTAACGCCATCGTAGCATTCTGTCCCACGATAATGGGTTAACTTAAACGTAAGGTTAAGCCGTTAAACGTTAAAAATACCGATATTTACACATTCCGAAGGTCATTTGTTACAATTTCGCGCCGTTGTCAAATCGTTTCGACGCAAACCATTCTACTAGCTAGTAGCGTACTAACTGACGTCTATGAATACGATGCAGATATAGTAGCGTCCTACTTACATCCTATTAAACCGTTGACTATGAATAAGGCTGAATAAGTTTGAAAATTAATATACTGAGTAATGTAGGTGTATTGTCTCTAATAATTAAATGTATTGTATCTAACACCCCCTTTAAAAATTTTGATGAGAGTAAAAATATCGAAATTCTAGTAAAACCAGAGATAATAACTACGTACTAAATTCTGTGTTACAAATTTTTTACATTACTAATAAAGGTATGAACATGAATATAATAATATTATATAAATTTCAAATTTCTTTTGGGCAATATTGGTTTTTCTAATTTTCTGATTATGATTACCATTTTCAAAATTAGGTGGTACAGAAAAACCTTTTAGGCTTTGTTTATCAAAATCTTCTCTTTCTTCCATGTCTGAACGAAACCGCACTACTTGTCTTTCACCCAATTCAATTCTTTCATTATGGTTAGTTATATAAATTTTTGTACAACATGAATCACTTTTTGGTAAACACTTATGAAAGTATAACGTCGGTAACAACACAACACAAACACTAAGAACAGAAATACTGCCGTAGTGATGGAAAAACATGACATGTGTTTGATGATGAAGGGTCTATTCATATGTTGATCTAGTATTTGTTCAAACTGTTCCAGTTTAGGTTGAGAATGTCTTAATTCATATATGTTGAAATTTTTTATTTCCATTGGTTCCATCAGGATATCACTTTGGTTTAGAATTTTTCGATGTCATACACAGCAATCATCAGTGCCAACACTGACATTTGGAAAGAAATTTGTGAAGTTGGAGACGTGATCGGAAGTTGCATATAATACCGTGGAATACGTAAAACACTTACATTTTGATCTTAATTTTATTATTCCAATGTTATTCAATTCGGCATCGACAATGTTGGCAGATGAATTATCGCAAATGATGGAAGCGGACGTTTTCTCCGACATAACCTATAAGCATGAATTTGTTGATAGTGGATGCCACATTTCCAATCGTGCTTTTATATTATGAACGGTACAGTCCTTTGGAACTTGGGTAATTGAACTAGTCCTTAGGAGAGTCTCACAAACTGGTCTCTCGGATGTTCGATAGACTATTGGCCTCAAACATAAGTATTCTTCTTCCGATAATTTCTTGCATTGCGATAAATCCTTCAATCGGCTGTACACTGAGAGGACGTTAATTCGTTCCTAACAGTTTTCTTAAATGGCAACGTCGCGCCTTTTCAGTCTGTATATTGCCGATAATGTAGGAAACAATAATATTGCGAGCAGAATCGCATCTACTGCTCGCTAGTTTCGTGGCTGTTTAAATGTTTACATACCAGATATACAGGGTCTTTCAAGTTGATGGGCTATTACTATATGAATTAGTAGAAGGAATTCAATTCTGAAACTTCAGCTCATTTGGTTATTTTTTAAATTTAACTGATTAAATGTGGAGACGACTGCAGAAAATTATTGATGCAGAAGGCGGACATATTAATTACTAGATAATAATAAAAAAACAGTGTCAATTTCACAATAAATAAAAAAAAAATTAGTGAAAATGATGATGAAAATCGAGCAACAACGATTATTTTATTTCTTAATTTCAAAAATCACACCGTTTCGAACATTTAAACAGTAAACAGTATATACTTTTTAGGTATGTAAACAATGAAACAGTCACGAAAGAGTCAAGAAAGAACTTGCAGATTTTTTAATTAACGTTATCTTTACATTTAAAAGAATTGAATCAAATTTTCTACAAAATGGCATCGGAAAACAAAACAATCACACGAAACTAATTGTAGACAGAGAAGATAATGAAATACGTGTTCTTGCCTATTTTCACACTTTCCGAAGAAGTTCAATTCCAGCTGCTGAAGCAGATCTTGGCATTTCTATTTCATCAATTCATAGATTTTAGAATATCTTGATTGCTGTGGTTTTGATCTAAATTATTAATTGTGGATGCTTTATTGCAACAATTCAAAATCGTAGGTCTGGAAGACTACATACGCTTTCTGACACTTAACAACAATTGTAAAAAAAATGTAACAAAAATAAGTATGTCATTACATTTAAAATAAGAAAGTTAACATCTACTTTCGGTATAACCAGATGTAAATCGAAATTGAAAATATTTTTAAAAGAAGCGGCATAAACAATAACCAAATGAGCCCAAGTTTCAGAATTGAATTCATTCTACTAATTCATATACTAATAGCCCATCAACTTGAAAGACCCTGTATATTAAGTATGTAAACATTTAAGCAGCCACGAAACTAGCGAGCAATAATTGCGATTTAAGAAAACTGTTGGGAACGAATTAACGTGCTCTCAGTGTACAAAGTTTTAGTCGTACTTAGCAATAGATAAGGATAGGTATGTATGAATAAACATCTGAGTTTGCCATAGGTACCGGTAAAGGGATTAAATTGTATATGGTATAAATTGTTTCGTGAATTATCGGTATTCTTAAAGCACAAATAATTATACCATTGTCATAAACTATACTGATATCAAGAAGAAAATAATATTTGTAAAAATCTTCAATATTCGCTAAAGAAATGGGGAACTCAATGTTCATTCCGGACCGAATCTTCATTTCTCAAAGTAACAGGCGTTATTACGGACGGATGGAGGATATTTTGTCTAGCAAACAAAATGGCAGAAATCTCAGAATCGTATTGTTCAACTAATTCATTGATGATTTGAGACAAAAGAATAAAATTTTCATTAATCACTTGTCCTAATTTCAGTTCTTGCATTTTAGTACTTGTTATCTGACTAAATTTATTAAATTTATCGATATTACTATTCAATTTTTTTCATTTATTTTAAAAGATTGGGCTGACACATTATAATTTTTGATAGCGTCGGATATGATATGAATCTGTTGTTTCATTAAAACCTGCACATCATGATTTTGTTCAACCAAGGAATGAATAGATTCGCTATAATATTTTGCATCTTCGGCATCTGGTGTACCGAATAACCAATTCATTGCATAAGAAACTCCATCGAATACACCTAGTCGATCCCGTTTCTTAGTAGAGCTTCTACCCATAAGGTGAAGAATAGTTTCAGATTTTGATTTTATTTGTAAAATTTCTAATTGAAGTAATTTTGCTGTTTCTCGACAAGAGGTTGAAGTTGGAATTTCAGTGTATAAATGGAGAGTTTTATCAAACATTGAATTTATAAAGTTGAATTTAATTTCAAAACTGGACATGTTAGTAAATGATAGCAATGTAAAATGATTATCTGATATTTTAGCTATCCCTAAATTATGATAAAAGACACCAGAATGATTTATTATAGGTGTTATAGAAACTGGTAAGGCTGTAGATGTTATTCGAAGAAGGATTCCGACCAAGAAAAATAAGGAAAGGTATACTGGTTTAATTTTCATTTTGTTGTGAACCTGAAACAAAACGTTTCCGTAAATTAATGTGATAAGTGACTATCTTATTGCGTTTTAATTTTACACTTACAGTATTGTTATTGTTTACTTTTATTATTTTATAAGGTCCTTTATAGTGAGGGCTAAATTTTTTATTAAGACCAGGTTTAGTGTTCTTATTCAGTATATATACTAAGTCGTTAATTTTGAATTCTACTTTATTTACTTTCTTATCATAATAAATTTTTGATTTTTCTTTCGATTTTATCAATGACTCGCGAGCTATTTCATACGCTTTATTAAATTTTAATTTCAAACTAGAATAATAGTCTTCATACGAATATTTAAATTCAGGTGATTCCGTTAGGGGATTTGGAATGTACGCCTTATGACCAAATATAAGTTCATATGGAGTGAAATTGGTAGATTTATGAATGTGAATCAGTCTGAAATTGGTTTATGTAATGTTTTAAATATTCCTTTAACGTGTGATGACTACACTCCAAGGCACCATTCGTTTGGGGATGGTATGGACTAGACAGAATATGTTTTATTTTGAATATTTATTTAAATCTTTAATTATTTCTGAACAAAAATCTTGACCTTGGTCAGAAAGAATACTTTCGGGAATGCCAAATATAGTTATGAATTCAAGAAGGTGATTAGCGATAGTTAATGACTCATGATTCGGGATAGGTTTCCCAAATGAATATTTTGTAAGATCATCTTGCATAGTAAGTATGTATTTGTTACCATCTTCTGTTAATGTCAGCGGACCTACGATGTCAATTGCCAAATGTTGAAAGGGTCGTTCGCTTGTCGTCGTGATCTCCGTAGGAGCTTTTCCTGGTTTATGGTTAGTTTTATTGATTTGGCAGGATTGACAAGATTTTATGAAATTTCGTATATCCTTTTTCATATTAGGCCATTTGTAATTTTCTTTAATTCTTTTATAAGTCCTAATGAATCCTGAGTGACCAGATAGCGTGGATGAATGATTTTGTTCTAATATGATTTTAATTTCATCTTGGTTTTCGGGTTGGATTTTGGATTTATTTACAATGATAGTTTTTACTTGAAGTTTAGAAAAAATAAAACTAAGCATTTCATTAACCATATCTTGTTTTAAATTGGAATTACTTTCAACTGGGTTTTTTAAATACAAATTTTTTAACTTATTATCCCATAACATTTGACGTAAATTTACCAAAGTATAAAATAAAATCTTTCAACTTATCAAAATAATTTGGTTTCGCAAGCATTAAAAATGTTTTTTTATTATCTGAATTCTCTAAAACCTGGACTGTATAAAGATCAGTGTCGGATGGTATCGAATTAAGATCTTGTATCAAGATACACGAAGCACTGAAAACCTTGGAGACCTACAAGAACGTTATTCATCAGCCGTTGGAATGCGGAAGGAAAATTGTTTAACCCAAATGGCATTCTAAGAAATTCATAATGCCCATATGGTGTAGAAAAGGCTGTTTTTGGAATGTCTTCTTTTTTCATGGGTATTTGATGAAGTCCACTGGCTAAATCGAGAGTGGTAAAATACTGACAATGTCCCAGTTGATCTAGAATATCTTCGATATTAGGAAGTGGAAAAGAATCACCTATCGTTACGTTATTGAGCTTCCTATAATCGATAACAACTCGCCATTTTCTTTCACCTGACGCATCGATCTTTTTAGGAACGATCCAGAGTGGACTGCAATACGGAGAGACAGACGGACGAATAATTCCTTGCTTTAGTATCTTTTTTACCTGCTTATCCACCTCTTCTTTGTGAATTTCGGGGAAACGATAGATTTTGGAATTGATTGGAGTAGGGTCATTGACATTAATTTCGTGTTGTATTGCGTTAGTATTAGTTAGAATATTATTAGGTAAAAAAAATATATCATTGAATTTCATGCAAAGGTCTAATACAGAAGCTTTTTCTTGAGGATTTAAATGTTCTAATCTAAGATTTTTTTTTAAATTTTTCATTCTATTAGATTCAGAGGATGTTTTCGATTTTGATAGATTTAAAATACACGAATGTTCTTCTTCAAATGGTTCCAAACGAAGCCTAATATTTTAACATTTATTGGATTATTAGTGGTATTTAGAATAGTAGTTAAAGCTTTACCACGTTCATTCACCCTAAGTATTGCCTTAGCCAAATAAACTCCGTCACTGATAGTGATCTCGGGACAAATTCCCTGTACAATGATTTGGTTAACAATATCAACTTCTATCAATGTTTCTGAACGAGGATTTAATGTATATGTGTGTGATTGTTCTGGGTTGGAATTCAGATGTAATGGTAATGGGAAAGGAAGTGATGATATTTTTAATTGTCGTTTATTAAAATTAATTTCGGCATTTTGTTCTTTCAAAAAATCGTTTCCTATTAGCCCATCAAACGGAATGTTTGTTCCTTGTTTAATTATGTGAAATTTGATATTAAAAGATTTATTGTGAACTTGTAAATCTAACACAATACTACTAATTGTATTAACAGGCGAATTTACATTGAGACCATTTAAAGTTAATATTTCTGTTGGGTTATATTTAGAGTTAGTTTGTTTTAACTTTGGTAATTTAATTAATGAACTATTTGCACCTGTATCGATAAAAAATTTGGATTCTATACCTTGATATTGAGTGATGATATATGAGGTATTTTCTTTTGTAAGAAGGATGTTGAAATATTGAGATTTATTCGATTCAGGTAGATTAGAATTTTCTTTAATACATAAATTAGAAGAGTTTGATTTAGAAGTTTCATTAGACGCTGGATATTTTGAATTAGGATTTAGAGCGTCAAACGATTTCGATTTAGGAATGTTTAAGGATTTGTAAGAATTATTTTGATTAGAATTAGTAGTGAATGAGTTAGTTGTTTGTTTTACGCCATTTGGATATCGGTTTTCATAGGTGCGGCGTTCATCTGTGGCTGAGAGGAGTTTAAATGTACTTGTTCTAAATTTGTTTTGTTGGAATTAGGTGAATTTAAAAATTCTTTTCGTTTTTTATTATTCAATACCTACAAAATTTATCTTTAAAATTATTTGTATTTGAACTAGTTTGTTGTTGGTTGAAATTTACTGAACGAGGTTGATTCGACTGTTTCTTATAACAATTTTTACTTAAATGACCAGATTTTTTACAAAAATTACAATATTTTGAAGGAGAAATCCTAAACTCGTCCTTTGACATTTTTGAAGCTCTTTCTTCTTCGATTGCCTTTGAGAGGGCCGTTGAAATGCTATCTAAATTTTGCGACCTTAAAAATCTAGATATCTCAGGAGTTGAATGGTGAACAAACCTACTGAGTGAAAGTTCCTGCATAGTTTATATCTTACTAGCCCTATCAATTTCATTTCTGTATGACATTGTACCAAATAATCTGTTTATTACCCTGTCGATACGTTCGTGAAATGAAGCAACAGACTCAGTCACACCTTGCTTTAGCGTGTTTAGTTCTTCCAACTACTGAATGTAATGTTTTTTATCTTGGTAAAAAGTGCAAAGAATACCTTTTGGTTCTTCCCAATTTTGATAAGTTTTGCCATGTAACATTGATCGTACATTTCCTGTTAATTTAGAAATTATTAATGCCAATAATGCACGATTTTGTGACTCTGATGCAAGAGAAACTCCATTGTTACTGTAGCGACCAGTGACATAGTACGTGTGTGCGATAATAATTTGTGGCATGTACTTGTTATCGCTAACATGCTTACGGCGTAAACACCGCACACGGTACTTTTCGTGTTATCAACTTACAAGATGTAAATCATTCTCCGGCGACAAGTAACAAGTTCAATTCTGGAATAATCGAGGACTTTCTAATTATTACTCATCATTCGGGAATACTCAGGATTTCTTCGAGTTCCTGTCTAGAAAGTTCGAAAGGTGTATATATAGTGATCATCTTTGGACCGAGGGACAGTTAGTTGAAGAAAGCATCAGTGCGCGAATTAAAACCGATAATAGACAAAGTGATATAAATAAATTGTAATATAAATAAGTGAATTGTTGTGATATAAATGGTAGTTCTAAGTTAGTGTTTAAGTGTTATAAATAGTGTTAAATAAATAATCGTTTAAATAAATACTTTGACTAGAAATTACAATTGGTGTCAGGTGTGGGGTCTGCGAATCGATCCCCAGAGAATTTTCTAGTGTAATAAAAATACCAAATAAATAAAAATGTCGAAAGAATTGTTCGAGTTAAAAGTCGCCGAATTGAAAAGCGAACTCGAAGAGCGAGACGAAGATACGTCTGGTACTAAGAACACCCTACAGAAGCGACTTGAGGAGGCTTTGCTACAAGAAGGTTTCGATCCCAGCACATATGAATTTGAGGACGAATTGGAAAAGAAATTAAATGAAAATTCAAAGAACCTGGAAGAAAAATTAAATGAAAAACTGGAAGAAAAATTCAATGATAATTCAAAGAATCTTGAAGAATTAAAGGAAAATTCAAAAGCCCTAGAAGAGAAATTAGAAAAATTCGAAGGAAATTTGAAAGAAGAACTGGGAAAATTCGAAGAAGAAACAAGAGAAGAATTAAAAGGAGTAAAGGTTGAACAAGAAGAAATAAACAAAAGATTGGCCCAGCTGGAGGAAATGGTTCTGAATCCGGAAAAACGAGAGACTAGTCACCAACTTATGGAAAAGAGGCATAGCGTGGTTAACAGTAAAGAAATCCCCGACGTGAAAGAAGAACAGGTCATATTATCCAAAGTGCACATGAAGCTTCCTACGTTTGACGGAAAAACATCATGGACCACGTTTTTGACGCAATTCGAAGTGGCTGCAAAAGCTTACAAATGGACGATAGAAGAGAGAGCTTCTTCGCTTGCCCTTGCTCTGCGTGATGGTGCTGGCGAAATTTTGAACACGTTAGCACCGGAAGAATTACTAGACTACCATCGGCTAGTAAAAAGATTAGAGATGCGATATGGCCAAGCACATCTTACGGCTGTGTACCATGTGCAGTTAAAGAACCGACGACAGAAGACATGAGAAAGTCTTCAGGAATACGAGGCGGATATCGCACGGTTAGTCCGGCTCGCCTATCCGGGTACGGCCGATGATACTCTGGAAAGATTGGCCGTCGACGCGTTTATTGACGGACTAAAGGACGACGAAATACAACAGCGACTCCGACTGGACCGGCCGAGGACTTTGGTAGACACATTGGCCCGCGCACTGGAATACGACGTCGTCAAACAGGCGTCGCAACGACAATGTCGAGTGCGGGAGTTAAAAGAGGAGTCAGCCGGTCGGGACGAAGATAAACTGGAAGAGATGATCCGCCGCATAATGACCAAAATAGAAAGGAAGCCCAGACAAGCCAGGTGCTCGAACTGTGGGAAGCTGGGCCACGTGAGAAACAGCTGCAAGAGGGAGAGATCTGCTTCTCAAGAAGAGAAGCCCCGCGTACCGGAATAAGTCAGGATTGGCGCGGCGCCGGCGGGGCAAATGTCGATCCCGGAGCAAGAAGCCCCAGGTCAAGTTGCACTGATAAAAACAATGAAAGATAGAGCTGATAGCCTTTTTCTTACGGGACGTATAAATGGGAAACGGTGTTCGTTCCTATTGGATACCGGAGCAAGCAGGACGATTATACGAGCCAATGTATTACAAGCAAGCTTCAACCAACCCAATGGAAGCTACGCATGTCCACCGGGGAAATTGTAAATGTCCATAGTGAAAGCTACGTCAAGATCCGCATAGGAAAGACCTCCTTCCGACACGTCATTCTGGGCTTGGACGTGCTTCGGAAGTACGACTTTTGCATGAGTTTCCAAAGAAAAGTCGTGAACTTAAACGGAGAAGAGTTCAGGCTAACTACTCAGGACACCGTAACATCCCAAGTCCGAAAGCTAGAAACAAGAACGGAAGACTCACAACGCCTACCAGAAGCCTTGTCTAAATTGTGCCAGGAAGCAGGTGACAAATGTAATCCTAATCCTAACCAACGACATCAAATAAAAGAATTACTAAAAGAATACCAAGACGTCTTTGAAGTAGAAGATGGCAAGAAGGGGCGAACCAACGCCGTCCTGCACAAAATAAATACTGGCGAGGCACAACCCATCCGTCAGCGACCCAGGAGACTACCACTTGCCAAGAGAGAAGAGGCTGAGAACATCATTAGTTAAATGCAAACGGATGGAGTAATAGAACCATCTACTAGCCCTTGGACATCGCCGGTAGTCCTGGTCAAGAAAAAGGATGGCTCGACACGCTTCTGTGTGGACTACCGCCAATTAAACAATGTTACGAAAAAAGACAGCTACCCCTTACCACGAATCGATGACACCCTGGATACACTGTCAGGGTCGACGATATTTTCCACCTTAGACCTCAAGAGCGGATACTGGCAAGTGGCTCTGGACCAGGATGCCAAAAAGAAGACAGCATTTTCCATTGGAACGGGGCTGTGGCAGTTCAAAGTGATGCCGTTCGGGTTGTGTAACGCACCAGCCACCTTTGAACGACTTATGGAAACAGTCTTGGTCGGCTTAATTGGGAAGACTTGTCTGGTATACCTCGACGACATCATCGTGGTCGGAAAGGACTTCAACGACCATCTGAAAAATTTGGAGGAAGTTTTCCGAAGACTCCGTGATGTCCACCTAAAACTAAGTCCCAAGAAATGTCAGCTATTCCAAGAGACCGTCAACTACCTGGGGCATGTTGTATCCGGAGACGGCGTTTCAGTCGACCCACAGAAAATCAAGGCCGTGCAAGTGTGGCCTGTACCTGCTGACGTCCACCAAGTCAGAAGTTTCCTTGGAGTCTGCACCTATTATAGACGTTTTGTTCCTGGATTTGCTAAAATTGCTAAGCCTCTGACTCGACTCACAGAAGAGGGTAGATCATTTTGTTGGGAGGAAGACTGCCAAGCTGCCTTTGAAGAACTAAAGAAAACCCTCTCGTCTACACCTGTATTGAGCTATCCCCTACCGACTGGAAAGTTTGTCCTGGACACCGACGCCAGCAACATTGGAATTGGCGCGGTCCTGTCACAAATACAGAATGATGAAGAGAAAGTGATCGGCTACTTCAGCAGAACTCTATCCAAACCAGAACCGAATTACTGCGTAACCAGGCGCGAATTGTTAGCTGTAGTAAAAAGCGTGGAGCATTTCTACAAATACCTCTACGGAAGAAAGTTTTTGCTACGAACCGACCATGCCGCGTTGAAATGGCTGCTGAATTTTAAGAACCCCGAGGGCCAAGTAGCCAGATGGATAGAGAAGCTGCAAGAGTAAGACTTCGACATAGAACACCGAGCGGGAAGTAGCCATAGAAACGCCGACGCCTTATCCAGAAGACCTTGCCCGGATAATTGTAAACACTGTCAACGCGTCGAGGAACACGAAGAGGTCAGGAGGATAACTATCCTGGACGAGCAGTGGCAGCCAGACAACATTAAGGCGGAACAACATTCCGACGTGCTCTTAAAACCGTTCCTGGATTGGAAGAAAGAAGGCAGAAGACCAACCTGGCAGGAAGTGACTGCCAAGTCAACAGAAGTAAAATCTTTGTGGGCTCAATGGGATTCCATTAAAGAAGAAGATGGTCTCCTACAGCGCGTGGTCGAGAACCAAGATGGCACCGAAAGCAGACGTCAGCTAGTGATACCGAGAAGCTTGGTAAAGGAAGTCCTGCAGTGCCTCCATGACGACCCTTCAGGAGGACATTTTGGTGTGAAGAAGACCCTTGGCAAAGTACGAGAACGATTTTACTGGGTCAACTGCAAGAAGGACGTGGAAGATTGGTGCAGAAAGTGCACGACGTGCGCCGCCAGTAAGGGACCTCAGAAGCGACAGCGTTCTCCGATGCGGCAGTATAACGTCGGCAGCCCATTCGAGAGAATTGCCATAGATGTTGCCGGACCATTCCCAGAATCTGAAGATGGAAATAAGTACATCGTAGTGGCAATGGACTACTTTACGAAATGGGTTGAAGCGTACGCCCTACCAAACCAGACGGCAGTAACAGTGGCGGAAACGCTCGTGAAAGAGTTGATTAGCCGATTCGGAGTACCACTGGAGCTGCATTCCGACCAAGGACGAAATTTCGAGTCAGCCATATTCCAAGAGATTTGTAAGATATTGGGCATTCATAAGACTCGAACTACAGCCCTACATCCCCAATCAGACGGCATGGTAGAACGAATGAACAGGACCATTAACAAGTACCTGTCCAAAATGGTCTCCAAACATCAGCGAGACTGGGATCGTTATCTGCCATTGTTCCTTTTGGCATACCGATCTTCCATACATGAAACCACTGGACAAATACCAGCAAGGGTACTGTTTGGCCGAGAGTTGCGACTACCATGCGACTTAAAGTTCGGGTGCAAACCTGGCGAAGACGTGGCTGGAGAAGATTACGTCAGTGAACTTCGAAGACGATTGGACGACATCCATGAGGAGATACGTTCCCATATGCAGGTAGCCAGTGACCGGATGAAGGACGCATATGACATTAAGGCCACTGATGGAGGATTCCATGAAGAAGATTTGGTGTGGCTTTATAATCCGAAGCGTCAAAAGGGTCTTTCGCCGAAGCTGGAACAAGATTGGGAAGGCCCGTACAAAGTTATCAAACGAATCAATGACGTAATCTACCGAATTAGACGTACTCCCAATGGAAAACCAAGAGTAGTCCACTTCAAACGAATGGCTCCATATGCTGGGGACAACCACGAGGAAGCTCGAGTTAGAGTTGTGCAGGCTCGATTGCCAGAGCCCCAGTACGAAGAATTTATGGCCGCACAGAGCTTACACCGTAAAGCCCGATTTGGAGTCACCACCGAAGTTCAGCAGGACTTATTCGCCGTCCCGAAGGAATACTCGCTGGCCCATTGTGTGGCAAGGGATTTGGACATGAGCCGTGGGATTGCCACGGTCTTTCGGAAAAAGTTTGGGCGACTACCGATGTTACTCGACCAGGCCAAAGATGGAAGAAAAGTATTGCAGTTCCTCGATGGGACCCAATCCATCTTCTATCTAGTCACCAAAAGCAAGTCGTGGGAGAAGCCTTCCTACCACTCCTTATGGGACTCCTTTATAGAACTAAGAGAGCAATTGCTGCACACTAACATCCTGACGCTAGCAATACCGAGGATCGGATGTGGACTCGATGGGCTGGATAGGAGGGTGGTCAGAAACATGCTGGAGGTTTTGTTCCGATACACTGGTATAGAAATCTTGGTGTGCGCCGGAAATCCACGACGAGGACCGTCACCATTGAAGACCGTTGACTGCCATTTCCACTTGAAAACCGGATGCCGAAGCGGATCCACCTGCAAGTACCGGCATGATCCTCTGAAGGAACGGCAGAATGTGATCCGGGACGAATCACCCTTAAGGAGGGGGTAGTGTAGCGACCAGTGACACAGTACGTGTGTGCGATAATAATTTGTGGCATGTACTTGTTATCGCTAATATGCTTACGGCGTAAACACCTCACACGGTACTTTTCGTGTTATCAACTTACAAGATGTAAATCATTCTCCGGCGACAAGTAACAAGTTCAATTCTGGAATAATCGAGGACTTTCTAATTATCACTCATCATTCGGGAATACTCAGGATTTCTTCGAGTTCCTGTCTAGAAAGTTCGAAAGGTGTATATATAGTGATCATTTTTGGACCGAGGGACAGTTAGTTGAAGAAAGCATCAGTGCGCGAATTAAAACCGATAATAGACAAAGTGATATAAATAAATTGTAATATAAATAAGTGAATTGTTGTGATATAAATGGTAGTTCTAAGTTAGTGTTTAAGTGTTATAAATAGTGTTAAATAAATAATCGTTTAAATAAATACTTTGACTAGAAAATTCGTTACATTACAATTTGTTAGAAATTCGTTAAACTCAGATCTTTTTCCATCGAATGGTTCAGGAATTAAGGAACATAAGAATTGTAAATTTAACTGTTCATTTAATGGAGCATTAGGACCAATAATGTTTTGTAGAGGATTAGGACTAGCAGTAGAATGTGAAGTAGGCATTGATGAAGGTTATAAAAAAGTAAAAAGTTTTTTTTTTTTGAAATGTAGGATTTAGGTTTGGAAATATTTAAGTACAACTAGAGCTAGAAAAGTCGACAAAGAATTTACTCACTGCGTTATTTTCTTCAGCCTCGGTCCGTGAAAGTCGGTACTGCCCAAATGATTGAAATCCACCAAATTACAGGTAACAGTTGATCTGTTGAATTTTCGCTGTCTATGAGGCAATATCCCACTTCTGACACCAAATTTTTGTCGTATTCTTCTAACACCAAACAGTATTTTTTTACGTGTATGTTGACACGATAGGTTTAATCAAGATGTAGGCAAACTACGACTTTATTTCTAAGTTCTAAGTACAAAAATATTTAAATGCACGGCGTTTCTGCTTATACTACTACTTATCTTTAAAAACAAAGGTTTTATATCCAAAATATGTTTACGTTGCTGATGACGTGTTGACTATTCCACCAGCAATCGTGGGAATTTCATATCGAAATTAAATATTACAATAATATGAGAAAGTTAAATATTAATTAATCTGTTATTGAACAATAAAATGAAATGTTTACTTGTAAAAATTGCAGTGAAGGAAACTACTATTTATTCTATTATTGTAATATTAAATAGCGATAACCATTTATGTTTAATATTTAGAAACAAAAAGTTAGAAAATTAATATACTGAGTGATATAGGTATAGTGTCTCTAAAAATTAAATGTATGGTATCTAACACCTTTGAAACACTAAGGAAAAAGAAGGCACATCTACTTTGCGCTCTGACATTTTTACAACGCTGTAGAGACTCTGACATTATTCCTAAATTTCTGCGCCAGAAACGAAAATTCGACACGGCTGCTTCGCATCGCATATTCAACAGGACCGAGAAAGCACTCCTACGCGAACGAATTCATCAAACAAGACGAGATCTTGCAAACATCGACCAAGGTCTTCTTACTATGCACCTACGAATTAGCAACCACCTCAGCGCCAACGACTGGGATAAGATAGATAAGCTGACATTTAACTTAACGATTATCGTCAACAACACTGTCACAGAACGACAAAAGAAAAAGTTCAACAACGCTATGACCTTGAAAAAGCCCGCCCCGTCACTAGATGTTGCACGTACTGTTGTCAATTTATCCAGTTACCAACTCAGCCTGGATGAAATCAACGTCCTAGCAAAAGGGGGAAACTTTGCTATCACACCACATACACTGCCTAAAGAAGATATTATCGCTAATATAGAAGCAGGCATTCGCACATTACCAACGACGGCTGCTGAGGAAATCCGTCGGAAAAGCTCTAGAATTTTGCAAAAAGCCAAAGTCCCAAAATCTAACATTTCGACGAAAGAAAAATCAGCTCTGAAAAAACTCAAGTCTAACAAGGATATAATTATCCTCACAGCGGATAAGGGAAATGCAACCGCGGTATTGAATATCACTGACTACCATAAGAAAATCGCTGAACTCCTGGAACCTAACACGTACAGAACAGTAAAGAAGGACCCAACAACGCGGATTCTACGAACTACCAACTCGTTGATAAAAGTGTCTTCTATACCTGACGACGAAAAGCGGAAAATTATGGTTAGCGAGGCTGTTCCGCCGAGATTATATGGTCTGCCTAAGATACACAAGCCGGATGTTCCACTCAGACCTATAGTAAGCGCAATTGGTTCTCCAACGTACCAGATAGCTAAATACCTCACAATGCTACTGCACGAACACGTGGGAAATAGCAGCAGCTACATAAAAGACCACCGATTTCATAGAAAAAACAAAAACGCTCACAATACAACCTAATGATGTTTTAATCAGCTTCGACGTGGTCTCCCTCTTTACTAAAGTACCGTTAAATGATGCTCTGGCATATACAGGGTTTTTCAAGTTGATGGGCTATTAGAAGTATATGAATTAGTAGAAGGAATTCAATTCTGAAACTTGGACTCATTTGGTTATTGTTTATGCCGCTTCTTTTAAAAATATTTTCAAGTTCGATTTACATCCGGTTATACCGGAAGTCGATACCAACTTTGTTATTTTAAATGGAATAGTATATTTTTCACGCTGAATTCGAATAAAACGTGTAATTCTAAGGTAAGTTTGATAACCAACTTGTACACCTATGACGATCGGTTTCTGAGTTAATTTTATTTATAGAACAAAATCGCTACCGCAACCCAAATTATAAAAAATCATAACTTCCACAAAATACGACTTGGAGTGTTGAAATTTTTACTAGTAATAGCTGAATATTAGTGCTAACGCCTTGACAAAATTGAATTAAATAATTTATACAGGGCGTTCAAAATAAAATTCTAAAATTGAAAAAATTTCAAACAAGAATTACTTCGTTTTTTCAAATGGCACCTACTATTTTTAATTTTTTCAATCGATTCCTTTTTTTATCCTCTTTCGATCCATATGGATACTTCGTATTTTAAGTAATAATTCAAAATTATTCCAAAATTTTCAAATATTATTATATTTTAAATATAACGGAAACTTCTACGAACAGCTTGATGGGGTAGCTATGGGCAGCCCTCTCAGCCCCGTGGTGGTAAACTTTTTCATGGAGAAATTCGAAACAACAGCCCTTAACAACGCTAAGCTAAAACCAAAGTGTTGGTATCGGTACGTGGACGACACTTTTGTGATATGGAAACTGGGGACACGGGAAGGAAACTGCGCCAGAATTCCTACATCTCAATAGCATTCATCCAAACATACAATTCACTATGGAGGAAGAAACAAATGGAAAACTCGCTTTCCTTGACGTTCTAATAAGAAAAAAGGACGATGGTACATTAGGACACACAGTGTATAGAAAGCCCACGCATACGGACCGATACTTGTACACAGACTCCAACTACCATCCAGGCCAAAAACGCGCCGTTATAAAAACATTGATTAACCGTGCCAAGAGGATCTGCGAACCGCCACAACTGAAACAAGAATTGCAACACCTAGAACTTGCCTTCCAGGCGAATGGTTATTCAAGACGAGAAATAAAAGGAGCCCTACATCCCAGAAAAACAAAAACTATGGAAAAAGAAAAAGAAGTATACACCAGCACCGCCTTCCTACCGTACATATACAACGTAACGGACCGTATAGGGCGACTCCTGCAACGCCACAAGGTCGAGGTCATCTAGAAACCTACAAATAAAGTTAACCATCTTCTCCCTTCGGCAAAAGACCCTCTGGATAAATTGGCCACTCCTGGAGTCTATAGGATACCATGTAGCTGTGGATCTGTATACATAGGAACCACAAAAAGGACTATAAGAACACGTGTTAAAGAGCACCAAGGTCACTGCCGTCGAGGTCATACTGAAAAATCCTCAGTCGCAGAGCATGCTTACCAGGACAATGATCACATCATCAAATTCGATGAAACGGAGGTGCTCTCAGCAATAAAACAGTATTTTACAAGAATAAATAGAGAAGCAATTGAAATTTATAAACACAAAGACAATTTTAACAAAAAAGAGGAAGCAGTCAAAGTTAACAGTATCTGGTACCCAGCACTGAGAAACACAACTATAAATCCATTGGTCAGATCGGAAACCAGAATTGACCAATCAGCGCAGTGAGACAGGAGTCCTTCAGCCCACGCGCGTATAAATACCACCACAGCGAACACTCCAGAGTCACACCCGACCATCGAGAAGAACACTTCCAAGTCAACGTCGTCTCCACTGAAGATGCTCGGCGCAGTTCCGAGCGAAACGTTTGGAAGCAACAGTAATTCCACTAGACCACGGCTTACTAGCCCGGAAAATAATTTGTATTCAACAAGTCGATGCACATAGGATGGAAATCCCAAATTTTACGTGCACATCGGTGCGCACTCTATGTGTATTTATACGCAATGACAATGAACAACAATTTTTAGTCGTCATCACAACCAAATTTGCTCTACTGTCAGTAATTCAGAGGTAATAAACAAAGGCGATTTAGTTGGGAAGACAGATGCTACGATGGCGATGTTGTCGACATCCCATACCCTGGCTTAATAGCATACTACCTTAGTAGCCCTAGACAAATAGATAGCCAGCTCGAACTTAGTTGCAAATGTGCTGCCATCTGGTCAGTGTGTCCAAAACGTCATTCGGCAATTAGCCACTTAAAACTAATAATATACAGGAATTTCTGCTGCTTTAGGCGCCATCTATAAATTAAAAGAACCTTGACGTATGGCGGCAATTTTGAAATTTATACGAGCGTATAGGGTTTTACTTATTTTCCTTTAAAATAAAAAAAAAATGGTGAAATAGAAAATTATCCATTTGTATATAAAATCATACAGTATTTGAGCATCGTAGCGGTAATAATAAACTCAATATTTACTTAAACACAAATAGTAAACAATACAATAAAGATAGTTAAAATTAAAATTTAAACACATAACTTTCACAAACATTACTAAAAAAAAATACCAGCAAATTAAAAATAAAAAGTCCACATGAAGTTTTGGCACAACTACTAAACAATAAACTGGAGAATAATATCACTTTATCAACGACCTGTCGAATGCAGTATGTTGGTTTACTTCTCTTAAAAAAAACAACTAAATCGTTTTTAAAAACTTACACAATAAATACTCATAACACAGAACTTGTTTTACATTTTTTTAAAACGTTTATGAATGCTGAATATTAAGTGCCTTACTTAATATTGGGTATGTGAGTGGTGTACGTTTTACCCTTATAGGTATTAGACTTTTGAAACGTAAGAATCATCGGGTGTTCAGTATGTCATTTTGTGAAATAGTTGAGGGCTCACGTAATAGATGGCGATTTATAGGTCGTAGAGTGGGTTGCCTAATAAAGAATGCTGTTAAAGCTAGATGAGCTAGATGTTGAAGGCTAATGGGGAAATCCGTACGAACGTAAATATAAGTGAAAGTGTGCCGGGTGCCGGCAAATATTATTTCGATTTAAAAACGTGAAAATATGTGAAAACCTGATACTCATTATCATTCGAAAAAAAAGGAAAGAATACACAAATGGAAAAGGTATGCAGACACAAATTAATACAAAGAAACAGTTCCTTGCCCAATACTTTCGGTAAGTGTTTCCTTGCTATACGATTGGTTTTATAAAAATATCATATAGAAAATAATTACAGTATATTTATTTATCAATAGAATAGGCAGGTCTCAAAATGGTTTGTTTTATATTTTCAGACGTGTTGACCTATACATTATACAACATTGCACATCACAAAAAAACATTAACCTGAAGTAAAGGATAACGTAAAACGTGAAACACCAATTAATTATTTCTGTAGTTGTTACATTTGTATGTAAATTTGTAATTTCTATTAATTTTCTTATTTATAATCGTAAATTGTATAACTTTATTTGTCCCATATAATAAATAATCTTAATGTAGTTTTTTATTTTTATTTTTGTTGTTACTCCCTCGCATTTTGTTACTGAAGTTATAATTTGACATGTTTTAACCCATATTCGTAAAGAAAACAAAAATTTTCTTTTTGTTAAAGGGTTATTAAATGTTACATTATAACTTTTTCATATTAAAATATTACAAAAATAAAAAAGATACATTTTTATTATTCATTGCAAATAGTTGAGTGCCCACCTGGCAGACGGCGCTGAAACTCGAATGCTCGAGTGATCCATCTATAAACCTTCTCTAATCTATGGTAAGAATTTAGAGGGGAATTACGAATCAAAGCAAACAGACGAAAATAAATCGCATACATAGACAATTTTACTTAAGCGTAATCTACTCATAATAATTCGAAATAGCAATTTTCGGTCTATCGGTCGCTACTTAACCGGTTAACTTCCGAAGCTTTTTAAAATGACTCGTACTGGACATACTTACCAGGTGGCAGGCTAGTTCAACATCCCACACATTGCTTAGTAGCTATTAAGAAATTTAGTAGCGTGGTAGTCTATGAGGCCTATTCTGTAACTCTATGAAATCGAATAGAAATGTACGCATCCAATCGAAATGTCAGCAAATCGAAATGTCCCCACTTCTATCGGTCTTGTTCATTTCGACTTTCGGTATTCTGTAAGTGAAGTAGACGACGCGACAATCGGAATTTATGATCAGGGTATGGGATGTCGACGCTAACGCCATCGTAGCATCTGTCCCACCAACTAAATCGCCTTTGTTTATTACCTCTAAATTACTGACAGTAGAGAAAATTTGGTTGTGATGACGATTAAAATTTGTAGTTCATTGTCGTTGCGTATAAATGCACATAGGGTGCGCACCAGTGTGCACGTAAAATTTGGGATTTCCTATCATATGTGCATCAATTTGTTTATGGTTTATGAATTTGTTGTCGTATGATCGATCAATCGTTGTACAGTTTTGTGATGGTTTTGTGTTATAAGTTTTTCGTTTTTGTTTGTTGACATTTTTGATAAAAAGTGTGAATTACCTGAACACTTGTTTTTTCACTTGAAAGAGTATAAGGGGCATAAATTATTCCATCCCTCAAGTAAGTTTACTGCCTTGATTAGAAACATCACTATTTACTCGTTGCGAGTGTTACCAGATCAACCAGATCTCCTTCATCAAACTGCTGTTATACAGAAGCTACTGGATTTTATAGAAATCTACAATTTTTTATGTCCTGTTTTTTAAAATTATCTAATTTTTTTATACTTTTAAAAAAGAATAATGCAATAGTTCTTTTATATAAAATTGTAACTGTATTTGTATTATTGTATTCGCACTATTTATTACGTTATTGTAATTATACCTTTAATTAAATATATGTACTTTTGTGATAACGTATTTTCTTTATTTTTATAATAATAAATTATGACTACAAAAACCCTACATGCTTCACCCTTTTAAAATTCCCGCCATAGCCGATATGGTAGCTTTCTATGTAGAATTTTCCATCTACTCTCTCACTCTTCAATGTAGCTTGGTGGGACAGTTGGTGAGATGGCGCTGATGTCAAATTAAGAAATCGAGCTTCTTATCTATAATCGTCATCGAGGTTTATGATTTCGACAAGACGTTAGACAAACAACGCGGCAACACTGCATTTGTCATGCGAATATAGATCTTATTAACCATGTGACAGTTGGTTACTTTAACCTAAGCGAACTAATAAAAGAAAATTGTGTTGAATGCTGAGAAAGAAAAGTAAAATATACAAGTGCAATCCAGATGTTCAGTGAATATAGAAAACCCTTAGTAGGTAGACAATAATTTGTATGTATTGTAAGAGCAATGAGAGTGAGCCTAACAAGTGTTAAGCAGATGTCCGGTGAAGATGGAAAAAACCCTTAGCAGGTAGAGTAATAAAATAAAAATTAACACTGGTTTAAGAAACATTTTAAGGTCAGTTTGGTGTAATAGTTGACAGAGAGTGAATGCGTACATATTTTTGTTAAAAATGGCTTTTGTACTGAGTTCTCCATCTAACAAAAGAAAAACTTCTCCTGACCAACTAAATTATTTAGTTGAATTTATAGGAAGTAACCCTATCATGTTGCATGGAAAATCAAAACCAACGGAGCTGGGAACCATTTGATTGAAAAGTTGTGGGACGAAGCAACGGCGGGGCTGAATTCCAGTGGTTCGGGACCAACAAAAAGCAAGAGTCAGTGGAAAAAGGTAAAATGTTGTGCTGTTGATGTGATTCAGTTTTTTTTAGCAAATTGTAACTACTTTGCAGGTGTTCATTGACTGGAAATGCCACACCCGTAAAAAAGCGCGGGAGATTGTCAAAGAAACAGTCAAAACGGGTGGAGGCGAAGATAAAACGAAACCAAAGGCATTAACATCAACGGAAGAGAAGTTAATGTCTTTGGTTTCATGAATAAGTGTATATGGAGCGGACGTTGCGGAAGTAGGACTGGAGACAGAGGAAGACTCTGCTGTTGAGGACAATTCTGGTTTTGCAACAGTTCCGGAAGAGCTGGGAGAGACTTTCACAGGGAATAAACGTCCTGGGGAAAGTTTACTTGCCAGTTAAGTGAAAAAGAAACCAAATGGTTTGTACATATTATTTTAATAAAATTGAAAATTAAATGTTCTTTATATGATTAAGTTACATTATTAATAATATGCATCATTTAAAAAAGTTTAATACACTTGCAGATAAATGCAACAATCTCCAAAAGGCTGCAGAAGCATATGCAGCAGGACAGCGGCACACTGCTGAAATACTAACTAAATTGTTAGAAACGCCACGTTCTTATTCAGCCGAATTAAAAGAAAGGGAATTGAACCTGAAAGACAAAGAATTAGATATTAGGCTCCTTGAGGCCCAAAACAAGCAAAAAGAATTGGAGCTGTTGGAAAGACAGTTAGGCCAGGCGCCCACTCGGCCACCGGTGGTCGCCACTAGACGCGACCACACGCTGCGGACGGTGTTTTGCATGCAATTCAAATGGCGTCGTCGCACACTCGGCGACAGCAGTCACCCGTTCGAGCCACGCGCTGCGAGAGAAGCTCGTTCTCGCTACTTGTCGCTGACGCCGGCCACTGATTCTCCGGCGCACACGTGGCCACTTTTCCGGGCCACAATTTTAACTGGAACGGACTGGGAGAATTCGGACATGGCGTTTTTATTAAAATTATATTTTTTTGACAATTGTAAATTTAAAACATACATTCCTTTTTTATTTATATTTTAAATCTATGTAGGTACTTAGAAGGAAAGTGAAATGTTGAAATTTTTGTCATTGTCTTTGAATTTCTTTATTAGACAGTCAATATTGTGAATCACTTGATTGCATGAATTGTGGATAGATACCAAAATATTGGTTAATTAATATAAATTCACGTCTCCTGCGTCGTCTTCGTATTACAAGGAGCGTAGCAAGTGCTTCCATGTTGAACTTTTATAATGCAACTAAATTTTTTTAACATCGGACCTGATTAATAAATTAGGAGAAAAGTAGCGACCACTGGCGTTTTACAATAGCGTCTAGTGGCGACCACCGGTGGCGACGGCTAGTGGTCGATGTCAGCCACCGGTGGTCGCGTCTAGTGGCGACCACCGGTGGTTGACATCGACCACTAGCCGTCGCCACCAGACGCTGTTGTAAAACGCCAGTGGTCGCTACTTTTCTCCTAATTTATTAATCAGGTCCGGCGTTAAAAAAATTTAGTTGCATTATAAAAGTTCAACATGGAAGCACTTGCTACGCTCCTTGTAATACGAAGACGACGCAGGAGACGTGAATTTATATTAATTAACCAATATTTTGGTACATATCCACAATTCATGCAATCAAGTGATTCACAATATTGACTGTCTAAAGAAATTCAAAGACAATGACAAAAATTTCAACATTTCACTTTCCTTCTAAGTACCTACATACATTTAAAATATAAATAAAAAAGGAATGTATGTTTTAAATTTACAATTGACAAAAAAAAAACATAATTTTAATAAAAACGTCATGTCCGAATTCTCCCAGTCCGTCCCAGTTAAAATAGTGGCCCGGAAAAGTGGCCAAGTGTGCGCCGGAGAATCAGTAGCCGGCGTCAGCGACAAGTAGCGAGAACGAGCTTCTCTCGCAGCGCGTGGCTCGAACGGGCGACTGCTGTCGCCGAGTGTGCGACGACGCCATTTGAATTGCATGCAAAACACCGTCCGCAGCGTGTGGTCGCGTCTAGTGGCGACCACCGGTGGCCGAGTGGGCGCCTGGCCTTAGTGCTACAAGAAAAAGAGTTCAATGTGTAGTTATGTATATAGATGAGAAATAATAGTAAGTGAAATGTATAGGTAGTTATATAGATTAGACTTAAGGTAAAAATAAAAACTGAAATGTATAGATAGTTATATAGATTAGTATTAAGGTAGAAATAAGAAGTGAAATATAATGTTAGTTATATTGGTTAGAAGTAAGATAGAAATAAAAACGTATTAGTAGATAGTTGTATATTTTGGTTGTATATGATATAATATATATAATTGTTTAGGTTTACTGTAAATATTTTATTTTTTAAGTAAAATAGTTTCTAATTACTTGGGCTCTTACTCTTCTTCCAACTGTAAGTAAATTTCCGTTTCCTTGCGCTAAAATTAAATTGCATTAGTTATTCTGTGATTATTATTGCCCGGCTGCATATCGTCAATACGATACGATGCATTATCAAAATATTGTGCAAAACACAACAGGCATGTATTATTTTGGCCAGGATTTCTAATACGATCAACCGTTTTTCCACCGATTTCGTAACGAATTTCATCGAAAAGATGGGCAATCCCATTGTTTACAAATTTAGCAGTTGCTGATGCTCTACCATCGGTTTTTACCAATTTTCCTTCAACGTATAGAATACTATCCCACGGCAAAGTGTACACGTCTTCATTTTCAATAGGAATGCGAATTTCATCACTGTTTTTAAAGGTTGTATTCGTATACGGTTGATGTGTGTGACGTTCCGCATTAGTTATAGATGAATCAAACAGCGCACGCTCCGTAACATTCAAAATTTCAGAATGCATGATTTCAGCTTAGCTTTCGTTTAACTCGGTATCCTAAACTTTCCAAAAAGCGAGCGTTTGAAGGTGTTAACCGTTTCAATTCTCCCTTAGTACTGGCGAATCGAGATAATGCGGGTTTCCTTTAAATCACCCTACGCTTGCTAAAATTTCTATAACGGCAGACCATTATGTTTTTACTGGAGACGTTTTAGATGAAGTCTTACTGTTACGGCCTCTCCACGAAAATTAATAAGTTCACCGTCCTGATCAACTATTTTAATGACTATAGAGTCAATAATTCTTGTATTTATAGGCAAGTAAATAACATTGGTTGGATTTTCGACTATTTTATAGCCTGGCGGAACGTTTGGGAAAAGTTGATGAATAAAATGAGCTTCTTCATTGTTTCTATATGAACCAGAAACAAGGTTGCAATGAATGCATATTGCGTTTACTTTAAAAATATTGGTCCACTGAAATTTTTAAGGTTTCCAAAATTAAATTTTCCAATCCATTAGTGTATTATCTACAAGACTTAGCAGGTAACGAGATAAAAGGAGGATTTTACGATAAGGAGCTACAAACAGTGAAACATCCAAATGTTTATTTAGTAGAAAAGGTATTGCGCAGAAAAGGTGATAAGGTTTATGTTAAATGGCTTGGATTTGATAAAAGCCATAATAGTTGGATTTCGAAAACAGATGTTATTTTGTAAATAATAATGATTTTTTAATAAAAATACGCATTTACATTAAAGGGTTTTATTTATTTCTGTAGTCACATCTCATTTTACCATAGTTTAAAGAGGGGAACATTCCTCTCAAAATCTTAATTCTACTATAAATACGTTTAAGATAATTTAAATCATTTATTTCAACACCATCAGTGAAATCAGTATTTGATAGATAAAGTCTGCCGAATATATAAGAGCTCAGCATCTTCATCCAGTTTATCCAACTTTTGATGAAACATTTGCAGTGAGTTCAGGTACTGCGGATAACTCACCCTTGATAAATTCTATATCTGCAGCCTTTCCAACAAACCCCTTTATGCGAATGAATGCTACTTGAGATTGTTGACGGAGTTCTTTGTTAACTTCTTCTACTTGCGAATCAGTAAGCGCATCAGCATACCGGCGAGGAAGGAACACGACGAAGTCTTTTAAATCTGTTAAAAGTCGCGGCCCCCACTTAGTGTGCACAATTTTCACACGCTGAACCGGATACTTTTCTCCAATGTTTAAAGATTTTATTGAACGCGTTTCTTTTTCCTCAAAACCGATACCGATTTGGTTGAATGCATACTTCCTATTTTAAGTAATAATTCAAAATGATTCCAAAATTTTCAAAAAAAATAGGAAGTATCCATATGGATCGAAAGAGGATTAAAAAAGGAATCGATTGAAAAAATAAAAAATAGTAGGTGCCTTTTGAAAAAACGAAGTAATTCGTGTTTGAAGTTTTTCAATTGTAGAATTTTATTTTTAACGCCCTGTATAAATTATTTAATTCAATTTTGTCAAGGCGTTAGCACTAATATTCAGCTATTACTAGTAAAAATTTCAACACTCTTAGTCTTATTTTCTGGAAGTTATGATTTTTTATAATTTGGGTTGCGGTAGCGATTTTTTTTCTATAAATTAAATTAACTCAGAAACCGATCGTCATAGGTGTACAAGTTGATTGTCAAACTTACCTTAGAATTACACGTTTTACTCGAATTCAGCGTAAAAAATATACCATTCCGTTTAAAATAACAAATTTGGTATCGACTTCCGGTATAACCGGATGTAAATCGAACCTGAAAATATTTTTTAAAGAAGCGGCATAAACAATAACCAAATGAGCCCAAGTTTCAGAATTGAATTCCTTCTACTAATTCATATACTTCTAATAGCCCATCAACTTGAAAAACCCTGTATATGAAACGTTTTTACTACTTGAATTTATAGTAACAAACATTGTTGCATCCTGTAAACATGGTAAGCTCTTATTGCATTGTGGTGAAAATTTACAAAAAGGATACTCTTGTAAAGTACAAAACAATTGAAGCTAAAGAGTTTAAACAAATCTGTGAAAAGTTTAACGTGTTTGAGTGCGACCGTATTGAAATCTGCGGCTATTATTTCAACCCCGATATTGACTGCTCTGATAGCAGCGATTATGAAGCCGAAGAAGTATTGATTTAACCAAATGGATCCTATCTCATACGAGTGTTACAAAAGTGAGACTGATATTTTGAGAAAGCATCTGAAGAATGTGCTCCACAACAGTTACGAAGAGGATGCGAAACATGTATTTATGCGTTTGGGATTTCAAGTACCGTTCGAAGCATTTACTTGGATAACTGAAGGAGTAGACCCACCTCTGCCTTTGCTCAGTTTGCTTTTTCACAGACAGCTATTATGTTATGACTTTATATCAAAACTTCTCTAATAAGCAGCTAAAAAACAATATTTGACTGTTTTTGATGTTATGAGTATCATTAGTGATACAAAAGAGGTTGTCTGCAGGAACGATGTATTCTTTGTTCAAGAGCTTTTGACAAACAACAACATAACAAGTTGTGATCAATTTCTTTTCAGAAATGCTGCAAACAACTACAAGAATATGAAATGCTGCTTAGAAGATATTATATTGGAAACATCTTATTACGCTCAACCCCATATATTATCAGATGTTATACATCTAATGAAAATATACAATTTAGTCTATATCTACAACCCGCTTCAACCTGGAAAACAGAAGGCAGTTTATCAGTGGATTCTTGGAAATATATCCAAAGCTCGAAGGGGAGAGCGAGTAGGATGGCGAGCAGGGCCTGATTCCGCAAAGTGATCATCCACCAAAGTTGAAGACTACACGCACACTTTGAAATTACTAACACTCTTTAATGTAATGTTGTATTTATTAAAGAAATAAAACAGCTCGGTAAAAATTGAAAACGTGTTTTATTTAAATTTTATTAGCAACACCAGCGTCTGCAAATAATATACATCAAATAAACCATAATTGACATAAATATGCATAGAAATACCGCCAAACTTATGCACGATACAACTTGAAGGAATAGCAATGAATCCCATACGTATCCTGGAGTGATAGTGTTCTTTTCCAATGTTCCAGTTGCTGATATCCATTGGCTGTCAATATATTCCAAATTTCTATCATTTGTTATAGAATATCTTAGTTTCACCGAACTCATTTGACGTGTTATGTTTAAAACAAATACGTTGCTGTTGTATTGAAATTAAACGAACCCACTCTTTCGGCCACTCACATAAACCCTTAAACTCATTTTGAAACTTAACACAGGCGTAGGCTATATCACCATTACTATTTTCCGGTCGTGAAATATATAACGTATTATTGAATAAGTAAGATAAAACTATTATAGCTCTTTTGATGTGCATGGTTATATTCTCAAGTACAATCTTCAAGTATACTGATTTTTAAACATATCAGCTCCTTTTTATATTCAATGCAGCATTTTCTACATCACCCCCTCTCTGTTCAGAAATCAAACTCGCTTTCAGTTTAGCATCCATTTAATAATTATGAAAAAACACACAATAAAGTTTTGTAACTTAAACGTGTGTGTTTTTTTCATTATTATGGAGTTACAAGAAATTAAAGCCTCGTCGATTCAATTCATTTAATAATTAGTATTTCTTCTTTTAAGCAGATTTAACATTTTTTAATTTTCATTTTATAATTTGTTTACAGTGGAAACAAGTAAATATCAACATACTTGTAGTACTAAATATAAATATTAACAATAATGAAAGAAGTAAAATATATAATGTAAGAAATAAATACAACTTAAAACATTTCATAAGTTGACATCAGTTAATAAAAAATAAATCTCATCTAAATATTCTTCAGAAATATTATTACTTACAAAAAGATTATTTAACTGACAACACAGGCTCTAGTAAGAAGGTATATCACCGCTAAATACACTATCACCCTCCAACACACTTTACTGTCTAGAGCTGACCATCGTACTTTAAAACCCTCGTCTAAACCTCCTTCCCAAGTTCATTAAAAAAAAAGATTATTTAACTGACAACCGGCCTAGTGAAGGTAAAACCCCGCTAAATTAAACTCCCCCCCAAAATTTACGTCAGATGACCAGCGTAAATTTATTCTGGGTCGAAACCTGCTCCTCCCAACTTTAAATTCAAAACATCAGCACCTGGTGTATGATCTAATAACCGGCCAATGAACCTAAAACGCGAAAAGTTCAATACCCCAATTACGGTCATTGAAAATAAAAAAGTTTATTCTGGGTTTAAATCCCAACCGCCTCCTCGGTATTCAACGTTAATTTAAAATTAGCACCTGGTGTTACCTAATAACCGGCCAATGAACCTAAAACGCGAAAAGTTTAATACCCCAATTACGGTCATTTACATCAAGTTTGAACATCGTTTTAAGGTCAACGACCTCCCCCTTTTCCCAACTTATAAAACATTTGAAGGGTTTGTAAAAACTTTTTAACCGGAATGTTCCTAAAACGCGATATAGTTAAATAGCCCCATTTAAACGGTCATTTACATAAGTTTGTTCAAGTGAACGTATACATGTTGATAGTCTGTTAGCGTTATGTCAAACGTGGTTTAAGTGAACGAACACATGTTGATAGTCTGTTCACGTTATGTCAAACGTAGTTCAGGTGAACGTATACATGTTGATAGTAACACTATGTCAAACGTGGTTCAAGTGAACGTATACATGTTGATAGTCTGTTAACGTTATGTCGAACGTGGTTCAAGTAAACGTATACATGTTGACAGTCTATTAACGTTATGGCAAACTTGGTTCAAGTGAACGTATACATGTTGATAGTCTGTGAACGTTATGTTAAACGTGGTTCAAGTGGATGTATTAATGTTTATAGTCTGTTAACGTTATGTCAAACGTGGTTCAAGTGAACGTATACATGTTTATAGTCTGTTAACGTTATTTCAAACGTGATAAAAGTGAACGTATACATGTTGATAGTCTGTTAACGTTTTGTCAAACGTGGTTCAAGTAAACGTGTACATGTTGATAGTCTGTAAACGTTATGTCAAATGGGCTTCAAGTATACGTATACATGTTGATTGTCTGTTAACGTTAAGCCATACGTGGTTCAAGTGAACGTATACATGTTGATAGTCTGTTAACGTTATGTCAAACGTGGTTTAGTGAACGAACACATGTTGATAGTCTGTAAACGTTATGTCAAACGTAGTTCAGGTGAACGTATACATGTTGTTTATTAACGTATTGTCAAACGTGGTTCAAGTGAATGTATACATGTTGATAGTCTGTTAACGTTATGTCGAACGTGGTTCAAGTGAACGTATACATGTTGATAGTCTGTTAACGTTATGTCAAACGTGGTTCAACTGAACGTATTTATGTTGATAGTCTTTTAAAGTTATGTCCAACCTGGTTCAAGTGAACGTATACATGTTGATAGTCTGTTAACGTTATGTCAAAGGGGGATCAAGAAAATTTATACCTGTTGATAGTCTGTTAACGTTATGTCAAACGTGGTTCAAGTGAACGTATATGTGTTGATAGTCTGTTAACATTCTGTCCAAGGGGGTTTAAGTGAACATATGTTATGTCTATTATTATTATCTGTAATTGAACGCATCTTCACATTTCCCATGGTAACTTTGCAATTAGACGCTTCTTTATAATGCTTGCAAATTCTTTCATGTTTTCTCATGCTAAATGTGCTTACTGGACAATAATATCATACCAACTGTATTTTTATTAATCGATTTTTATCTTTTCTAGCTTCAGACTAGGCCTGGTTAAGATCTATTTTAACCTTGTATATTATTTTAATAAAGTGTGTTTTTTTAAAAAACCATTTCATTTAAAAAGGAACATAACAAATTGGCGCAGTCAGTAGGATTGTCTCGCAGTCGTTTAAGAAGGCAATCCCAATATAAATTTCCGAAATAACGGGAAGTGAGAGAAAAAAAAAAATAATAATAATAAACAAATAAACTTTTCTTAACGAAAAAGTCTTGTGAAGTGGCAGAGCATTGTGCGGTCTGTTAATAACAAACTTTTTGGACAATCCAGTTTTGTTTCGCCTTCAAGACGTGACGAAATCGACGAAGGGAGTAACCAAAAATTGCTATTCCACCTGGACGCCCAGCCGTATATCTATGATTTTGCAACTGTTCTTCTGGAGCATCTTGGCATCAAGGTTGGTGATCCTTTTTATACTATCCTAGTATTCCTAGCAAATATTTGCGCTGAATTAATCAGGGTTACCTCCAACTTTCAACAAAGGTATATTATTTGAATTTCTTTTCTTTTACAATTAAATCATTATGAGTCAAGAGGGAGAAAGTCATTTTAACACTTTCTCACGACGAGAACTGACTGATTTAATACCAACTTTTGATGGAGATAATATTCCTCTCCATCAATTCACAGAAAATGTTGATTTTATTTTTAGGAATTGCGAACCGTTAGATACTCCTTATTTTGTAAGGCTCGTCCTTACAAAACTTACGGGTAGAGCTGGTAAAATAGTTCTTTCCAAACGTGTTCACGATTGGACTGATATCAAGAGACATCTTGAAAATAATTTTGGTCTTGAAAAATCAACGGAAGGTTTAGTTGGCGATTTATTTCGTTATCGTCCTAAAAGCAATTCCAATGTAAAAGATATTTATAATAAAATATCTCTAATACGAGATAATTTGGTTGTTTCCGCGACTAACGAATTAGAAACAGATGTCGAAGCTGACGTTGTTGCTGATTTCATTAATAAACTTGCAAAAACAGTGTTTTTAATTAATATAAATAGTGATTTGGAAATAGCCGTTTTGCCATCCAAGCCTACAACCTTGGAAAAAGCTTTCGTTTTGGCTAACGAATTAGAAAAACAATTAAAAGAAAGGCAAGAACGACAAAAATTTAACGAATTTAAAACCAAAACCAAACTTGAAAAAAATCAGTTTAAATACCAGTCAAATGACAATGATCTCGCACCTTAACGTCATCGTCCAGAAACGGTTCTTCACAAATATTACAAGAGATAGCCTCGGAGAAGAGACGTATCTCTTCATCTGACAGGGGTATCATGGGAGCTATGATCTTCAAATATCGGTGATAAATATCGTAAACGTCTTCATCCAAAGTTTTAACAAATTGATTAGCGCAATCGGGTCCCCGATACGATCTGAATTTGGAGAGGGAATCATCGAATGAACACTTTATCAAGTAAGCAAATGAATGGGGCTGATGTTTGTTGGTAGATGTGGTAGATGTTTTGTTAGGATCAGGAAAGCATGTATGAATAGGTTGTAATACGGTTTCAAAATCGGCGTATACAACAAAGGGTACTTTGATACGTTTTTGATAATTTTCAAATTTCAAAACATGATTAGGGACCAACCTACCCATCTAATCCATTTTACAATCACCGGTAGGAAGGCTGCTGTACACATGGTTGCAGTCGTAGTGTTGGTGACGATGAAGGTGGGCTACGGTGGAGAAATACTGTAAGCAACCGTCACATATGAATTTTTGATGTCTTGTTTTGGAAAGTTGTTGAGAAAGTAAACGAGACATATTCTTAATCCAACAGTAATGATTATTTCCATGATTATCGTCGAGCAACAGCAGATTGAAGTGTAGTCTTTGCTTGATGGGTGAATAGTAAAGGGGACCAACTATTTCCCAGATCCACTTTCCATCTTTCAAAACGGATTCGGTTCCGTAGACATTCACAGAGCAATGGTTTTTCGCTTCAAATTTAGGAATATCAGTTAATTTCATGGGAAATTGAATGCCCTCATAGTCCAAAGTGCGCGAATAGTGTGGGTAGGAAGTAGTTCTGTCCGAGTTTGCTTGTGTGGGGAACATAGCTGACGTTATTGCCCACGCAAAGCAGGCTTGCTCATCGTTTTTCACATTCACAACCGCCTTCTTCAGTAGAATTTGTCTGGATAAAGGGATGTAAGAAGACGCTCTCAGCGGATTGTACTTGTTAAAGTTGATTTCGAGGAAAAGAACCCTTTCTAAACTCCATCCTGTAGAAAAAAGTAATGTAATGGAAGATGATGGAAAAGGAAACATTTTGTTAAAATAATTATATACCTGACTCTCGTTCTTGAAACTCTGATGCTTTGGTGTTAAGAATATCGAAGAAATGTTGTAGAAGATTGGAAAGATCGATCGATCGCGTCACAACTTTATTATCAGTGTTGAAAGATTTAATTTCAATCAACTGTTTAGTTTCGTGCACATAACGTCCGAAAACTTCGAAATTTATTTTAAACGCGTCGTGGAGGTGGATCTGATTACGTATTACGCGCAAACATTTGTCAAGAATATCACTGAAAAAGTCGGTATACGAAAGATGGTATTTCGTAGACGTGATACGAAACGATGCAATTCTGTTGGTGAAAGCAGAGGTAAGGAAACTGATTCCCTCCTCTAGAGGTGAGCAACACTTTTTCTTATGTTGTATGGTGCGTAGGTGACCGTTGTAGGAAGATTGAGGAACATACATTTTACAGGTTTCACACCACCGGTCAGAAGAGGTAGAAGGTGTAACAACCTTCAGTTTTTTAATCGGTACAGACGTCTTAGGATCGCTCTGTACCCGTTTACGACACGAAGTTCTTCGATGTCTGTTTAAATTGTCAGATCGCGTAAAGGGTTTATCACAGTCCGGACAACGAATCATATCGGTTATTAGGTGTAGAGATATCTCAACAAAAACTGAGGATTACCGTATGCGTAGTAGACTTAAAAGTGTATGGAAATTGGGAGGAGTGGGAAAAATGGAAACGGTGAGGGTATTAAGAGAGGGGTTGAAGATATTTAAAAGAGCATTATGGAGGAAACGATTGATAAGTTCAGAAGTCCTAGTAGAGAGAGGTATAAAGAGTATATACAGAGAAAACGATTAAGTAAAATGGCTGAACAGATACAAGGTGTTCAAGGTGATTTACCATTGGATAATCTGAATGATTCTGACCTGTCAGCGGTGTTGGACGAGTTCTTCAACAATGAGAAATCGATGACAACAGCAGTAGATGGAGGAAATGTAGTCAGCGAAACAGCGATGTGGCGAGTACATCGCGAACGATATCAGGAGGTGGTAAAGGTATAGTCATGAAGCCGAAGAAGCGGATATATAATAGGAAGATGTTGGGTGGGGCGTTTGAATACCCGAAGTTGGTGGAACAAGTAGGAGAAGCGACGAAGGCTATACACCGCGAAAAACTGAAAAGAGAGGCTGAAATGATGGACAAGGAAATGAAGAAGGCTTCTTTGATAGAACAAATTCAGAAGAAAGAGAAGGAGGTGGAGGACATGAAAAGAACTTTAGAAAACTATAATATATGGATTATGGAAAATCGAAAGCGTGTGGAAGAGATGGAAAATAAAATGGTTGACTTACATACACATATTAATGAAAAATTTAAGTTTTAATGTAAAAAGGATAATAAAATAAAATTTGTATTATAAAGTGATTTTTCTTTTAATAATTTGTTATAAAAGATGGTAGTGTTGTATTAAAAAAGAATATCTACACAAGTTTTAGTAGGGGAGTAATGAAAGATATACTTTTACAAAAAAATTGATACATCTTACATGAGGTAGGAGCATGTTACAAAGAGTTATGTTATAGTTGTAGTGAATCTTTTGGAAGCGAAGAAGTCTTCTGCTGAATGATGGGAAGGTGTGGATATTTATAGGAGTTTAAAGGAGTGGGGTGTGAGTGGAGCGAAAAGTTTTGGAGGAGGAAAAAAAGATGAGAGTGAGGTGAAGCGAGAATCGTTGGAGTAGTTAATATAGAACGAATATTAAGTTATACAAGGAGCAGTGGTGTAAGCAGCATGGGATTCGTTTGTAGAAAATCATGGTTCGAGAACCGTTCGTTATCAGATCAGAATTGATTAGTGGTAGAGGAGTCGATAGACTACCTATATTATATTGCACAGACTTCGGTGTAGATATATGTGAGGATGAGTGGGCACAATCATGGCGATCAGGTTTGAATATTCCTAACAATTACAGACGGTTTCTACCTGTGAGCGGTGAGAGATGTAATAACAGTGAGAGACAAAAAGTTAATGGTTATTTTCAACATAAGTATAGTTTGGAGAGTATTACCTCACTGGAGCATATTCTAAGACATAGTGTGTGTGAAAACATTAATGAATATACATGCATCGCAGGAAGAGTATTGTTAAACGTACATGAAAATACAACGCTGCTGTTGTGTAACAGTTGTTACATGGAAGACGATGTTGGGGAGGAAGTTTGTAAATGTGTGGATGTAGTGTACGTTTTCATATTACACCTGCACGGGAGACACCATCATCATTGTTACGAATGCGGAAGACCACTAACAACAGGAGATATGTGTGATGAAAGTATACTACAGCCAGGCTTTAAAGGAGAGTCATTAACAAACATAAAATTACAGCTTACAGAATTATTGTTAGGTTGCGGTAAAAGTAATGAACGTTGTGTTAGGTCTTCTCGAAATTATTATGTATGAGGTTGTTTATTAAAATACGTTACCGCTTCCCATCCTATCCATCCGATGGAGGTGTTGTTTCAAGTGGTGATGGAAGTCTGATGGATGTTGCAACATATCTATAGCATACTTTAAAGAAGTTAATTTTGTATGAGATCACTGTGTTATGGATTTGTTTAAAAATAAAAAAAAAAAAGGATGTACTTATAAAAAGTTTATTAACCTTATAATTACATTTATTACTACTTACATAATTTATTCTAAGCTTATAATAAAAAATACATAAATCTTAAAACTAGTTAAAATAAAAAATACACCAATCTTAAAATGTAGTTAAAAATATTTGTCACTCCTCCAATTTGAAGGAGTTTTCCATCAGTAGAGAACCGTAAATGTAATATTGAATGGAACCGGTCCCCATCCATTTATTTTGTCGAAGGTACTGTTGGAAGTATTGGCAGAATTCAGTGGGACGCTTCCGGTCCTTTATGGTTATAATTGTCACCTCGCCTTCGATGGTTGAGAACTGCTTTTTAATTAGCAGATTGTATGTTCTGCTGCAGACGGTAGCTGGTTCTCCCGTTAAAATAATGAAATAATACATATTTGGAGTGTGTTTGTAGTTATAGTACCTATAGTATCTTACTGAAGTGAAGAAGTCTTCTGTTGAATGAAGGGAAGGTTTGGTTATTTATAGGAGTTGAAAGAAGTGGGGTGTGAGTGGAGCGAAAAGAATTTGGAGGAGGAGGTGATGAACTTACAAACATAAAATGACAGCTTGCAAAATTATTGATAGGTATGAACGTTGTGGTAGGTCTTCTCGAAATGATTGTACATGAGTTTGTTTATTCAAAAGTTAAAATAGAACGGTGTGGAAAGAAGAAACGTAATTGTTTGATGTGAACAGAGTAAGATGGAAGACATAAAGTATGAATTCAAATTTGTTTACGTAGAAGAACGGGCACGGGTTTAAGACGTATGCGTAAAGTAGATATGTGTGCGCGACATCAGTGTATTTTGGTTATAATAACAAAGTCGCTGACGTATGCATATAACAAAAATATAGGTGTTCACCGTGGACGACAGGTGATGTCAGTGTGTGTGATGAACTTGCAAACGTAAAATGACAGGTTGCAGAATTATTGTTTGGTTGTAGTAAAAGTGATTGGTATGAATGTTGTGGTAGGTCTTCTCGAAATGATTGTACATTAGTTTGTTTATTCAGAAGTTAAAGTAGAATGGAGTGGAAAGAAGAAACGTAGTTGTTCGATGTAGACAGAGTAAGATGGAAGACGTAAAGCGCGTGAATTCAAATTTGAATACATAGACATAGAAGAATGGGTACAGGTATATGTAAAATAGACATGTGTGTGTGTGATATCGACGAATGTCGATTACGATGATAAAGTTGTTGACGTATGCATTAAACAAAAGAACGCAGGTGTGTGTGTGTACGTATTAGTAAAAAAGGTAAGTGTTCAACGTCGAGCTAATGCTGCGTCTGCAAATTTACATTTGCTATGTAACGGGCACCTATTTCCCCTACGAACCAAAAAATAATTTCTCCAACTTAAATTACATTTCAAAATTTTTTACAACCAAACCTCTCCTCCTCTGAAAAGCTGTTATCCCCTCCCTACTTACCCTCGTGGTCCAATTTTGAAAAAGGGACTTTTCAATGCTTACTACAAAAATGAACAGTGCCAAAAATATTTTTACATTGGGTTTCAAGGGACATAGAAGCCTTTGGTTAAAAAGTTTCCATCTCATCATTGCTGGAATTCAGTTTTTTCATGTCAAATTTATGTCAATGTATTTTTAAATATTTTTTTAAAACCCCAATTTTAAAATTTTTGTGTACTTTGTTATTGAGGTTGTTAATAAATGCTAGGAAAATTTCTTTGTGTTGCGAATGTATAAATGTGTTATTCACCGTCTCCTTTCAACTATAATCCTTTCAATGTTGATGAACTTACACATGTAAAAAGAAGCTTACAGAATTATTAGGGAGGGATGAATCATTGTGCTTATTACCACCGAAACAAAATTAAAAATTTTGTGCAATAAATGGGTTTATGAATGTTAACCCTTATTAGCAACAAAAGTAAGTGGGGTTCAGTGGCGTTGGGAATTTGAAAACGAAAAAGACCCCGAGGTTAAGATGGAATGACGTAAAAGGTGATTTCAAAAATTTCAATTTTTTCAAAAGACATAAAAATGGGTTTTTAGGTATTTTTTCAAAATACAATGTTTTCTTGTGTGATATCGACAATAATCGATTACTCATATAAAAAAATTTTATTTATGCATAAAAACCAAAATTTTAATTGTAGGTTCTTTATAAATATTATAAAAAAGGCATTGTGGTTTTTTTTAAACGGGGGAGGGGGTTGCAGCGTCTGAAAATGGTATTTGGTCGGATTAACGCATAAGATTCTTCCTCTGTCTATTCCTGTTTTTGTTACTCCCCATTTTAATTACATTTTTAATCTTTTGTTACGGTTTTTTAAAAACCTTTTTTCCTCCTTGAAGAAGCTTTTCCGTACCCTAAACTTCAATTAATTTGAATCCATTTTTGAAAAAAACTTTTTGATAGCATTACTACAATAATTTAACAAATACCAAAACGTATTTTTATTTCCCCTTTAGGATTTCAATACTGCTTCCAAGCCTTTACATCGCTTTACAAAGATTTCCATTATTAATTTAATTTCTGGAATTTGGTTTTTTTTCAACGTCAAATTATTTTAAATAAAAATGATTTTGTTACAATCTTTCTTAAATAATGTTCCAACGTGATTTAAACTTTTTAAGTGTATTCGATGTATTGAGTGTTTTAACTGAAATGAAGAAAACGATGACTTTGTGCACGAATGATATATTTTTTTATTCAAGATCTCCTTTCAAACTATAATCCTTGCAATTTAGAAAAATTTCCCATAAGTAATATTAAGAAGAACTATAAAAATGTATTAGTATGTTTGGATGATATCATACTAGAAACTGCTTATTATGCACAACCGAAACTATTGTACTATATAATACAAATTATGAATGCCAATAAACTGGTTTATGAATTTGAACCATTGCATAATGGAAGACAGAAAGCAGTGTTTCAGTGGCTTGTTGGTAATTTAGAAAAAGCGAAAAAAAGACTGCCAGTAGGTTGGCAAGATGATGATGATGATGATGACAAAAGATTAGATTCTACAAAATTGCCATCAATTTATTCTAATGACTATAAAAATGTTTTCAATATTTTGCAAGAATTAATGTTATACTTTTTTGTATGCATAACAATAATAATAAAATACTCATATAAATAAGATTTTATTTATTATAAAATATCCTACAAATTTTTAATTTGTAATTCTTTATAAATATTATCAAATAGATAGCAGCATTGTGCGTTTTTCTCTGTAGAAGGCGGAGGCGGAGGCGGTTGCAGCGATGGCGGTGAAAATGGTAGTGGTGGTGGTGGTATTAATGCATAAGATTCTTTCTCGTTTCTATTTCCTGGTTTTTTTTCTCCCATTTTCAATTACTTTTCTTCTTTTTTTCGGTTCTTTAAAAATATCTCTTCTTTTCTGCACTTGTAACGCTAACGCTTTTCCTGTATGGTAAATTTCTTCATTATTACCATTAGAATCGCAGTTTTTTAGATAATTTAAAATTTTAGATAGCGGACAAGCTACAATATTGAACAAATCACTATCAAACACGTCAGTGCTTGTTTTCCATTTTTCTTCTAAATTTGCAATACTGCTGTGCCAATCCTCAGTCGCTTGCACAATATTTGCCAGTTGAATTAATTCAAATGCTGAAAGAACTTTGGTTTTATTTCCCGGTTTTAACTGTACAACTGCCATTTTAGGTTCTAAAGTAAAAACTAACGTATTTGTTTCGACAACTACTCCTTAAATAACTTTTTACCACTATTTCGTCCTTTTCTCCTTCTACTCCTCTTTTTCCCCTCCTCCTCCTCCTAGGCCTTAAGGTCATTAACATACAAATAAAACACATCTAGCCAAGTGTTTTACATTAGTATATTAAATGTCATTTTTTCATTAAAGTAGTTTACAAAAATAATTAACATAACCTAACTGTCCTTATCAGAAGTTTTTTAAAACTTGTACTCAAATTATCCTAAATCGACCTTCACCTGTCGACCATATCATGTTTGCACAGAAAACATTCTTACAATAGGATACACTTTTAATGGAACTGTTGGTTTAAACTCTAGCGAACCGGCTGTATTGAATTGTTTTAAAAAGGCTAAACTTAAATTAAAATACTTAAATAATTAAATGACATTGGTGTTTGTAATACATAAATCATTAAAACAACCTAACTTAAATTATTATTACAAGTAATTTTGTAGTGTCCCCACGCTAAAGTCTTGTACGTTTCTGGTAAATGGAAACGTTTATCGTCATCCGCAGACAAAGCTATTTTGTTAATGCATTGAGAATAAATTATATGTTTTAAAGACCTAAATACATTTTGTCGCTTCAGTACTATCTCGTTTTCATTTAATACATATTTAAAATCTTTTTCCGTTAATGACTTAATAACATTCTTTTTAACACCTTTAGCCTTTTTCATTACCAAACTTCCTTCTATATTTACTTCATACATTTTAGCTTTTAGCCCAACAAATTCCCAAATAATCTAAGCACAAACTTCGTCTTTCATAAGTGCTGGAATGGCTTTGTTTACCAAAGGAATTTCAAAAATATTATCGGTAGAATAATTTGAAGTATCAAATCTATGTAAATTATCCTTCATATCGTTATAAACATTATCCGTTTCTATGAAATACAACAAACTATCAGTATCTGTATACAAAAGTGATGCTTTAGAACCATATTTTTTTTTATAAAGTTATAGTGAAATTCGTACATTACAAATGAAGCAATTTCCAGTACTGCAAAGCCAGCGTAAATTGGTTTATCATAATAGATTTGAGACTTTAACAATTGTACTGCTGCAAAATTTTCATCAAAAATTGATAAACTGTGAAAATTCGGTTTCGAAACTAATTTTTCAACTCCTTTTTTATGACCCAAATTTTCCCATGAATTGACTAAATGAACGTTGACCCTTTTTTTTCGATACACTTTCCATAGTTTGCATTATTTATTAATTTGTACATATCTTTTTCAAATGCGTTTGCAGCACTTTGTCTTAGGCGAGTATTAAAATCGATAGATGGTTTCATCCAAGCACATTGCTTGAACGTAAGGATTCTATGAATTTTCAATAACTCTAAACCATTTTTAATACATTGCTTAAGTGTTTTGATATGAATAACATAATTTTGCTTATCGAAAAAGGTTTGCAATAATTTTTTACATTTTGAATTTGGAGGTTCCATTTTTTCAATGCACATTGGAAAATCATTGTGAGAATCATGCAAATGTTTTGGATAATAAATATCGTCTTCAAAAACATATCCTTGATCATCAGAATCATTATATTCATTCAGCTTAAATGAATCGATTTCATTTTGTGAAAGCCATCGAAATCCTGATATAGGTAGTTTTTCCGAAAGCGCATATCCATTTAAATTATTCGCATCCCAATACATTATGAAAGATGTTGCATGTGAATTATTGTACTTAGACGGAATATATTTATTATTGGCTTGTGCGAAACGTTGAACCACTCCAGCATAACCGCCTCGGATATTTCGTTGGAAAAAGTGTATCATTGAACAATCAGTTAACAACTCCAACTGTACATTAGTAAATTTCAGCATTGCCTGCCATGACAAGCCGGGTAAACTATAAAAATGGGCTGGATCTAATTGGTACGTATTCAAACATAAATTTCGGAAATTTTCGAAAACATCACATAATAACATTACGTCTACTTTTAAATAAAGATCACTGTATTCACCTAAATTTTTACATGAAAATTTATGCCAAATATCGTTTGCTCTTTGATAGTCCTCATCAGAAATTGAAGTATCTTGCATTGTATCGTAAAAATCTATCTTTGAAGGTAAACAATCGTTATTTAATTTTTCCAGCGAATCTAAATAATTGTATGGGAAAACACCCTTTTGACGCATTAATCTAAATTCTTCATGATTTGGAAAAAATTTTCTTAATTCTATAATTTTTTCATCCGATAAATTTGCGGTGAGTGTCTCCAATTTTCGATTCATAAATCGATAAGAATCTACAAAACGTAAACTTATGTAAATGTTCTCATTATTTTTTCTATCAACTAAAATTTTCTTTGTAAATGAAATATACTTCTCTTTATTCATCGGAATGATATTCATTGGTTCTTCATCTTCGGCAAACTCACGTATAAAAAGGTGACAATCATAATTACTAAAATTATGAAAGAAAACCGGGATAAAGTTTACCGTTTTTACTTTTAAATTACAGGAATTATGACAGCAGCCTCTATAGTTGCCGCTGAGGAGACAGTGATCTTTAATTTTATCTGAACCTAAATCTCCATTGCATAAATAACAGTTTGTTGCCGATGCGAAATTTTGCAAATCCTCATCAGTTAATTCTTTTAGAGGGATGATATTTTTTAAGTATGTATGGTATATAAGTAAAGCTTCATTTTTTATCATATTACAGAAAACTTTTTCACAAATTTCTCCACGAAACGAATAAAATTTCGACAGTGAATCATCATAACAACATTTAACGTAAAAGGCAAAACTAAATGGCTTATGAATATGGGTAGATACTGTTTTAGTATCCATCGATTCTGAAGATTGAATTGGAACTAGCAAAGATTCAAAATCGGCATATATAACAAAAGGAACTTTAATTTGCTTTTCTATTTGTTTAAATTTTAAAATATTATTTCCAACTGAAGGTAAAATGGTTACACATTTCGCACAGTCCTGACGCATATGATTAGCTAAAAGCTTTTCACTACCAAAATATTGCAAGCAACCATCACAAATATATTTAGCAGTTTTTCTCTTACTTAACTGCTTTGAAATAAGACGACTTAAATTTTTTATATTGTCACATAGTGCTCGGATTTTTATAAAATTTATATTTCTTTTTTCCTTTATTTCGAGATATGTTTGTTGAAACTTTCGACACATAAAACCGGGTCACAAATTTGCATTTATTATTGTTATGCGATGCAACGCAAATACGGAAATCGCTACACGGAAATTCAACACATATTCACGACAAATGTAGGTCGTGACCGAGTTCTGAAATTTCGTGTGGGAATAGCGAGAAGAGCACCATGTGGGATCCTATAAAAAGTCAGGAAAATCTGTTGGAGGGGGTGGTTCAACCAAGTCCGCGGGAGCGTCTACACGCGTTAGGTGATCCGGAGGTCCAGAGTCCTGGTAGTTTACGGGAATCGCGGTAAGTGGCGTCCAGTTAAGCGCGAGCGATCCAGCACCGTGAAACTCCACCAGAGACGAGACCTTTAAAGGACAGGAGCCTCTACGGACGCCGCCCCGAAGGACGAACCCAGAGAGTAAGAGTTTTTAATTTTCCCCTTCTCAACAGTGGATCCTGACTCTGGGATATTTACGATAACATATATAGTTTAAGCTGATAAGTTTGTGTATGACGAGTATATAAATAGCCAATATACATGTGAAGTAGTTAAGATTAAACAGGTGTTTTCTTTGGGCCTCCTTTTGCTTGCCAAGCAACCCCCAACGAGCTACGTTACAATATAACAGTAATGTTGTTTATTTTCCTCTTCGAGGTATAATAAGTTAATATGGTTTAATTTTCTACATTGAGAAAAATAATATGGTCCTACAATTATTGTTTTTTCTTTTTGTTTTTCGAGACCAAAAACATTTATACTTATATTAGGATTCAATTTTTCAAACAACTTAATGTTAGATAAAATCATTGGAAAGGTCATACCTGTTAAATTTAGCTTTGAAAGATATTTCATATAACTTGATACTTGATTTACATGATATCTGGCGGGGTATAGAGCGGAAAGAACTGCCCAGACGAAACACATATTATCATCATTTTTAACGTTAATAACAGCCTTTTTGCGCTCAATGTCCAACGAAAGTTTTACATAGGTGGAACCTTTCAGTGGATTGTATTTCACCAAATTGACTTCCAAAAATAAAAGTTCCTGAAGGGTGTATCCACTATCACGTTCCTTAAAACAAACATAAGCATATTTATAGTATGATTATTATTAGACTAGACTAGTTTTGATTTACCTGAAATTCCTCAAGCTTTTTCTTTAGATTTGTAGTTAAATTTTCAATTATTTCATTAATGTTGACAGATTTATCTACAACTTGGTATGGTACCAGAAAAGATTTTACTTCCAAGATAGGTTCTCGATCTTCATCTGAATTTACTGCTGCAGGCTTCAGAAAACTTCCATAAAATTCGAAATTTACTTTCAGTATGGTAAAATCCTTAAGTGTTTTGGTTACAATGGTCATGATTTCATTCCGTATGTTATCAATGAAGTATTCTATTAATAAGTTACTATAATCGTTTATAGGTAGATTGGCAAATTTTGTATTAGGCATCAAACGATAGGAAATCACTTTTCGATCGAATGCTGACGATACCGTATGCACATTAGAACCAAGAGTAGCATCACGTTCCAAACATTTATTTTTATGGTTAATAGATTTAAGGTGTGCAGAATAATTTATGGATTGAAGTGTACATTTGCAAATATCACATGTTGTCAGCTTAATTCTTTTTGCTGGAGGTTCCATCATATTGTTGCTAGTACTCGGTAGCGAAACTAATTGTTCATTCAAATGTTGAAACCTATGTATTTATAGCAAGTTATTTTTTACTAACACGTAACACATATATACGGAAGAATACTTCTTATTAAAAAAACGAATGTAATTGTTCACTTAAATATTTAAAGCCATGTATAGTTCGTTGAATAATTTTACTAACACACTCACATATATAAAGAATACTGGACTAAATACTACCTACTTAACGAAAAATGACTTTAAAATGTCTTACTTAAGTTTCTCTATACTCTGCCCCATTTGATAGTTTTTTCACACCTTTGAAAATAAGGCCTGTGTCCGCGAATTCGCCAAATGTATCGTCAGGTATCATGTTTATCCATCGTTGAGGCAAAAAACACTCAAACTCTCCTAGGTCGACCTTCACCTGTCGACCAAATCTGGTTTGGACACTAAACACTCTTAGAATTGGATACACTTTACCAATTGTTAAGGATTTTAATGACACTGTTTGTTTAAATTCTAGAGAACCGGCTGCATTCAGTTGTTTTAGGAAATCCATAGTTAAATAATAATAAAATAAGACTTTAAAAATGCTAAACTTCAGTTGAAATACTTTGATTTCTAAATAAATGACTTTGGTGTTTGCAACGTTATTTATAACTCTTCTCCCTCTTCAACTAATATTTGCATTTAATGAAGGAAAACATATGCTATTGGTTAGGATAATGATGGTGGTGGTACTGATGGTGTTGGTAATAGTTTCTGCTGGTAGTGGAAAGTATATTCCGTACATTTACCTAACAGTTAATCGCGTTTGTCAACTCATCCCTATCAGAAATGGCTTTGATTCCAAAATTAGACAATTATTTTTTTGTAAAAGATAGACAATTAATGAACTGTAAAACTTATTTTTCCAAATTTAGTCCTTCTAATCATTATACTAATTGTTTTTTAAATAACATGTATCGTTCGAAGATTTATACTTTAAACGATATTCCTAATGAAAATTCATATAGAATTATTTTAACTTCAGATCAGAAACCTGTTTATTTAGTAAAAAGTTTAAGTGCATTGTGTTTGGAAGTAACTTTTAACAATTATTATAGACAAATTATGCGGGATGAGTTTACTATTCCGTTAACCGTGCGACGATTGGAAAAACATAAATTTCGTGTTGAAGTGTTAGGGCCTTGGCTAATGAAAATGCCGAAAAATCATTTGTTAACGTTTGAACTCCAATCGTTTCTAAAAAAAGAGTGCCGGCTACTTAACATTGATGACAGAGCAAAACTTTAAAATAATTATTGATAGTGACAATGCCACTTATTCGTCGTCTACATCATACGTATACTATGTATAATATTGTTGGTGAAGGGAGCATTGTCTACAGGTAAGCAAACGCAGATTATATACACCACTATGACATTTTCTCATGCATTTGCTTAATTAAAACTTCTTTCAATCTTGTATGCTACCAAGTATTGAAATATATTACCAGCCACTAACAACCTCGTATAGGTAGGTTATATATCTTTGTCATTATAACATTTTCTCATGCATTTGGTTAATTAATACTGGTTTCAATCTTGTATACTACTAAGTATCAGTCACTGGCATCCTGCTGTAAGTAGGTAATTAATCTTTTTAATTGAAATTGCATTTTATCATGTATTAAAGTATAAAGAAGCAATTAACATCCTGTTTTCTGCAGAACGGGTATCCCTCGTATACTTGAATAATAAAATAAATATAAATAAAAATTACTAACTCATATAAGTACAACAACTTTCGTATTTTACAGTCATATTCACCATGAACAACGAAACTGGTAAGTTTTGTGTGCGAACGAAAGACTTTTTATAGTGTGTGCTATTAATTTTATTTATTTTCAGAGAAACGTGCCATTATCTCGGTGGTAGCGGAATTAAACCTTCCGGAGTTGGAAGTTAATTACATTCATATTTACATTTCATAATTTATTTTTGTTATTTTTAAGGACATAGATAGATATATGGTGTTATGCCATAGTCCTCCTCCGGAAGCGATATATTTGGGGCTAATAAGTATGCCCACGGCTTGTCCGAGGCCATATTTTACAGTGGAAAGGCCTCCGGGATTTATTCCTTGGGCAACCATATAGTTGGGTATGTAGAAACATTATATATATAATATATACTTTTTCTATTTAACCCATTTAACTAGTTTAATTCTTTTTAGAATAATTATAATAAGTATGCCCACGGATTGTCCGAGGGCATATTTTATGGTGGAAAGGCCTCCGTGATTTATTCTTTGGGCAACCATATGGTTAGGTATGTAGAAACAATATATATACATATATATATTTTTTTATTTAACCCTTTTAACTAGTTCAATTCTTTTTAGAATAATTATAATAAATATGCCCACGTCTTGTCCGAGGGCATATATTATTTCATAATTGAAAGACTTCCTGGGTTTATTCCTTGGACAACCAGATGGTTAGGTATGTAGAACCATTTTATATATATATTTTTTTATTTAACTTTTTAACTTGTTTAATTCTTTTTAGAAAAACTGTCATGGAAACCTTGGCAAGAGGTCCCTGACGGGAAATTTGATAGGCGTAAACTTGACGTCAAAAATGTGAAACGGTCTTACCCAGTCTAACCTCAATTTATTGTTATTGTTTTGATAGTTGGATTGTTCTATCTTTGGATTATTTGGCTGCAGACTTCCAAATAATTGATTGATAGTTAAGGATAATAATATGCTATACATACAGGAATCGTTTTTAATGTCAAGATTTATTGTAAGAATTACTGTATGAAATAACATTTGTTTGTTTGTGTGGACCTCTATTTTGAATCACAAGTCAGATTTTCAATTTTCTTTTACCATTAGAAAGTCTATAATATGGTGAACAATAAACATAATTCCATTCGTGTACTTACATATTTTAATAAATCATTAGCATTGTTATTACTATATAAATACCTTCTTGGAAAAGAAAAGAATTTGAGCTGAATGAATAAATCTCACAACAATTGGTTTCCATCTAATAATGTTGTAATTTAACAGTGGTATTCATAACGAACCAATTACCTATAACAAAATAACTACCTATCTATCTACATATGTACGTCTACTTAATGAGGTAATTAGTTACCTGTTCCTTGCTATGTCGTCGTCGTCGTCATCGTCTCGTCCTCGTCCTCGTCGTCCTCATCGTCGGTCGTTGTCGTCATGTCGTTTTCAGACAGTGGCCCACGTGGTCCGACAACAACCATCATACACCTTTTGCGCTCTACAGGCTAACGTTAGAAAGAAACAGCATAAGACCAACGAACTTCACGTACTCCAACCACTTAAAAAAACACTCCCTCCTTCCCTCCTTCGTTCCTTCATTCCATGCTACTGCTACTACTACTACTCTACCTTTGTGTGTGTGTATGTATGTCGACGTACAAGACATGGAAAGGATAACGGTTCATGCTAGCAGTAGCATACAACTTTTCGCCAATAGGTGCAAGAAGAATAGATTTATATGACAAACTAACGCTAGACAGAAACAGCAATAGAAATAACAGTAATTGCTAGTACAAGCCCTCAACAATAACTACTTGTATACGTTCACTTGAACCACGTATGGCTTAACGTTAACAGACCATCAACATGTATACGTTCTCTTAAACCCCCTTTGGCATTACGTTAACAGACCATCAACATGTATACGTTCACTTTAACCACGTTTGACATAACGTTAAAAGACTATCAACATGTATACGTTCACTTGAACCACGTTCGAAATAACGTTAACTGACTATCAAAATGTATACGCTCTTGAACCACGTTCGACATAACGTTAACAGACCATCAACATGTATATGTTCACTTGAACCCCCTTGGACATAATGTTAACAGACTCTCAACACATATACGTTCACTTGAACCACGTTTGGCATAACGTTAACAGACTATCAACAAGTATAAATTTTCTTCATCCCCCTTTGACATAACGTTAACAGACTATCAACATGTACACGTTCACTTAAATCACGTTTGACATAACGTTAACAGACTATCAACATGTATACGTTCACTTGAACCACGTTTGACATAATGTTAACTATCAACGTGTATACGTTCACTTGAACTACGTTTGTCATAACGTTAACAGACTATCAACATGTATAAATTTTCTTCATCCCCCTTTGACATAACGTTAACAGACCATCAACATGTATACGTTCACTTTAACCAAGTTGGACATAACGTTAAATGACTATTAACATGAATACGTTCACTTGAACCACGTTCGACATAACGTTAACAGACTATCAATATGTATACGTTCACTTGAACCACGTTTGACATAATGTTAACTATCAACGTGTATACGTTCACCTGAACTACGTTTGACATAACGTGAACAGACTATCAACATGTGTTCGTTCACTTAAACCACGTTTGACTAACGCTAACAGGCTATCAACATGTATACTGTTACGAGTACTTGCCAATTAAGTTGGTGTGAGCATAATTAACGAACATCTTCCTTGAATACATAAGGAATATTCCCGGCTTTCCTGAAACATCTAGAAAACACCAGCAAAGATCAATTGGAAAACAATTGGATTACTAGACGGCTGTAGAATGCCCTAGAAAAAGGCTGAGAAGACTATAAAAGGCGGACGAGACACTCACACCGAGTTAGTTGACAATGAACAGCTGATGTTTGGAAGCGAAGCGATCGATAGGCGATACAGGCGAACAACAGGCGATAGAAGTCATAGTGTCTATGGTATACCGAGCGACAAGTAGTGTTTATAGTAGAAGCGAGCGGTACAAGAGACTTTCAGTGAAATAAATTGTGCGGACTTGTTCATAACTGTAGTGTAGTCAAATTAATTTTAGTAATTAAATAAATTCGTTGTTTTGTTTTGTTAATTGTGTTTTCTGTGACCGAACACGTCACAATACGTTCACTTGAACCACGTATGGCTTAACGTTAACAGACTATCAACATGTATACGTTCCCTTTAACCCCCTTTGACATTACGTTAACAGACTACCAACATGTGTTCGTTCACCTAAACCACGATTGACATAACGTTAACAGACTATCAACATGTATATGTTCACTTGCACAACGTTTGACTTAACGTAAACAGACCCTCAACATGTATACGTTCTCTTTTACCCCCTTTGACATTACGCTAACAGACTATCAACATGTATACGTTAACTTTTACCACGTATGACATAACCTTAACAGACTATAAACATGTATACGTTCTCTTGAACCATCTTTGACATAACGTTAACAGACTATCAACATGTACACGTTCACTTGAACCACGTTTGACATAATGTTTACAGACTATCAACATTTATACGATCACTTGAACCACATTTGAGATAACGTTAACAGACCATCAACATGTATACATTCACTTGATTCCCTTTGACATAACGCTAACAGGCTGTCAACATGTATAAGTTCACTTGCACAACGTTTGACTTAACGTTGACCGATCGTCAACATGTATACGTTTGACATAATGTTAACAGAGTATCAACAAGTATTCGTTCACTTGAGCAACCTTTGACATAACGTTAACAGACTTACACATGTATACGTTTACCTGAACCACGCTTGACATAACGGTAAAAGACAATCAACCTGTATACGTTCACTTGAACCACGTTTGACATAACGTTAACAGACTACAAACATGTATACATTCACTTGATCCCCTTTGACAGTACGCTAACAGGCTATCAACATGTATAAGTTCACTTGCACAACGTTTGACTTAACGTTAACCGACAGTCAACATGTATGCGTTTACTTGCACAACATTTGACTTAACGTTAACAGACCATCAACATGTATACGTTTTCTTTAACCCCCTTTGACATTACGCTAACAGACTATAAACATGTATACGTCCACTTGAACCACGTTTGACAATACGTTAACAGACTATCAACATATATACGTTCACTTGGACCACGTTTGACATAACGTTAGCAGACTATCAACATGTATACATACACTTGATCCCCTTTGACATAACGCTAACAGGCTGTCAACATGTATAAGTTCACTTGCACAACGTTTGACTTAACGTTAACCGACCATCAACATGTATGCGTTTACTTGAACCCCATTTGATATAACGTTACAGACTATCAACATGTATACGATCACTTGAACCACATTTGACATAATGTTAAAAGACTATCAACATGAATACGCTCATTTGAACACCCTTTGACATAACGTTAACAGACTATCAACATGTATACGTTCACTTGAACCACGTTTGACAACGTTAGCAGACTATCGACATGTATACGTTCACTTGAACCACGTTTGACATAAAGTTAACAGACTATGAACATGTATAAGTACTGTTGAACCCCCTTTTGCATAACGTTAAAAGACTATCAACATGTATACATATACTTGAAGCCCATTTGACATAACGTTTACAGACTATAAACATGTATACGTTCACTTGAACCACGTTTGGCAATACGTTAACAGACTATCAACATATATACGTTCACTTGAACCACGTTTGACATAACGTTAACAGACTATCAACTTGTATACGTTCACTTGAACATCGTTCGACTTAACGTTAACACAGCATCAACATGTATACGTTTACTTGAACCACGTTTGAGTTAACGTTAACAGACCACGAACATGTATACGTTTGACATAATGTTAACAGAGTATCAGCATGTATACGTTCACTTGAACCACGTATGGCTTAACGTTAACTGACCATCAACATGTATACGTTCTCTTTAACCCCCTTTGGCATTACGTTAACAGACTATAAACATGTATACGTCCACTTGAACCACGTTTGACAATACGTTAACAGACTATCAACATATATACGTTCACTTGAACCACGTTTGACATAACGTTAGCAGACTATCAACATGTATACATACACTTGATCCCCTTTGACATAACGCTAACAGGCTGTCAACATGTATAAGTTCACTTGCACAACGTTTGACTTAACGTTAACCGACCGTCAACATGTATGCGTTTACTTGAACCCCATTTGATATAACGTTACAGACTATCAACATGTATACGATCACTTGAACCACATTTGACATAATGTTAAAAGACTATCAACATGAATACGCTCATTTGAACACCCTTTGACATAACGTTAACAGACTATCAACATGTATACGTTCACTTGAACCACGTTTGACAACGTTAGCAGACTATCGACATGTATACGTTCACTTGAACCACGTTTGACATAAAGTTAACAGACTATGAACATGTATAAGTACTGTTGAACCCCCTTTTGCATAACGTTAAAAGACTATCAACATGTATACATATACTTGAAGCCCATTTGACATAACGTTTACAGACTATAAACATGTATACGTTCACTTGAACCACGTTTGGCAATACGTTAACAGACTATCAACATATATACGTTCACTTGAACCACGTTTGACATAACGTTAACAGACTATCAACTTGTATACGTTCACTTGAACATCGTTCGACTTAACGTTAACACAGCATCAACATGTATACGTTTACTTGAACCACGTTTGAGTTAACGTTAACAGACCACGAACATGTATACGTTTGACATAATGTTAACAGAGTATCAGCATGTATACGTTCACTTGAACCACGTATGGCTTAACGTTAACTGACCATCAACATGTATACGTTCTCTTTAACCCCCTTTGGCATTACGTTAACAGACCATCAACATGTATACGTTCACTTTAACCACGTTTGACATAACGTTCACATACTATCAACAAGTATACGTTCACTTGAACCACGTTTGACATAACGTTAACAGACTATCAACATGTATAAGTTCTGTTGAACCCCCTTTGGCATAACGTTTAAAGACTATCAACATGTATACGTATACTTGACGCCCAATTGACATAACGTTTACAGACTATCAATATGTACACGTTCACTTGAACCACGTTTGACATAACGTTAACAGACTATCATCATGTGTACGTTCACTTGCACAACGTTTGACTTAACGTTAACAGACCATCAACATGTATACGTCCTCTTTAACCCCCATTGACATTACGCTAACAGACTATCAACATGTATACGTTTACTTGAACCACGCTTGACATAACGGTAAAAGACAATCAACCTGTATACGTCCACTTAAACCACGTTTGACATAACGTTAACAGACTATCAACATGTATACGTTCACTTGAGCCACGTTTGTCATAACGTTAACAGACTGTCAACATGTATACATACACTTGATCCCCTTTGACATAACGCTAACAGGCTGTCAACATGTGTAAGTTCACTTGCACAACGTTTGACTTAACGTTAACCGACCGTCAACATGTATGCGTTTACTGGAACCCCATTTGACATAACGTTACAGACTATCAACATGAATACGATCACTTGAACCACATTTGACATAACGTTAAAAGACTATCAACATGAATACGCTCATTTGAACACCCTTTGACATAACGTTAACGGACTATCAACATGTATACGTTCACTTGAACCACGTTTGACATAACGTTAGCAGACTATCGACATGTATACATTCACTTGAACCACGTTTGACAAAATGTTAACAGACTATGAACATGTATAAGTTCTATTGAACCCCCTTTTGCATAACGTTAAAAGACTATCAACATGTATACATATACTTGAAGCCCATTTGACATAACGTTTACAGACTATAAACATGTATACGTTCACTTGAACCACGTTTGACAATAAGTTAACAGACTATCAACATATATACGTTCACTTGAACCACGTTTGACATAACGTTAACAGACTATCAACATGTATACGTTCACTTGAACATCGTTCGACTTAACGTTAACACAGCATCAACATGTATACGTTTACTTGAACCACGTTTGAGTTAACGTTAACAGACCACGAACATGTATACGTTTGACATAATGTTAACAGAGTATCAACATGTATACGTTCACTTGAACCACGTATGGCTTAACGTTAACAGACCATGAACATGTATACGTTCTCTTTAACCCCCTTTGGCATTACGTTAACAGACCATCAACATGTATACGTTCACTTTAACCACGTTTGACATAACGTTAACAGACTATCAACAAGTATACATTTTCTTGATCCCCCTTTGACATAACGTTAACAGACTATCAACATGTATACGTTCACTTGAACTACGTTCGACATAACGTTAACAGACTATCAACATGTATACGTTCACTTGCACAACGTTTGATTTAACGTTAACAGACCATCAACATGTTTACGTTCTCTTGAACCATGTTCGACATAACGTTAACAGACCATCAACATGTATATGTATTATGTTCCTTTTTAAATAAAAAGGTTTTTTAAAAAAACACACTTTATTAAAATAATATACAAGGTTGAAATAGATCTTAACCAGGCCTAGTCTGAAGCTAGAATAGATAATAATCGATTAATAAAAATACAGTTGGTATGATATTATTGTCCAGTAAGCACATTTAGCGTGAGAAAACATGAAAGAATTTGCAAGCATTATAAGGAAGCGTCTAATTGCAATGTTACCATGGGAAATGTGAAGATGCGTTCAATTACAGATAATAATAATAGACATAAAACCTTAGATGAAAAATTACATTTCAAAATAATGATAAAATTTAATTTTTGTGAGGTTGTGGCGTTTTAAATATTTTCTTTAAGGAAACAACTGGCAGATTTTTTGGACGGTTTTCTTCGTCTTGTCGCGGAGTCCTTGAAGTTGTTGTAGAGGGTGCTTCGTAACGAACCTGTGGGTTGTTATCATTCTTCTTTGAACAGTAGCTTTTGGGGTGGCAACATCGGGCAGATTTGCAGGAAAAATTCGGGCAACAGCAGTAAACAAAATACAAAATAATTGCTGTTGTAAATAGGAGGCCTGGAACTGTGAACCAATAATTTTCGTTTATTTGCGAGAAGCGTGTTTTTCTTCCACTTCGATTTTATTTTGAATATCGTTTAATTTTGCAGCAGCAATATTAATGTTTTCTTGTTTTAAATAGTTCAAATTAAGAGGCAAAAGTTTTGGTAGTTTGGATCCACTAAACTTATCATTCTTACAGCAGTCCGTGGGAATTTCGGGTAATTCTAATGTAAAATTTAAAGTATGTTTTCCAGTTTTCTTGTTTTTGGTGGAGATGCAAAGACCATCGGAAAAGTAACATATACACTCATTGTGAATGTCTATAATAGTGGGTTTTTTGATTGCGATTTTATTGATTGGAGTGTTCGCGCACTTATAAGTGAAATCGAGAGATTTTGTAGGGGCTGCTAACCAGATGTTGTCGTCTATGTTTTGTATAAGCTCTCCATTAGTGTAAGTGGTGAAGATTTCGCAGGTTTCCGAGAAAATTCGGGATGTCAACAGCTTCGGTATACAGGCATTGCTGTGTTGAAGATCTTGAGGTTCCATATTTTTTAAAATCCAAATATCTTCTACTTGGAGTAGGTCATGAATGGATGCGATGTCGACGAACCATTGTTTGTCGTATGATAGTGCCAAATAAGGGGTTGGCGGTAATAAGATATGAAAAAGGGAATCATGATATGGTGTCGGGTATGGAAATAATTGGTATAAAACAAACTTTTGCGGTTTAACAAGTGGTACCTCCAATTCAATTAATAAGCCTTGATTCATTAGGTAGATTTTTGGTTTGAGTACTAAATAGTATTTAAAAATATCGGTGTCGTTTACGGTGAATGGTAAGATAGCATTTGAATATTCAATTTTGTTGAGTTCAACTTTTAACTGATCATGATCAAGAATTGATGGATGTAACATTCCTGCTTTTGCATAAGAAAGTGATTCCAAAATGTTAAATACTTCTTTCTGAACTAAATCTGTAATCTCTATAAGCAAAGTTACTACGTTAAGCATATGAAGTACTACTGTATTTTCGCGAGATTCATTCGAATTATTTTTTACTAATTTAGCTATCGTAATTAAATTTTCTTGAAGAGTTTTTTCGTTAGTTTTAACTTTGTTAATTGTATCGTTAGTGTTTGATAAAAATATCTGTGTAAGATGGCTTTGTTCATTTAAAATTTTAAGAGTGTTCTTGTTTGAATTTTGTAGTTCTGATATTAATTTATCGTATTTGATGTCATGATTGTCATCCAATGTGCCAAATAACGTGTGTAAACCTCTTCCAGAAATGTTGAACCAACCTCTTTTAATACGTTTGGAAGGCAATAAGAATTGAATTCCTTGTATGTCCTTTTCCAATTTTGTTATTGTTATTCCAAGAGTGGTTGCGTGATTCAAAGAAAAATGTAATTTATTTAATTTAAATTCGAAATTTTGAATTTGAGAGTAATAATGTTTTATTGTATAAAAGTTAGAGAATAATGGCCTTATATTTTTGTAAATGAGAATAGTATAAGGAGTGTCAGATATCAGTAATTGTCCTTTTGGATGAAGGTAAACTCCGGTGTTCGGAAGTTCTTTCGTTTCGATATCTAGGCTTGCGCATCTGCAAAAGAGATACATTTATATGGTTTTAATTTGCTCGATATTAACCATTGTGGTATCTTTGTTTTTTTTGTTTTCTTATTTATTTTAATGTTTTTATCGTTAATAACTTCTATTATTTGATATGGGCCTAACCATTTACATTCGCCTTGTTTATTTAAAAGTAATTTTTTTAAGAAAGCTTTATCTCCTACTCTGTATGTTGGTATTGGTGTTTTAATTTTCGAATCGTTTATCATTTAATAAATACACTTGAATAAATTTACTAAGTTGGTCTTGGATAACTAATGCGGTTCTTTTCTGCATTTTGGATACAAAAATTTGGGCTGTGTCCACGTCAATGCGCTCAAAGGGATATGATGGTGTTTCTGTAATAGTCATAGGGCTTTCATAAGACCTTCTTACCATTTTGTTCCGTTGACAATATTCACAATTGTTAATATATTTACAGACATCTTCTTTTAATCCTAACCAATCAAAATATTCCTTAATTTTGTTACAAGTTTCAGTAATTCCTTTATGTCCATACGCTGGAGGATCATGGTGCATAGAAATTATTTTCATTTTATTTTCGGGGTCGCCGGAATATTTGTATGTCACATTAATTTGGATTTCTTGGTTTTTGGGAAAATTTAACCTACCTCTGAGATAATTTATTATCGGAATAATGTTTTTGCTTTCTTCTTCAGAAATAGTAAATCTAAGAAGATCGTTACAAGACATTAAATTTAAAATTACTAAAATGTTATCAAATAATTCTCTTTGTGTATCATATTTGTTAATGATATAACTCATATTTTGATTAGATTTAGACTGTTTAAGTTCGATATTTTCATCAAACGCGGGATAATCTGTATCGTATAAAATGTAATTTACTTTCTTTAAATCGTCTGAAGGGAACAAAATCTCATATGTGTGGTTTTTGTAGGCAAATTTACCTACGGTTGTTTTTTCATTTTCGTAAACCCTTTCGTCTTTCAAAAATATATCGTAATCTATTCCTTCAGGAAAGGTCGTTTCTAAAGCGTTAATTGGATGAGTGTAATTTTGAATTTCGTTTTCGATTTTTATTCGAGATAAAGCGTCAGCATTTTTATTTAAACTTCCTTTTTTATAAATTACCTCATAATCATATTCTTCCAGCTTGAGTCGCCATCTCATAAGCCGAGAACCAGGGTCTTTGATATTAAATAACCACGTGAGAGGTCGATGGTCGGTTACAATTTTAAAATGTTTACCGTATAGGTAGGACCGAAAATGTTTAGTTGCCCAAACTATAGCAAGCAATTCTCTTTCAATTGTTGAATAGCGTGTTTCTGCCGGTAAGTCTTTCCCAAGGGGACCTTGTGATAGAATTGCACCAATAGCATACTGAGAAGCATCAGTAGTCAAAATAAATTCTTCTTCAAATTGTGGGTATTGTAATATGCGTGATTTGGTTAAATAATTTTTAAGGGTATTAAAAGAATTTTGAAAATCTTCAGACCATACAAATTTTGTTCCTTTTTTTAGTAGTAAAGTAAGAGGTTTTGCGATTTTTGCATAATTTGATATAAATCTCCGGTAGTAACCTGTAAGGCCTAAAACTGATTTTATATCTCGTGGCGTTTTTGGTATTGGGAAATTTGTTATGGTTTCAATTTTTTTTTGGGTTTGGTTTAATTCCTTCTGAAGAAATGATATGTCCTAAAAATTCCGTTTCTCGTTTTAAAAATTCACTCTTGTCTACCTGAATTTTCAGATTGTATTCTCGTAATCGTTTGAATACATTTCTTAGACGATTATTGTGATCTTCTAGTGAATTGCCAAAAATAACGATGTCGTCTAAATAGACAAGACATTGTTTAGGAGAAAGACCGGTGAGAACTGTGTTCATTGCCCTTTGGAAAGTCGAAGGTGCGTTTATTAAGCCGAAAGGCATTCTGAGAAATTCAAAATGTCCCTCGTTTGTAGAAAAGGCGGTTTTGGAGATTGAGTTTGGGTGGACTTCGATTTGGTGGAAGCCACTTGCAAGGTCTAAAGTTGGGCGTGACCTAAGTTATCGAGTATTTCATCGATATTGGGGATTGGAAATTTGTCTGGAACAGTGATCTTATTCAAATTTCGGTAATCTATGACAACGCGCCATTTTTTCTTTTCTGAGGCGTCTAATTTTTTGGGTACTACCCAAATAGGACTTGAGGTGAACAATCCCCGTTTTGTTCGTTCGCAGAGGAGTTTAAAGGGTTTTGTTCAACATTTTCGGTTTCACTTTCGGAGTCTGAATCGTTATTAATAATAGGTTCAGATTCCACTGACTTTATTTGTGGTTTCGGAAACCCTCTAAATGGTGAACCAGAAAAGCTTTGTCTATTTTTGTTAAAGTCATTACTTTTTCTTTCAAAAGATGTACCGGGTTTCGGTGCATTTTCAGGTGATTGATGAAAACTGTTTTTAAATTTATTCAGTTCGATTAGGGACAGCTCACTCCAGGTGTAATTTAAATTATAAACTTCCCAACTTTGTACCTGTTTTTTTCCATAACCTCTCAGGATATGATTGTCACTTGTTTCTAAAGGAAATGGCTGCGAACGATGTTAAATTTGACGTAATTGCTCAAAATAAAGAAAAATACATTTCCTTTACCAAATTATTACGAGTTGATACGGTTCAAAATGATTCGGACAACTTAACTAAAAATGTGTTTGTAAAGATTAGATTTCTCGACTCTTTTCGTTTCATGGCTTCTTCCCTCGATAAGCTGTCGGAAGAGCTCGATCCTGATCAATGTATGCAAGTGAAAAAGTATTTTCCAGATCCTCAACATTTTCAACTTATGCGTAGGAAAGGTGTTTTCCCTTATTCCTACGTGGATGATATTTCTAAGCTTGATCAAACAATGTTTCCACAGAAAGATGATTTTTTTGATAAACTCACTTCCCTCCCCATTTCCGATGAGGATTATGAAAGAGCTAAAACTGTTTGGAATGCTTTCTCTTGTTCAACTCTCGGAGAATACTCTGACCTGTACTTAAAAACGGATGTTCTGTTATTAGCAGATGTTTTCGAGAATTTCCGAGAAATATGTATTACCACTTACGACTTAGACCCAGCTCAGTATTATACTGCACCAGGGCTTGCGTGGGATAGCATGTTAAAATTCACTCGTATTAATTTAGAACTTCTAACCGACATCGATATGTTAAAATTTTTTCAAAAAGGTATACGTGGAGGCATAAGTCAATGCGTTCAAAGAATGCATTTCGCTAACAATCCACACCTCCCAGATTATAACACCTCTCTTCCTACCTCTTATATTATGTATTTGGATGCTACTAATTTGTATGGACATAGTATGAGTCAACCCCTTCCTGTTTCCCATTTTCGTTGGTTAAACGAAACCGAAATTGATGAATTGAATGTTCTCTCTTTAGATGCTTCTTCTGAATACGGTTATGTACTTGAAGTCGATGTTGAATATCCTCAGCACCTCCATGATTTACATGCTGATCTCCCCTTTTTAGTTGAAAATATTATTTCTCCAGCTAATGCTAATGGTAGAGTAAAAAAACTAATACCAAACCTTATGAATAAAACAAAATATATTGTTCATTACCTTACGCTGAAACAAGCTCTTCGCAATGGATTAAAACTACTTAAAATTCATAGAGTTATCGAGTTTAAACAATCCGATTGGCTTAAACCTTTCATCGATTTAAATACTCGAAAACGTAATTTAGCTGAAAATAAATTTGGGAAATCTTTCTTCAAATTAATGAATAACAGTGCTTTCGGAAAAACGATGGAGAACGTTGATAAACGAGTTGATGTCAAATTAGTAACTCATTGGCAAAATTCAGGTCGCTGCCTTGGTGCTGAGACGTTAATAGCTAAACCTAATTTCAAAAATTCTAAGATTTTCACTCCCAACTTTGTAGCCATTCAGATGAACAAATTACGTATTGTTTACGATAAACCTCTCTATATAGGTTTTAGCATTTTGGATTTATCAAAAGTTGTTATGTATGACTTCTACTACAGCTTTCTGAAACTAAAATATCACCAAAATATTTCTTTGATGTATATGGATACAGATTCTTTCATTTTTAAAGTGTTCACTGAAAACTTTTACCGTGATATTGTTGAAAATATTCATTACTTTGATACTTCTAATTATCCTCGCGATAATAGTTTCAATATTCCCATCACCACATCCGTTATCGGTAAATTCAAAGATGAGTTTCCTAATAATCCTATTAAAGCATTCTACGGAACCGGAGCTAAAGCGTATTGTGTTGAAGCTGTTGACCAAATTGTTAAGAAAGCTAAAGGTGTTAAGAAGAACGTTATTAAACTACATCTAGGAATTGATGATTATCTTCACGTTATTAGGGACAATTCCACCATTATAAAATGTATGAATGTTTTTGTTTCTGACCTCCATACTATGTACACCCAAATGAAAACTAAAGTAGCTCTTTGCCCTAAAGATGATAAACGTTTCTTAATTCCAAAAACAACTAATACGCTTCCTTGGGGACATTATAATATAAAAAACTCGGATAATTCCATTTCAAAGTTGAACAATAACATCGATCAAGTAGTCAAAAATTTTAATCTACCACATAAAAATAACTTAACGGTTGGAGAATATTTTATTCAAAAACTTTTCGAGGCTTCTTCACTTCCACAAGAATCTATTGATACTATTTATGAACAACTTCTGTAATAATCACTTGTATGAATATGTAAATAATGCTCCAATGTTATATTTTAAAACTTTATCATTATTATTGATTGTATACTCTTGTCTGTGTAAATAAATAAACGTTTTGACCTACGTTTGTTTTTTATTATTTTAAAAATTGTGTTATTTTCCTAAACATATAAAGAAAACCCTATAATCTTCAATATTAGTGGATGGCCATTTTTTGCCTGAGTCAGGACCATTTCGCCAGCCTGGAGCCTTTTCCGTTCCTTGTCGTAAAATGTTTTCTTCTATCCATCGCAACACTGTCTGATGACGACCGTTAATGCTTGGACTTAAAGTATATGGAATCTTGAACAAGTTGATTAACTTAATAAACTTTTCCAAATATTTCGGTTGCGCGTAGTATACCACATCCATTATTAAATCATCTACACACTTCAATAATGGTGTGTACGCGTTCTTTATGTTAATGATGGAGAATTTTTTGTTCTTCACTAGAACTGATCCGTTTGTTAGCATTTCCTTTAGAAAATATATATCATTTCGCATGTAATTATAATTTGTTTCATTTAAAATCCCTTGGACATCATCACCGGTTATCTCCACTTTTTCACTACAAGCTTTTAAAAAGTCGTCAACGAAGGTATCGCACCGCTGTTTTATTTCGAGAACGAAATACAAAATATCGTACGATGTATCTTGTGGTAATGTTAACCATTTGAATACTTCCTTTGGTACTTCAACTCCCAACTTCGAACACACAACCTTGACTTTGTCTAAATCATTCGATAATATTGCTCTTCGCAAATTCGTAATGAGGACCTGTCTTTCTGCTTCATACAACTCATAGGATAAGGAATCCATTTTTTATGAAAATTCGATTTCTAAATCGTCTGGATCGCTCTCCTCGCTTACTAAATAACCTGTTATTACAAGTTTATCGTATCCACCTTTCAACTCAAATTCTTGTACCACGTCTTCTAACTGTGATGCAATCAAATGTTTACTCTCAGATAAGAAACCGTCTTTGAAAAATTTCACTTCAATTAGATAACTTTCAACCATTACTACTAAGTCTTTAACGTTCAATACAATAACTAACGATTACAACTGATTACACTCGCCACGTTTAATCTTATTTATGATCATACTTTTTGGGGGAGGGGGTACATAAATTTGTAAACGTGTTACCATTTATGAATACAAAAGCCTACATCTCAGAAAACGTTTATTATTATTTTAAGTAATACATAATTGGATCAGATAATTTTATACGGCTTATTGTAAATAGTTCGTTGGACCAATAGTATCACCTACTGATAAAGGTTAAACTACACCACTTACGTACCCATTATTAAGTAAGGCACTTAATATTCAGCAATCATAAACGTTTTAAAAATGTAAAACAAGTTCTGTGTTGTATGTATTTATTATACAAGTTTTTAAAAACGATCAAGTTATAAGAAGTAAACGAACATACTGCATTTGATAGATCATTGATATAGTGATATTATTCTCCAGTTAATTGTTTAGTTGTGTCAAAACTTTATGTTGACTTTGGTTATTAATTTACTTGTATTTTTTCTTTTAGTAATGTTGTTATAACATATCTGTAGCACACTTTGGAGACGAAAATTATGTGTGAGATCACTGTGTTATAGATTGGATTAAAAAATTAAAAATTATTATGCATGAGGTTGTTTATTAAAATATGTTACCGCTTCCCATCCTATCCATCCGATGGAGGTGTTGTTTCAAGTGGTGATGGAAGTCTGATGGATGTTGCAACATATCTATAGCATACTTTAAAGAAGTTAATTTTGTATGAGATCACTGTGTTATGGATTTGTTTAAAAATAAAAAAAAAAAGATGTACTTATAAAAAGTTTATTAACCTTATAATTACATTTATTACTACTTACATAATTTATTCTAAGCTTATAATAAAAAATACATAAATCTTAAAACTAGTTAAAATAAAAAATACACCAATCTTAAAATGTAGTTAAAAATATTTGTCACTCCTCCAATTTGAAGGAGTTTTCCATCAGTAGAGAACCGTAAATATAATATTGAATGGAACCGGTCCCCATCCATTTATTTTGTCGAAGGTACTGTTGGAAGTATTGGCAGAATTCAGTGGGACGCTTCCGGTCCTTTATGGTTATAATTGTCACCTCGCCTTCGATGGTTGAGAACTGCTTTTTAATTAGCAGATTGTATGTTCTGCTGCAGACGGTAGCTGGTTCTCCCGTTAAAATAATGAAATAATACATATTTGGAGTGTGTTTGTAGTTATAGTACCTATAGTATCTTACTGAAGTGAAGAAGTCTTCTGTTGAATGAAGGGAAGGTTTGGATATTTATAGGAGTTGAAAGAAGTGGGGTGTGAGTGGAGCGAAAAGAATTTGGAGGAGGAGGTGATGAACTTACAAACATAAAATGACAGCTTGCAAAATTATTGATAGGTATGAACGTTGTGGTAGGTCTTCTCGAAATGATTGTACATGAGTTTGTTTATTCAAAAGTTAAAATAGAACGGTGTGGAAAGAAGAAACGTAATTGTTTGATGTGAACAGAGTAAGATGGAAGACATAAAGTATGAATTCAAATTTGTTTACGTAGAAGAACGGGCACGGGTTTAAGACGTATGCGTAAAGTAGATATGTGTGCGCGACATCAGTGTATTTTGGTTATAATAACAAAGTCGCTGACGTATGCATATAACAAAAATATAGGTGTTCACCGTGGACGACAGGTGATGTCAGTGTGTGTGATGAACTTGCAAACGTAAAATGACAGGTTGCAGAATTATTGTTTGGTTGTAGTAAAAGTGATTGGTATGAACGTTGTGGTAGGTCTTCTCGAAATGATTGTACATTAGTTTGTTTATTCAGAAGTTAAAGTAGAATGGAGTGGAAAGAAGAAACGTAGTTGTTCGATGTAGACGGAGTAAGATGGAAGACACAAAGCGTGTGAATTCAAATTTGAATACATAGACATAGAAGAATGGGTACAGGTATATGTAAAATAGACATGTGTGTGTGTGATATCGACGAATGTCGATTACGATGATAAAGTTGTTGACGTATGCGTTAAACAAAAGAACGCAGGTGTGTGTGTGTACGTATTAGTAAAAAAGGTAAGTGTTCAACGTCGAGCTAATGCTGCGTCTGCAAATCACATTTGCTATTTAAGCAGTCACCTATTTCTCTACAACACCATTCATTCTCCAACTATTACCTTATGAGAACATGGTGTTTACAAACCAAGCACAATGTACACTCCTCCAAAAGAATTACTCCTTGCCTGGACATGCTACCATCGTTGTCCAACCGTTTCGTCAAGTCTTACAATCCGCTGCTACTACAAAAATTTCAGTGCCAACGATGTCTTTACCTGAGTCAGCACACAGAAGGCTTTGTTTGCTTTCCATGTCGCATTATGGAACCCCTTCAGTACTGTGTCAGCTGTAAAATTTATTTGATGGATGTGCTTAATCGAACTTGTTCTAATTGTAGACAAGGATACCTCTGTCATAAGACTGGTATGTTTCATCAGTCCTCGCAGTATCATGTCTTGCAGTGCTACATTTGTACATCATGGTATGAGAGAGAACAGGCTCGTCATGACCTAGACGGTTACTCTACCGAAGAGTTCACACCACTCTAATCATCTTCCTCTCCATTCTAAGGCGTTAACTATTTATGTCTATTATGATGCAATCATCTTTTACTTAGCTATCCATTTCAATATCTTCTTTTCCCTTCCCTTTCCCTTCCTTTTTAAACATTGATGACCTTGACCCACTTTCTGTTAGAATACAACAACTGTTACGTCACAATTAATCCACATTTCAATCGTTACAAATCAATATCCTCTCACTCACTTTTCTGTTCCAGAAGCTTTACAAGGCGAAATGTATACATAGAGCAGATACTATAAAATATTCAAGTGTATATACCTTATATATATATATAATTATTAATCGAGTCAATGTTCATCGGTTCACATGTATCGAAATATTGTTTAAACAATAAGCGTGTGCGTGTACTCGTTATCGGTTGTATAGATGCTAGGTAAAATTGCTTTGTGTTTGCGTATATGTGTAACTGTAGGTGTTCACCGTCATCGACAAGTGATGTCTGTATGTGATGAACTTACACATGTAAAATGATAGCTTGCAGAATTATTGGTAGGTATGAATGTTGTGGTAGGTTATCTCGAAAACAAAAGTTAAAGTAGTATATGTATATGTGTGTGTATATATGTATGTATGTATAGCAACAAAAGTAACGTGGAGCTAATGCCGCGTGAATTCAAATTTGAATACATAGACATAGAAGAACGGGTACAGGTATATGTAAAATAGACATGTGTGTGTGTGATATCGACGAATGTCGATTACGATGATAAAGTTGTTGACGTATGCATTAAACAAAAGAATGTAGGTGTGTGTGTGTGTATGTATTAGTAAAAAAGGTAAGTGTTCAACGTCGAGCTAATGCTGCGTCTGCAATTCATATTTGCTATTGGTGTTTACAAACCTAACACAATGTACACTCCTCCAAAAGAAATACTCCTTGCCTGGACATGCTACCATCGTTGTCCAACCGTTTCGTCAAGTCTTACAATCCGCTGCTACTACATAAATTTCAGTGCCAACGATGTCTTTACCTGAGTCAGCACATTTTACATTTCAAGACAACTCCTGAAAAGACGTTTAGAGCCTGATTAGGCATATATGCATACATTTTACATTTCAAGACAACTCCTGAAAAGACGTTTAGAGCCTGATTAGGCATATATGCATACATTTTACATTTCAAGACAACTCCTGAAAGACGTTTGGAGCCTGATCCGGTATATAAACATAAAACACACTGGAGTATCTCTCCTGATGCGTTTGGTACATGAATAGTCCTTCAAGCTTCTACCATTCCTTAGATAAGTGTCTCAAAATGGAAATTTTTGCATTTCAAGACAAGTCCTGAAAAGACGTTTGGAGCCTGATTAGGCATATATGCATACATTTTACATTTCAAGACAACTCCTGAAAAGACGCTTGGAGCCTGATTAGTCATATATGCATACATTTTACATTTCAAGACAACTCCTGAAAAGACGTTTAGAGCCTGATTAGGCATATATGCATACATTTTACATTTCAAGACAACTCCTGAAAGACGCTTAGAGCCTGATCCGGTATATAAACATAAAACACACTGGAGTATCTCTCCTGATGCGTTTGGTACATGAATAGTCCTTCAAGCTTCTACCATTCCTTAGATAAGTGTCTCCAAATGAAAATTTTGCATTTCAAGACAAGTCCTGAAAAGACGTTTGGAGCCTGATTAGGCATATATGCATACATTTTACATTTTAAGACAACTCCTGAAAAGACGTTTAGAGCCTGATCCGGTATATAAACATAAAACACACTGGAGTATCTCTCCTAATGCGTTTGGTACATGAATAGTATTTCAAGCTTCTACCGTTCCTTAGATAAGTGTCTCCAAATGAAAATTTTTGCATTTCAAGACAAGTCCTGAAAAGACGTTTGGAGCCTGATTAGGCATATATGCATACATTTCATATTTCAAGATAACTCCTGAAAAGACGTTTAGAGCGTGATCCAGTATATCATAAAACACACTGGAGTATCTCTCCTGATGCGTTTGGTACATGAATCGTCTTTCTAGCTTCTACCGTTCCTTAGATAAGTGTCTCCAAATGAAAATTTTTTTACATTTCAAGACAAAGTCCTGAAAAGACGTTTGGAGCCTGATTAGGCATATATGCATACATTTTACATTTCAAGACAACTCCTGAAAGGACGTTTAGAGCCTGATTAGGCATATATGCATTCATTTTACATTTCAAGACAACTCCTGAAAGACGTTTAGAGCCTGATCCGGTATATAATTATAAAACACACTGAAGTATCTCTCCTGATGAGTTTGGTACATGAATCGTCTTTCTAGCTTCTACCGTTCCTTAGATAAGTGTCTCCAAATGAAAATTTTTTTACATTTCAAGACAAGTCCTGAAAAGACGTTTGGAGCCTGATTAGGCATATATGCATACATTTTACATTTCAAGACAACTCCTGAAAAGAAGTTTAGAGCCTGATTAGGCATATATGCATACATTTTACATTTTGAGACAACTCCTGAAAAGACGTTTAGAGCCTGATCCGGTATATAAACATAAAACACACTGGAGTATCTCTCCTAATGCGTTTGGTACATGAATAGTCCTTCAAGCTTCTACCGTTCCTTAGATAAGTGTCTCCAAATGAAAATTTTTGCATTTCAAGACAAGTCCTGAAAAGACGTTTGGAGCCTGATTAGGCAAATATGCATACATTTTACATTTCAAGACAACTCTTGAAAAGACGTTAGAGCCTGATTAGGCATAAATGCATACATTTTACATTTCAAGACAACTCCTGAAAAGACGTTTAGAGCCTGATCCGGTATCTCTCCTGATGCGTTTGGTACATGAATCGACTTTCTAGCTTTTAGCGTTCCTTAGATAAGTGCCTCCAAATGAAAATTTTTTTACATTTCAAGACAACTCCTAAAAAGACGTTTAGAGCCTTATTAGGCATATATGCATACATTTTACATTTTAAGACAACTCCTGAATAGACGTTTAGAGCCTGATCCGGTATATAAACATAAAACACACTGGAGTATCTCTCCTAATGCGTTTGGTACATGAATAGTCCTTCAAGCTTCTACCGTTTGTTAGATAAGTGTCTCCAAATGAAAATTTTTGCATTTCAAGACAAGTCCTGAAAAGACGTTTAGAGCCTGATTAGGCATATATGCATACATTTTATATTTCAAGACAGCTCCTGAAAGACGTTTAGAGCCCGATCCGGTATATAAACATTAAACACACTGAAGTATCTCTCCTGATGCGTTTGGTACATGAATCGTCTTTCTAGCTTCTACCGTTCCTTAGATAAGTGTCTCCAAATGAAAATTTTTTTACATTTCAAGACAAGTCCTGAAAAGACGTTTGGAGCCTGATTAGGCATATATGCATACACTTTACATTTTAAGACAACTCCTGAAAAGACGTTTAGAGCCTGATCCGGTATATAAGCATAAAACACATTGGAGTATCTCTCCTGATGCGTCTGGTACATGAATCGTCCTTCTCGCTTCTACCGTTCCTTAGATAAGTGTCTCCAAATCAAATTTTTTTTACATTTCAAGACAAGTCCTGAAAAGACGTTTGGAGCCTGATTAGGCATATATGCATACATTTCACATTTCAAGACAACTCCTGAAAAGACGTTTAGAGCCTGATTAGGCATATATGCATACATTTTACATTTTAAGACAACTCCTGAAAGACGGTTAGAGCCTGATCCGGTATATAAACACTGCAAACACACTGTTTTTATAAATTCAGGAGGACATTTTCCTGATGCGTTTGGAAGAACGCATCTAGGCAATATGCAAATAATTTTACATTTCAAGACAATCCTGAAAAGACGTTTGAAGCCTGATTAGGCATATATGCATACATTTTCATTTAAGACAACTCCTGAAAAGACGTTTAGATGACCGGATTAGGCATCTAACATACTTTTCAAGTTGTTTAGAAATCGCTAAAGACGGTTGGCCTGATGCCGTATATAAGGCATCAAAACGTCTTTTAGTGGTTTGTTTAGAAATGTAAATGAAAATTTTCATTTGGAGACACTTATCTAAGGAACGTAGAAGCTGAAGGCATTCATGTACCAAACGCATCTAGGAGAGATACTCAGTGTTTTTATTTTAAACAAGGCTCTAAAACGTCTTTCAGGAGTTGTCTTGAAATGTAAAATGTATGCATATATGCCTAATCAGGCTCATTAACGTCTTTTTCAGGAGTTGTCTTGAAATGTAAAATGTATGCATATTTGCCTAATCAGGCTCCAAACGTCTTTTCAGGACTTGTCTTGAAATGTAAAAAAATTTTCATTTGGAGACACTTATCTAAGGAACGGTAGACGCTAGAAAGACGATTTATGTACCAAACGCATCAGGGGAGAAACTCCAGTGTGTTTTATGTTTATATACCGGATCAGGCTCTAAACGTCTTTTCAGTAGTTGTCTTGAAATGTGAAATGTATGCATATATGCCTAATCAGGCTCCAAACGTCTTTTCAGGACTTGTCTTGAAATGCAAAAATTTTCATTTGGAGACACTTATCTAAGGAATGGTAGAAGCTTGAAGGACAATTCATGTACCAAACGCATCAGGAGAGATACTCCAGTGTTTTATGTTTATATACCGGATCAGGCTCTAAACGTCTTTCAGGAGTTGTCTTGAAATGTAAAATGTATGCATATATGCCTAATCAGGCTCTAAACGTCTTTTCAGGAGTTGTCTTGAAATGTAAAATGTATGCATATATGACTAATCAGGCTCCAAACGTCTTTTCAGGACTTGTCTTGAAATGCCAAAATTTTCATTTGGAGACACTTATCTAAGGAGCCTGATTAGTCATATATGCATACATTTTACATTTCAAGACAACTCCTGTAAAGACGTTTAGAGCCTGATTAGGCATATATGCATACATTTTACATTTCAAGACAACTCCTGAAAGACGCTTGGAGCCTGATGCGGTATATAAACATTAAACACACTGGAGTATCCTGCTGATGCGTTTGGTACATGAATAGTCCTTCAAGCTTCTACCATTCCTTAGATAAGTGTCTCCAAATGAAAATTGTTGCATTTCAAGACAAGTCCTGAAAAGACGTTTGGAGCCAGATTAGGCATATATGCATACATTTCACATTTCAAGACAACTCCTGAAAAGACGTTTAGAGCCTGATCCGGTATATAAACATAAAACACACTGGAGTTTCCCCTCCTGATGCGTTTGGTACATGAATCGTCCTTCTAGCTTCTACCTTTCCTTAGATAAGTGTCTCCGAATGAAAATTTTTACATTTCAAGACAAGTCCTGAAAAGACGTTTGGAGGCTGATTAGGCATATATGCATATGTTACACTTTACATTTCAAGACAACTCCTGAAAAGACGTTTAGAGCCTGATCCGGTAAATAAACATAAAACACACTGGAGTATCTCTCCTGATGCGTTTGGTACATGAATCGAGTTTCAAGCTTCTACAGTTCCTTAGATAAGTGTCTCCAAATGAAAATTTTTACATTTCAAGACAAGTCCTGAAAAGACGTTTGGAGCCTGATTAGGCATATATGCATATGTTACACTTTACATTTCAAGACAACTCCTGAAAAGACGTTTAGAGCCTGATCCGGTAAATAAACATAAAACACACTGGAGTATCTCTCCTGATGCGTTTGGTACATGAATCGAGTTTCTAGCTTCTACAGTTCCTTAGATTAAGTGTCTCCAAATGAAAATTTTTACATTTCAAGACAAGTCCTGAAAAGACGTTTGGAGCCTGATTAGGCATAGATGCATACATTTTACATTTCAAGACGACTCCTGAAAGACGTTTAGAGCCTGATCCGGTATATAATCATAAAACACACTGAAGTATCTCTCCTGATGAGTTTGGTACATGAATCGTCTTTCTAGCTTCTACCGTTCCTTAGATAAGTGTCTCCAAATGAAAATTTTTTTACATTTCAAGACAAGTCCTGAAAAGACGTTTGGAGCCTGATTAGGCATATATGCATACATTTTACATTTCAGGACAACTCCTGAAAGACGTTTAACTGATCCGGTATATAAGCAAAAAACACATGGGAGTATCTCTCCTGTGCGTTTGGTACATGAATCGTCCTTTTCGCATCTACCGTTCCTTAGATAAGTGTCTCCAAATGAAATTTTTTACATTTCAAGACAACTCCTGAAAAGACGTTTAGAGCCTGATTAGGCATATATGCTACATTTTACATTTCAAGACAACTCCTGAAAGACGTTTAGAGCCTGATCCGGTATAAAAATCATAAAACACACTGAAGTATCTCTCCTGATGCGTTTGGTACATGAATCGTCCTTCTAGCTTCTACCGTTCCTTAGATAAGTGTCTCCAAATGAAAATTTTTTTTACATTTCAAGACAAGTCCTGAAAAGACGTTTGGAGCCTGATTTAGGCATATATGCATACATTTTATATTTCAAGACAGCTCCTGAAAGACGTTTAGAGCCCGATCCGGTATATAAACATTAAACACACTGAAGTATCTCTCCTGATGCGTTTGGTACATGAATCGTCTTTCTAGCTTCTACCGTTCCTTAGATAAGTGTCTCCAAATAAAAATTTTTTTTTACATTTCAAGACAAGTCCTAAAAAGACGTTTGGAGCCTGATTAGGCATATATGCATACACTTTACATTTTAAGACAACTCCTGAAAAGACGTTTAGAGCCTGATCCGGTATATAAGCATAAAACACATTGGAGTATCTCTCCTAATGCGTTTGGTACATGAATAGTCCTTCAAGCTTCTACCGTTTGTTAGATAAGTGTCTCCAAATGAAAATTTTTGCATTTCAAGACAAGTCCTGAAAAGACGTTTAGAGCCTGTTTAGGCATATATGCATACATTTTATATTTCAAGACAGCTCCTGAAAGACGTTTAGAGCCCGATCCGGTATATAAACATTAAACACACTGAAGTATCTCTCCTGATGCGTTTGGTACATGAATCGTCTTTCTAGCTTCTACCGTTCCTTAGATAAGTGTCTCCAAATGAAAATTTTTTTACATTTCAAGACAAGTCCTGAAAAGACGTTTGGAGCCTGATTAGGCATATATGCATACATTTTACATTTTAAGACAACTCCTGAAAGACGGTGAGCCTGATCCGGTATATAAACATCAAACTGTTTTTTATGTTTAAACGCATCAGGAAAGCAAAATTTTCTCCGGGAGCGTTTCTAAGGAACGTGCTTGATGGGCTTTCACCGTTCCTAAAGATAAGAGATCTGCATCATGAAACGTCTTTTCAGGATTTCTTGAAATCCTAAAAGATGCATTAGCCTGATTAGGCTCTTATGCGTCTTTTCAGGATTTCTTGAAATCCTAAAATGGTATGCATATTTGCCTAATAAGCTCCAAACGTCTTTTCAGGTTTTTGTTTGAAATGGTAAAAAAAATTTTCATTTGGAGACACTTATCTAAGGAACGGTAGACAGCTGAAAGACGATTTATGTACCAAACGCATCAGGGGAGAATACCATCGGGTGTGTTTTATGTTTATATACCGGATCAGGCTCTAAACGTCTTTTCAGGAGTTGTCTTGAAATGTGAAATGTATGCATATATGCCTAATCAGGCTCCAAACGTCTTTTCAGGACTTGTCTTGAAATGTAAAAAAATTTTCATTTGGAGACACTTATCTAAGGAACGGTAGAAGCTTGAAGGACTATTCATGTACCAAACGCATCAGGAGAGATACTCAGTGTGTTTTATGTTTATATACCGGATCAGGCTCTAAACGTCTTTTCAGGAGTTGTCTTGAAATTTTAAAAATGTATGCATATATGCCTAATCAGGCTCTAACGTCTTTTCAGGAGTTGTCTTGAAATGTAAAATGTATGCATATTGCCTAATCAGGCTCCAAACGTCTTTTCAGGACTTGTCTTGAAATGTAAAAAAATTTTCATTTGGAGACACTTATCTAAGGAACGGTAGAAGCTAGAAAGACGATTCATGTACCAAACGTTATATAGGGAAAGGAAACTTTTTCAGGATTTGTCTTAAAATGTTTATATATACCTGATCAGGCTCTAAACGTCTTTTCAGGAGTTGTCTTGAAATGTAAAATTATGCATATAACACTAATCAGGCTCCAAACGTCTTTTCAGGACTTGTCTTGAAATGAAAATATATGCATTATGTATATACCGATCAGGCTCAAACGTCTTTCAGGAGTTGTCTTGAAATGTAAAATTTGCATATAGAGACACTAAACTCTTCAGGATGTCTTGAATGTAAAATGTATGATATCTATCAGGCTCAAACGTCTTTTCAGGAGTTGTCTTGAAATGTAAAATGTATGCATTATATGACTAACAGGCTCTTAAACGCATTTCAGGAGTTGTCTTGAAATGTAAAATGTATGCATATTGCCTAATCAGGCTCTAAACGTCTTTTCAGGAGTTGTCTTGAAATGTAAAATGTATGCATATATGCCTAATCAGGCTCCAAACGTCTTTTCAGGACTTGTCTTGAAATGTAAAAAAATTTTCATTTGGAGACACTTATCTAAGGAACGGTAGAAGCTAGAAAGACGATTCATGTACCAAACTCATCAGGAGAGATACTTCAGTGTGTTTTATGATTATATACCGGATCAGGCTCTAAACGTCTTTCAGGAGTTGTCTTGAAATGGAAATTGTATGCATATATGCCTAATCAGGCTCCAAACGTCTTTTCAGGACTTGTCTTGAAATGTAAAAATTTTCATTTGGAGACACTTATCTAAGGAACTGTAGAAGCTAGAAGCTCGATTCATGTACCAAACACATCAGGAGAGATACTCCAGTGTGTTTTATGTTTACTTACCGGATCAGGCTCTAAACGTCTTTTCAGGAGTTGTCTTGAAATGTAAAGTGTAACATATGCATATATGCCTAATCAGGCTCCAAACGTCTTTTCAGGACTTGTCTTGAAATGTAAAAATTTTCATTCGGAGACACTTATCTAAGGAACGGTAGACGCTAGAAGGACGATTTATGTACCAAACGCATCAGGGGAGAAACTCCAGTGTGTTTTATGTTTATATACCGGATCAGGCTCTAAACGTCTTTTCAGAAGCTGTCTTGAAATGTGAAATGTATGCATATATGCCTAATCAGGCTCCAAACGTCTTTTCAGGACTTGTCTTGAAATGCAAAAATTTTCATTTGGAGACACTTATCTGAGGAATGGTAGAAGCTTGAAGGACTATTCATGTACCAAACGCATCAGGAGAGATACTCCAGTGTGTTTTATGTTTATATACCGGATCAGGCTCTAAACGTCTTTTCAGGAGTTGTCTCAAGATGTAAAATGTATGCATATATGCCTAATCAGGCTCTAAACGTCTTTTCAGGAGTTGACTTGAAATGTAAAATGTATGCATATATGCCTAATCAGGCTCCAAACGTCTTTTCAGGACTTGTCTTGAAATGTAAAAAAATTTTCATTTGGAGACACTTATCTAAGGAACGGTAGAAGCTTGAAGGACTATTCATGTACCAAACGCATGAGGAGAGATACTCCAGTGTGTTTTATGTTGATATACCGGATCAGGCTTTAAACGTCTTTTCAGGAGTTGTCTCAAGATGTAAAATGTATGCATATATGCCTAATAAGGCTCTAAACGTCTTTTCAGGAGTTGTCTTGAAATGTAAAATGTATGCATATATGCCTAATCAGGCTCCAAACGTCTTTTCAGGACTTGTCTTGAAATGTAAAAATTTTCATTTGGAGACACTTATCTAAGGAACGGTAGAAGCTTGAAAGACTATTCATGTACCAAACGCATTAGTAGAGATACTCCAGTGTGTTTTATGTTTATATACCGGATCAGGCTCTAAATGTCCTTTCAGGAGTTGTCTCAAAATGTAAAATGTATGCATATATGCCTAATCAGGCTCCAAACGTCTTTTCAGGACTTGTCTTGAAATGTAAAAAAATTTTCATTTGGAGACACTTATCTAAGGAACGGTAGAAGCTAGAAAGGCGATTCATGTACCAAACTCATCAGGAGAGATACTTCAGTGTGTTTTATGTTATATACGGGATCAGGCTCTAAACGTCTTTCAGGAGTTGTCTTGAGATTTAAAATGTATGCATATATACCTAATAGGCTCTAAACGTCTTTTCAGGAGTTGTCTTGAAATGTAAAATGTATGCATATATGCCTAATCAGGCTCCAAACGTCTTTTCAGGACTTGTCTTGAAATGTGAAAATTTTCATTTGGAGACACTTATCTAAGGAACTGTAAAAGGGCTTGAAAACTATTCATGTACCAAACGCATTAGGAGAGATACTCCAGTGTGTTTTATGTTTATTTACCGGATCAGGCTCTAAATGCCCTTTTCAGGAGTTGTCTCAAAATGAAAAAGTGAAAATTGCATATATGCCTAATCAGGCTCCAAACGTCTTTTCAGGACTTGTCTTGAAATGTAAAAAATTTTCATTTGAAGACACTTATCTAAGGAACGGTAGAAGCTAGAAAGACGATTCATGTACCAAACTCATCAGGAGAGATACTTCAGTTTGTTTTATGATTTATATACCGGATCAGGCTCTAAACGTTTTTTCAGGAGTTGTCTTGAAATGTAAAATGTATGCATATATGCCTAATCAGGCTCCAAACGTCTTTTCAGGACTTGTCTTGAAATGTAAAAATTTTCATTTGGAGACACTTATCTAAGGAACGGTAGAAGCTTGAAAGACTATTCATGTACCAAACGCATTAGGAGAGATACTCCAGTGTGTTTTATGTTTATATACCGGATCAGGCTCTAAATGTCCTTTCAGGAGTTGTCTCAAAATGTAAAATGTATGCATATATGCCTAATCAGGCCCCAAACGTCTTTTCAGGACTTGTCTTGAAATGTAAAAAAATTTTCTTTTGGGAGACACTTATCTAAGGAACGGTAGAAGCTAGAAAGACGATTCATGTACCAAACTCATCAGGAGAGATACTTCAGTTGTTTTATGATTATATACCGGATCAGGCTCTAAACGTCTTTCAGGAGTTGTCTTGAAATGTAAAATGTATGCATATATGCCTAATCAGGCTCCAAACGTCTTTTCAGGACTTGTCTTGAAATGTAAAAATTTTCATTTGGAGACACTTATCTAAGGAACGGTAGAAGCTTGAAAGACTATTCATGTACCAAACGCATTAGTAGAGATACTCCAGTGTGTTTTATGTTTATATACCGGATCAGGCTCTAAATGTCCTTTCAGGAGTTGTCTCAAAATGTAAAATGTATGCATATATGCCTAATCAGGCTCCAAACGTCTTTTCAGGACTTGTCTTGAAATGTAAAAAAATTTTCATTTGAAGACACTTATCTAAGGAACGGTAGAAGCTAGAAAGGACGATTTCATGTACCAAACTCATCAGGAGAGATACTTCAGTGTGTTTTATGATTATATACGGGATCAGGCTCTAAACGTCTTTCAGGAGTTGTCTTGAGATTTAAAATGTATGCATATATACCTAATCAGGCTCTAAACGTCTTTTCAGGAGTTGTCTTGAAATGTAAAATGTATGCATATATGCCTAATCAGGCTCCAAACGTCTTTTCAGGACTTGTCTTGAAATGTGAAAATTTTCATTTGGAGACACTTATCTAAGGAACTGTAGAGGCTAGAAACTATTCATGTACCAAACGCATCAGGAGAGATACTCCAGTGTGTTTTATGTTTATTTACCGGATCAGGCTCTAAACGTCTTTTCAGGAGTTGTCTTGAAATGTAAAGTGAAATGCATATATGCCTAATCAGGCTCCAAACGTCTTTTCAGGACTTGTCTTGAAATGCAGAAATTTTCATTTGGAGACACTTATCTAAGGAACGGTAGAAGCTTGAAGGACTATTCATGTACCAAACGCATTAGGAGAAATACTCCAGTGTGTTTTATGTTTATATACCGGATCAGGCTCTAAACGTCTTTCAGGAGTTGTTTCAAATGTAAAATGTATGCATATATGCCTAATAAGGCTCCAACGCCTTTTCAGGAGATGTCTTGAAATGTAAAAAAATTTTCATTTGGAGGCACTTATCTAAGGAACGCTAAAAGCTAGAAAGTCGATTCATGTACCAAACGCATCAGGAGAGATACCGGATCAGGCTCTAAACGTCTTTCAGGAGTTGTCTTGAAATGTAAAATGTATGCATATATGCCTAATCAGGCTCTTAACGTCTTTTCAGGAGTTGTCTTGAAATGTAAAATGTATGCATATATGCCTAATCAGGCTCCAAACGTCTTTTCAGGACTTGTATTGAAATGTAAAAATTTTCATTTGGAGACACTTATCTAAGGAACGGTAGAAGCTAGAAAGACGATTCATGTACCAAACGCATCAGGAGAGATACTCCAGTTTGATTTATGATATACTGAATCAGGCTCTAAACGTCCTTTCAGGAGTTGTCTTGAAATGTAAAATGTATGCATATTTGCCTAATCAGGCTCAAAACGTCTTTTCAGGACTTGTCTTGAAATGTAAAAAAATTTTCATTTGGAGACACTTATCTAAAGAACGGTAGAAGCTAGAAAGACGATTCATGTACCGAACTCATCAGGAGAGATACTTCAGTGTGTTTTATGTTTATTTACCGGATCAGGCTCTAAACGTCTTTTCAGGAGTTTTCTTGAAATGTAAAGTGTAACATATGCATATATGCCTAATCAGGCTCCAAACGTCTTTTCAGGACTTGTCTTGAAATGTAAAAATTTTCATTCATAGACACTTATCTAAGGAACGGTAGACGCTAGAAGGACGATTTATGTACCAAACGCATCAGGGGAGAAACTCCAGTGTGTTTTATGTTTATATACCGGATCAGGCTCTAAACGTCTTTTCAGGAGTTGTCTTGAAATGTGAAATGTATGCATATATGCCTAATCAGGCTCCAAACGTCTTTTCAGGAGTTGTCTTGAAATGTAAAATGTATGCATATATGCCTAATCAGGCTCTAAACGTCTTTTCAGGACTTGTCTTGAAATGTAAAAAAATTTTCATTTGGAGACACTTATCTAAGGAACGGTAGAAGCTAGAAAGACGATTCATGTACCAAACGCATCAGGAGAGATACTCCAGTGTGTTTTATGATATACTGGATCACGCTCTAAACGTCTTTTCAGGAGTTATCTTGAAATATGAAATGTATGCATATATGCCTAATCAGGCTCCAAACGCCTTTTCAGGACGTCTTGAAATGCAAAAATTTTCATTTGGAGACACTTATCTAAGGAATGGTAGAAGCTTGAAGGACTATTCATGTACCAAACGCATCAGGAGAGATACTCCAGTGTGTTTTATGTTTATATACCGGATCAGGCTCCAAACGTCTTTCAGGAGTTGTCTTGAAATGTAAAATGTATGCATATATGCCTAATCAGGCTCTAAACGTCTTTTCAGGACTTGTCTTGAAATGTAAAAAAATTTTCATTTGGAGACACTTATCTAAGGAATGGTAGAAACTTGAAGGACTATTCATGTACCGAACTCATCAGGAGAGATACTTCAGTGTGTTTTATGTTTATTTACCGGATCAGGCTCTAAACGTCTTTTCAGGAGTTTTCTTGAAATGTAAAGTGTAACATATGCATATATATCCAATCAGGCTCCAAACGTCTTTTCAGGACTTGTCTTGAAATGTAAAAATTTTCATTCATAGACACTTATCTAAGGAACGGTAGACGCTAGAAGGACGATTTATGTACCAAACGCATCAGGGGAGAAACTCCAGTGTGTTTTATGTTTATTTACCGGATCAGGCTCTAAACGTCTTTTCAGGAGTTTTCTTGAAATGTGAAATGTATGCATATATGCCTAATCAGGCTCCAAACGTCTTTTCAGGAGTTGTCTTGAAATGTAAAATGTATGCATATATGCCTAATCAGGCTCTAAACGTCTTTTCAGGAGTTGTCTTGAAATGTAAAAAAATTTTCATTTGGAGACACTTATCTAAGGAACGGTAGAAGCTAGAAAGACGATTCATGTACCAAACGCATCAGGGGAGAAACTACAGTGTGTTTTATGTTTATATACCGGATCAGGCTCTAAACGTCTTTTCAGGAGTTGTCTTGAAATGCGAAATGTATGCATATATGCCTAATCAGGCTCCAAACGTCTTTTCAGGACTTGTCTTGAAATGCAAAAATTTTCATTTGGAGACACTTATCTAAGGAATGGTAGAAACTTGAAGGACTATTCATGTACCAAACGCATCAGGAGAGATACTCCAGTGTGTTTTATGTTTATATACCGGATCAGGCTCCAAACGTCTTTCAGTTGTCTTGAAATGTAAAATGTATGCATATATGCCTAATCAGGCTCTAAACGTATTTTCAGGACTTGTATTGAAATGTAAAATGTATGCATATATGACTAATCAGGCTCCAAACCTTTTTTCAGGACTTGTCTTGAAATGTAAAATGAATGCATATATGACTAATCAGGCTTCAAACGTCTTTTCAGGACTTGTCTTGAAATGTAAAAAAAATTTCATTTGGAGACACTTATCTAAGGAACGGTAGAAGCTAGAAAGACGATTCATGTACCAAACGCATCAGGAGAGATACTCCAGTGTGTTTTATGATATACTGGATCACGCTCTAAACGTCTTTTCAGGAGTTATCTTGAAATATGAAATGTATGCATATATGCCTAATCAGGCTCCAAACGCCTTTTCAGGACTTGTCTTGAAATGCAAAAATTTTCATTTGGAGACACTTGTCTAAGGAATGGTAGAAGCTTGAAGGACTATTCATGTACCAAACGCATCAGGAGAGATACTCCAGTGTGTTTTATGTTTATATACCGGATCAGGCTCCAAACGTCTTTCAGGAGTTGTCTTGAAATGTAAAATGTATGCATATATGCCTAATCAGGCTCTAAACGTCTTTTCAGGAGTTGTCTTGAAATGTAAAATGTATGCATATATGACTAATCAGGCTCCAAACGTCTTTTCAGGACTTGTCTTGAAATGCAGAAATTTTCATTTGGAGACACTTATCTAAGGAACGGTAGAAGCTTGAAGGACTATTCATGTACCAAACGCATGAGGAGAGATACTCCAGTGTGTTTTATGTTTATATACCGGATCAGGCTCTAAACGTCTTTTCAGGAGTTGTTTCAAAATGTAAAATGTATGCATATATGCCTAATAAGGCTCTCAACGTCTTTTCAGGAGATGTCTTGAAATGTAAAAAAATTTTCATTTGGAGGCACTTATCTAAGGAACGCTAAAAGCTAGAAAGTCGATTCATGTACCAAACGCATCAGGAGAGATACCGGATCAGGCTCTAAACGTCTTTTCAGGAGTTGTCTTGAAATGTAAAATGTATGCATATATGCCTAATCAGGCTCTTAACGTCTTTTCAGGAGTTGTCTTGAAATGTAAAATGTATGCATATATGCCTAATCAGGCTCCAAACGTCTTTTCAGGACTTGTCTTGAAATGCAAAAATTTTCATTTGGAGACACTTATATAAGGAATGGTAGAAGCTTCAAGGACTATTCATGTACCAAACGCATCAGGAGAGATACTCCAGTGTGTTTTATGTTTATATACCGGATCAGGCTCCAAACGTCTTTCAGGAGTTGTCTTGAAATGTAAAATGTATGCATATATGCCTAATCAGGCTCTAAACGTCTTTTCAGGACTTGTCTTGAAATGTAAAAAAATTTTCATTTGGAGACACTTATCTAAGGAATGGTAGAAACTTGAAGGACTATTCATGTACCGAACTCATCAGGAGAGATACTTCAGTGTGTTTTATGTTTATTTACCGGATCAGGCTCTAAACGTCTTTTCAGGAGTTTTCTTGAAATGTAAAGTGTAACATATGCATATATGCCTAATCAGGCTCCAAACGTCTTTTCAGGACTTGTCTTGAAATGTAAAAATTTTCATTCATAGACACTTATCTAAGGAACGGTAGACGCTAGAAGGACGATTTATGTACCAAACGCATCAGGGGAGAAACTCCAGTGTGTTTTATGTTTATTTACCGGATCAGGCTCTAAACGTCTTTTCAGGAGTTTTCTTGAAATGTGAAATGTATGCATATATGCCTAATCAGGCTCCAAACGTCTTTTCAGGAGTTGTCTTGAAATGTAAAATGTATGCATATATGCCTAATCAGGCTCTAAACGTCTTTTCAGGAGTTGTCTTGAAATGTAAAAAAATTTTCATTTGGAGACACTTATCTAAGGAACGGTAGAAGCTAGAAAGACGATTCATGTACCAAGCGCATCAGGAGAGATACTCCAGTGTGTTTTATGATATACTGGATCACGCTCTAAACGTCTTTTCAGGAGTTATCTTGAAATATGAAATGTATGCATATATGCCTAATCAAGCTCCAAACGTCTTTTCAGGACTTGTCTTGAAATGCAAAAATTTTCATTTGGAGACACTTATCTAAGGAACGGTAGAAGCTTGAAGGACTATTCATGTACCAAACGCATTAGGAGAGATACTCCAGTGTGTTTTATGTTTATATACCGGATCAGGCTCTAAACGTCTTTTCAGGAGTTGTCTTAATGTAAAATGTATGCATATATGCCTAATCAGGCTCCAAACGTCTTTTCAGGACTTGTCTTGAAATGCAAAAATTTTCATTTGGAGACACTTATCTAAGGAATGGTAGAAGCTTCAAGGACTATTCATGTACCAAATGCATCAGGAGAGATACTCCAGTGTGTTTTATGTTTATATACCGGATCAGGCTCCAAACGTCTTTTCAGGAGTTGTCTTGAAATGTAAAATGTATGCATATATGCCTAATCAGGCTCTAAACGTCTTTTCAGGAGTTGTCTTGAAATGTAAAATGTATGCATATATGACTAATCAGGCTCCAAACGTCTTTTCAGGACTTGTCTTGAAATTTAAAATGTATGCATATATGCCTAATCAGGCTCCAAACGTCCTTTCAGGACTTGTCTTGAAATGTAAAAAAATTTTCATTTTGAGACACTTATCTAAGGAACGGTAGACGCTAGAAAGACGATTTATGTACCAAACGCATCAGGGGAGAAACTACAGTGTGTTTTATGTTTATATACCGGATCAGGCTCTAAACGTCTTTTCAGGAGTTGTCTTGAAATGCGAAATGTATGCATATATGCCTAATCAGGCTCCAAACGTCTTTTCAGGACTTGTCTTGAAATGCAAAAATTTTCATTTGGAGACACTTATCTAAGGAATGGTAGAAACTTGAAGGACTATTCATGTACCAAACGCATCAGGAGAGATACTCCAGTGTGTTTTATGTTTATATACCGGATCAGGCTCCAAACGTCTTTCAGTTGTCTTGAAATGTAAAATGTATGCATATATGCCTAATCAGGCTCTAAACGTCTTTTCAGGACTTGTATTGAAATGTAAAATGTATGCATATATGACTAATCAGGCTCCAAACCTTTTTTCAGGACTTGTCTTGAAATGTAAAATGAATGCATATATGACTAATCAGGCTTCAAACGTCTTTTCAGGACTTGTCTTGAAATGTAAAAAAATTTTCATTTGGAGACACTTATCTAAGGAACGGTAGAAGCTAGAAAGACGATTCATGTACCAAACGCATCAGGAGAGATACTCCAGTGTGTTTTATGATATACTGGATCACGCTCCAAACGTCTTTTCAGGAGTTGTCTTTAAATGTAAAATGTATGCATATATGCCTAATCAGGCTCCAAACGCCTTTTCAGGACTTGTCTTGAAATGCAAAAATTTTCATTTGGAGACATTTATCTAAGGAACGGTAGAAGCTAGAAAGACGATTCATGTACCAAACGCATCAGGAGAGATACTTTAGTGTGTTATAGGTTTATATACCGGATCAGGCTCTAAACGTGTTTCAGGAGTTGTCTTGAAATGTAAAATGTATGCATATATGCCGGATCAGGCTCTAAACGTCTTTTCAGGAGTTGTCTTGAAATGTGAAATGTATGCATATATGCCTAATCAGGCTCTAAACGTCTTTTCAGGACTTGTCTTGAAATGCAAAAATTTTCATTTGGAGACACTTATCTAAGGAATGGTAGAAGCTTGAAGGACTATTCATGTACCAAACGCATCAGGAGAGATACTCCAGTGTGTTTTATGTTTATATACCGGATCAGGCTCTAAACGTCTCCCAGGAGTTGTCTTGAAATGTAAAATGTATGCATATATGCCTAATCAGGCTCTAAACGTCTTTTCAGGAGTTGTCTTGAAATGTAAAATGTGTGCATATATGACTAATCAGGCTTCAAACGTCTTTTCAGGACTTGTCTTGAAATGTAAAAAAAATTTCATTTGGAGACACTTATCTAAGGAACGGTAGAAGCTAGAAAGACGATTCATGTACCAAGCGCATCAGGAGAGATACTCCAGTGTGTTTTATGATATACTGGATCACGCTCCAAACGTCTTTTCAGGAGTTGTCTTTAAATGTAAAATGTATGCATATATGCCTAATCAGGCTCCAAACGCCTTTTCAGGACTTGTCTTGAAATGCAAAAATTTTCATTTGGAGACATTTATCTAAGGAACGGTAGAAGCTAGAAAGACGATTCATGTACCAAACGCATCAGGAGAGATACTTTAGTGTGTTATAGGTTTATATACCGGATCAGGCTCTAAACGTGTTTCAGGAGTTGTCTTGATATGTTAAATGTATGCATATATGCCTAATCGGGCTCTAAACGTCTTTTCAGGAGTTGTCTTGAAATGTAAAATGTATGCATATATGCCTAATCAGGCTCCAAACGTCTTTTCAGGACTTGTCTTGAAATGCAGAAATTTTCATTTGGAGACACTTATCTAAGGAACGGTAGAAGCTTGAAGGACTATTCATGTACCAAACGCATGAGGAGAGATACTCCAGTGTGTTTTATGTTTATATACCGGATCAGGCTCTAAACGTCTTTCAGGAGTTGTCTTGAAATGTAAAATGTATGCATATATGCCTAATAAGGCTCTCAACGTCTTTTCAGGAGATGTCTTGAAATGTAAAAAAATTTTCATTTGGAGGCACTTATCTAAGGAACGCTAAAAGCTAGAAAGTCGATTCATGTACCAAACGCATCAGGAGAGATACCGGATCAGGCTCTAAACGTCTTTTCAGGAGTTGTCTTGAAATGTAAAATGTATGCATATATGCCGGATCAGGCTCTAAACGTCTTTTCAGGAGTTGTCTTGAAATGTGAAATGTATGCATATATGCCTAATCAGGCTCTAAACGTCTTTTCAGGACTTGTCTTGAAATGCAAAAATTTTCATTTGGAGACACTTATCTAAGGAATGGTAGAAGCTTGAAGGACTATTCATGTACCAAACGCATCAGGAGAGATACTCCAGTGTGTTTTATGTTTATATACCGGATCAGGCTCTAAACGTCTCCCAGGAGTTGTCTTGAAATGTAAAATGTATGCATATATGCCTAATCAGGCTCTAAACGTCTTTTCAGGAGTTGTCTTGAAATGTAAAATGTGTGCATATATGACTAATCAGGCTTCAAACGTCTTTTCAGGACTTGTCTTGAAATGTAAAAAAAATTTCATTTGGAGACACTTATCTAAGGAACGGTAGAAGCTAGAAAGACGATTCATGTACCAAGCGCATCAGGAGAGATACTCCAGTGTGTTTTATGATATACTGGATCACCCTCTAAACGTCTTTTCAGGAGTTATCTTGAAATATGAAATGTATGCATATATGCCTAATCAAGCTCCAAACGTCTTTTCAGGACTTGTCTTGAAATGCAAAATTTTCATTTGGAGACACTTCAAAAGGGTCTTTTCAGGACTTTCTTGAAAATGAAAAATTAGGAGAGATTACCCCAAAGGAAGGTTTTATGCTTGAAGACCGTTTCATGTCCAAACGTCTTTCAGGAGTTGTCTTAAATGTTTTATGTATGATATACCTGATCAGGCTCTAAACGTCTTTCAGGAGTTGTCTTGAAATGTAAAATGTATGCATATATGCCTAATCAGGCCCCTAAACGTCTTCTCAGGACTTGTCTTGAAATGTAAAATGTATGCATATATGCCTAATCAGGCTCCAAACGTCTTTTCAGGACTTGTCTTGAAATGTAAAAAAATTTTCATTTGGAGACACTTATCTAAGGAACGGTAGAAGCTTGAAGGACTATTCATGTACCAAACGCATTAGGAGAGATACTCCAGTGTGTTTTATGTTTATATACCGGATCAGGCTTTAACGTCTTTTCAGGAGTTGTCTTAATGTAAAATGTATGCATATATGCCTAATCAGGCTCCAAACGTCTTTTCAGGACTTGTCTTGAAATGCAAAAATTTTCATTTGGAGACACTTATCTAAGGAATGGTAGAAGCTTGAAGGACTATTCATGTACCAAACGCATCAGGAGAGATACTCCAGTGTGTTTTATGTTTATATACCGGATCAGGCTCCAAACGTCTTTCAGGAGGTCTTGAAATGTAAAATGTATGCATACATGCCTAATCAGGCTCTAAACGTCTTTTCAGGAGTTGTCTTGAAATGTAAAATGTATGCATATATGACTAATCAGGCTCCAAACGTCTATTCAGGACTTGTCTTGAAATGTAAAAAAATTTTCATTTTGAGACACTTATCTAAGGAACGGTAGACGCTAGAAAGACGATTTATGTACCAAACGCATCAGGGGAGAAACTCCAGTGTGTTTTATGTTTATATACCGGATCAGGCTCTAAACGTCTTTTCAGGAGTTGTCTTGAAATGCGAAATGTATGCATATATGCCTAATCAGGCTCCAAATGTCTTTTCAGGACTTGTCTTGAAATGCAAAAATTTTCATTTGGAGACACTTATCTAAGGAATGGTAGAAACTTGAAGGACTATTCATGTACCAAACGCATCAGGAGAGATACTCCAGTATGTTTTATGTTTATATACCGGATCAGGCTCCAAACGTCTTTCAGGAGTTGTCTTGAAATGTAAAATGTATGCATATATGCCTAATCAGGCTCTAAACGTCTTTTCAGGAGTTGTCTTGAAATGTAAAATGTATGCATATATGACTAATCAGGCTCCAAACCATTTTTTAGGACTTGTCTTGTAATGCAGAAATTTTCATTTGGAGACACTTATCTAAGGAACGGTAGAAGCTTGAAGGACTATTCATGTACCAAACGCATTAGGAGAGATACTCCAGTGTGTTTTATGTTTATATACCGGATCAGGCTCTAAACGTCTCTCAGGAGTTGTCTTCATGTAAAATGTATGCATATATGCCTAATCAGGCTCCAAACGTCTTTTCAGGACTTGTCTTGAAATGCAAAAATTTTCATTTGGAGACACTTATCTAAGGAACGGTAGACGCTAGAAAGACGATTTATGTACCGAACGCATCAGGGGAGAAACTCCAGTGTGTTTTATGTTTATATACCGGATCAGGCTCTAAACGTCTTTTCAGGAGTTGTCTTGAAATGTGAAATGTATGCATATATGCCTAATCAGGCTCCAAACGTCTTTTCAGGACTTGTCTTGAAATGCAAAAATTTTCATTTGGAGACACTTATCTAAGGAATGGTAGAAGCTTGAAGGACTATTCATGTACCAAACGCATCAGGAGAGATACTCCAGTGTGTTTTATGTTTATATACCGGATCAGGCTCTAAACGTCTCTCAGGAGTTGTCTTCATGTAAAATGTATGCATATATGCCTAATCAGGCTCCAAACGTCTTTTCAGGACTTGTCTTGAAATGCAAAAATTTTCATTTGGAGACACTTATCTAAGGAACGGTAGACGCTAGAAAGACGATTTATGTACCGAACGCATCAGGGGAGAAACTCCAGTGTGTTTTATGTTTATATACCGGATCAGGCTCTAAACGTCTTTTCAGGAGTTGTCTTGAAATGTGAAATGTATGCATATATGCCTAATCAGGCTCCAAACGTCTTTTCAGGACTTGTCTTGAAATGCAAAAATTTTCATTTGGAGACACTTATCTAAGGAATGGTAGAAGCTTGAAGGACTATTCATGTACCAAACGCATCAGGAGAGATACTCCAGTGTGTTTTATGTTTATATACCAGATCAGGCTCTAAACGTCTCTCAGGAGTTGTCTTGAAATGTAAAATGTATGCATATATGCCTAATCAGGCTCTAAACGTCTTTTCAGGAGTTGTCTTGAAATGTAAAATGTATGCATATATGACTAATCAGGCTCTAAACGTCTTTTCAGGAGTTGTCTTGAAATGTAAAATGTATGCATATATGACTAATCAGGCTCCAAACCATTTTTTAGGACTTGTCTTGAAATGCAGAAATTTTCATTTGGAGACACTTATCTAAGGAACGGTAGAAGCTTGAAGGACTATTCATGTACCAAACGCATTAGGAGAGATACTCCAGTGTGTTTTATGTTTATATACCGGATCAGGCTCTAAACGTCTTTCAGGAGTTGTCTTGAAATGTGAAATGTATGCATATATGCCTAATCAGGCTCCAAACGTCTTTTCAGGACTTGTCTTGAAATGCAAAAATTTTCATTTGGAGACACTTATCTAAGGAATGGTAGAAGCTTGAAGGACTATTCATGTACCAAACGCATCAGGAGAGATACTCCAGTGTGTTTTATGTTTATATACCGGATCAGGCTCTAAACGTCTCTCAGGAGTTGTCTTGAAATGTAAAATGTATGCATATATGCCTAATCAGGCTCTAAACGTCTTTTCAGGAGTTGTCTTGAAATGTAAAATGTATGCATATATGACTTATCAGGCCCCAAAAGCGTCTTTTCAGGTCTTGTCTTGAAATGTAAAAATTTTCATTTGGAGACACTTATCTAAGAAACGGTAGAAGCTTGAAGGACTATTCATGTACCAAACGCATTAGGAGAGATACTCCAGTGTGTTTTATGTTTATATACCGGATCAGGCTCTAAACGTCTTTTCAGGAGTTGTCTCAAAATGTAAAATGTATGCATATATGCCTAATCAGGCTCTAAACGTCTTCTCAGGAGTTATCTTGAAATGTAAAAAAATTTTCATTTGGAGGCACTTATCTAAGGAACGGAAAGAAGCTTGAAAGTCTATTCATGTACCAAACGCATCAGGAGAGATACCCGGGTTTTTTTTCCAAGGCTCTAAACGTCTTTTCAGGAGTTGTCTTGAAATGTTAAATGTATGCATATATGCCTAATCAGGCTCTTAACGTCTTTTCAGGAGTTGTCTTGAAATGTAAAATGTATGCAAAATATGCCTAATCAGGCTCCAAACGTCTTTTCAGGACTTGTCTTGAAATGTAAAAAAAATTTCATTTGGAGACACTTATCTAAGGAACGGTAGAAGCTAGAAAGACGATTCATGTACCAAACGCATCAGGAGAGATACTTCAGTGTGTTTTATGTTTATATACCGGATCAGGCTCTAAACGTCTTTCAGGAGTTGTCTTGAAATGTAAAATGTATGCATATATGCCTAATCAGGCTCTAAACGTCTTTTCAGGAGTTGTCTTGAAATGTAAAATGTATGCATATATGCCTAATCAGGCTCCAAACGTCTTTTCAGGACTTGTCTTAAATATGTAAAGAAATTTTCATTTGCAGACACTTATCTAAGGAACGGTAGAAGCTAGAAAGACGATTCATGTACCAAACGCATCAGGAGAGATACTCCAGTGTGTTTTATGATATACCTGGATCAGGCTCTAAACGTCTTTTCAGGAGTTTCTTGAAATTAAAATGTATGCATATATGCCTAATCAGCTCCAAACGTCTTTT